>NW_026847993.1:2869991-2911473 GCF_025583915.1 Anolis sagrei ordinatus | reverse complement strand
TCGATCGATAGATAGAGATAGATAGGGAGTTGTAGTTGCTGGGATTTATATTTCACCTACAATCACATAGCATGATAGAATTGAACCAACCGGGGCATACAGGACTCCCATGACCAATAGAAAACACTAGAAGGGTTTGGTGAGCATTATTTATTTATTTATTTACTTTGCTTATATACCGCTGTTCTCAGCCCAGGGGCGACTCACAGTGGTGTACAACATAGAAAGAACAGATCCAAAATTCAAGACACAAACTAAAATATCATCTAGCAATAATCAAAAACATCCTCATCAAGAACATCAACAATATCAATAATACAAAAAGCCATTCACGTCGTCTCATTGTTTAACCACAAAGCATTGACCTTGAGTTTGGGAGTTGTAGTTCACCTACATCCAGAGACTACCATGGACTCAAACCATGGACTCTTTTCATCCCCTTAAGCTCACAAGGAACTATTCGGGCGTATTTATTGTGTTCTTCCTTGTTCATATTTTCAGATTCCCCAGAGCTCATTATTGGTCTTTCATATTTAATATTTATCCTTTCTTTTTAGGTGATTGAAGTTTATGACTTGACTAAAGTGAAGTTAAAATATTGGTAAGTGGCTGGTCATTGAAATGCAGGTTTCTGTTCCCTTTTTTTCCTCTTCTAGATGGATATATAATTTGGCTATGCTTTTGCCTTCGCACATAGTCCCTTTGCCCGCATCTTCACGGGTTAAGAGTCAAATCAGAAAAACATTCCCTGACTATAGTTTTATACTTCATTTTAACGGGGAGTTTCTGATTATTTATTTCAAACAGTCTAGGATATCAAATGACAGTGTGAAATTAATGTATTGTCAAAGGCTTTCATGGCCGGAATCACTGGGTTGCTGTGAGTTTTCTGGGCTGTATGGCCATGTTCCAGAAGCATTTTCTCCTGACATTTCGCCTACATCTATGGCAGGCATCCTCAGAGGTGGTGAGGTCTGTTGGAAATTAGGAAAATTGGGTTTCTATACCTGTGGAATAATGTCCAGGGTGGGAGAAAGAACTCATGTCTGTTTGAGGTAGGTGTGAAGGTGGATCTATCCTGAGTTGCGACATCTGGAATTCCCCAGATGTTGCAACTTGGCCACCTTGATTAGCATTGTATGGCCTAGCAGTTTCAAGGTCTGGCTTCTTTCTGCCTGAGGGAATCCTTTGTTGGGAGGTGATTAGCTAGCCCTGATTGTTTCTGGCTACCTGTATTTTAAAAAACTAAAATCATAACAGTAAAAAAAGAAAAACACTCAAAAACTGGGGAATTCCAGATGTCGCAACTCAGGATAGATTCACCTTGCTCAGAACACCACACCAAAGCTGAAGGTTTTGTAGTTTATTGAAGAAAAAGCAAAGTCTTTAACATGAATGTAAAGTTTCAGAAGTTCAATGGCAAAAGTAGAGTCTTAAATGCAAAGGCAAAGTTTCCAAAGTTCAGTGGCAAACAACAGGAAGCATAATCCAAAGGCATTGATCAAACAAGAATCCATGGCAGCATGACAGAGTCCCAAGGAGCCAAGAACAAGACAAAGTCCCAAGAGGCCAAGAGCACTGCCCAAAAGCCAAGGCAATCCAGAGAAGTTACCAGGGTGTTTGCAGAAGTTGCACTGACAAAGAGCTGACTTCAAACAGCTCGTTTAATATACTTTCCCAGCATGAACGCATTCCGTTGACCTCTAACCTCTCTCTTGACCTCTAACCCCTCCCAGAATCCCAGAACGGCTTCCGCCCCTCGAGAGAAACAATGGACATGATCTTCACTGCACGATAGCTCCAAGAAAAATGCAGAGAACAAAATCAGCCTCTGTACATGGCATTCATTGACCTTGCAAAGGCATTCGACACAGTGAATCACAGCACTCTCTGGACCATCCTCCAAAAAATCAGGTGCCCTAACAAATTCATGAACATCCTGCGGCATCTCCATGATGACATGATGGCAACAGTCTTGGACAGCAATGGCTCCCAAAGTGACCCATTTAAGGTGGAATCCGGGATGTGTTATTGCCCCAACTTTATTCTCCATCTTCATCGCTATGATACTACACGTTGTTGATGGGAAGCTTCCCACCGGAGTGGAAATCATCTATCAGACAGATGGCTAGCTGTTTAACCTCAGCAGACTGAAAGCCAAAACCAAGGTTACAACAATATCTGTTATAGAACTCCAGTATGCTGATGACAATGTTGTCTGTGCGCATTCAGAAGAAGATCTACAAGCCACTCTAAACACCTTTACAGAAGCATACGAGAAGCTCGGCCTGTCATTGAACATTGAAAAAACCAAGGTGCTGTTCCAGCAGTCACCAGCCAATCCCTCTCCAATGCCAGTGATACAGCTTAATGGTGTAACATTAGAAAATGTTGTCCATTTCCGCTACCTTGGCAGCCACCTCTCCACCAAAGTCAACATCGACACCGAAATACAACACCGCCTGAGCTCTGCGAGTGCAGCATTTTCCGAATGAAGCAGAGAGTGTTTGAGGACCGGGACATCCGTAGGAATACCAAGGTGCTTGTTTATAGAGCTATTGTCCTCCCAACCCTGCTATATGCCTGTGAGACGTGGACTGTCTACAGACGTCACATGCAACTCCTGGAACGATTCCATCAGCGCTGCCTCCGGAAAATCCTGCAAATCTCTTGGGAAGACAGGCGGACAAACGTCAGCGTGCTGGAAGAAGCAAAGACCACCAGCATTGAAGCGATGGTCCTCCGCCATCAACTCCACTGGACCAGCCACGTTGTCTGGATGCCCGACCACGTCTCCCAAAGCAGTTGCTGTAAACGGAAAACGGAATGTTGGTGGGCAGGAAAAGAGATTTAAAGATGGGCTCAAAGCTAACCTTAAAAACTCTGGCATAGACACTGAGAACTGGGAAGCCCTGGCCCTTGAGCGCTCCAGCTGGAGGTCAGCTGTGACCAGCAGTGCTGCAGAATTTGAAGAGGCACGAATGGAGGGCGAAAGGGAGAAGCGTGCCAAGAGGAAGGCGCGTCAAGCCAACCCCGACCGAGACCGCCTTCCACCTGGAAACCAATGCCCTCACTGCGGAAGAAGATGCAGAGCAAGAATAGGGCTCCACAGCCACATACGGACCCACAAGAATACTGGAAGACAATCATCCTCGGAAAACGAGGGATCGCCTAAGTAAGTAAGTAAGTCTCTTGTTAGCAAGCCTCGCACTGTGGCGAACCCTGAATTGCAAGCGATCCTCCCTATCTAAATCTGCAGAGCCTTCAATGTCGGATAGCTCATTACCCTGAGAATCGGCAGGCTGAGAGCTCGCCTCCTCCACCTGCACCTAGGAAGTTTCACTGAGACCGTAAACATCCTCCAAAACAACATGCCTTGCCATGGGAAACTGAAACTCCTCATCTTCAGTATCAACATCATCTGTATCAACAACAGGAACATGTTCAAGAGTCTGAAACCCATCTTCTTCTTCCTGAGGCTCCAGCTGAGCCACAACACCAGACAAGAAGCAATCAGTGCCAGCTTATTTATTTGTCGTGTCAGGACAACCAGTCAATTGTATTACATTTCTAACAGAACAAACAAACAAACAGACAAAACACAAAATTTGCAAGCTTGGTAGTTGATTAAATGTCCTTTGACCAGTATCTGGCCACTTGGAGTGCCTCTGGTGTTGCCGCAAGAAGGTCCTCCATTGTGCATGTGGCAGGGCTCAGGTTGCATTGCAGCAGGTGGTCAGTGGTTTGTTCTTCTCCGCACTCGCATGTCGAGGATTCCACTTTGTAGCCCCATTTCTTAAGATTGGCTCTGCATCTCGTGGTGCCAGAGCGCCTTCCAAGTCGCCCAGTCCTCTGTGTGCCCAGGGGGGAGTCTCTCATTTGGTATCAGCCATTGATTGAGGTCTGGGTTTGAGCCTGCCACTTTTGGACTCTCGCTTGCTGAGGTGTTCCAGCGAGTGTCTCTGTAGATCTTAGAAAACTATTTCTTGATTTAAGTCGTTGACGTGCTGGCTGATACCCAAACAAGGGATGAGCTGGAGATGTCACTGCCTTGGTCCTTTCACTATTGGCTGCTACTTCCCGGCGGATGTCAGGTGGTGCAATACCGGCTAAGCAGTGTAATTTCTCAAGTGGTGTAGGGCGCAGACACCCCGTGATAATGCGGCATGTCTCATTAAGAGCCACATCCACTGTTTTAGTGTGGTGAGATGTGTTCCACACTGGGCATGCATACTCAGCAGCAGAGTAGCATAGCGCAAGGGCAGATGTCTTCACTGTGTCCGGTTGTGATCCCCAGGTTGTGCCAGTCAGCTTTCATATGATATTGTTTCCAGTGGGATTCCTTCCCAATTGCCAGCTAATACCTCTCAACAAAGGATTCCCCTGGAAAGTAATTCTATCTTGGCTTGACAAAACATAGGAATAATGATCTCCATCTCAGAATAATTCTGAAACTGGTTGAGATTACCATAAATAGGGAAGGGATCTAGAAGCGCTTCGCTTCCTTGGGAGTGGTTTTGAAATTATGTAGAAAACTTGGATGAATAATTGATTAATAAATGTTTGTTTCCCCCCATTTTGTTTCTTCCCAGTGGTGTTCATTTTAACTCTCAGGCAATTGCTCCGACTATAGAACAAATTGATCAGTCTTTTGGAGCCACTCATCCCGGAGGTAAGTTGCACTCGACATTATTATACGCCAGGCATGGGCCAACTTTGGCCCTCCAGGTGTTTTGGGCTGAAGCTCCCACAATTCCTGACAGCCGGTAGAGTATTAGGAATTGTGGGAGTTGAAATCCAAAACAGCTGGAGTTTGCCCATGCCTGTTATAAACTCATAGAGTTGATCAAACAGGCTTTCCAGTGTAGCTCCCTTCTGCAAGACAGGAAATGTACAGTCAAAGCACTCCCAACAGATGGCCATCTGCTTAAAAACCTCCAAAGAAGCAGCCTCCACCTTATATTTATGTGGCTTTCCTCTTATAATTCCACTGGATTTAAAAGTCAGCCATGAGACATGAAAATCCCTGACCTGTTCATAAGAAAGGCCTCGATTTGATTGAACTATCCCTCAGAAATATGACATATATCATGTTTCATCGCATAATAGTTGCACTTTTTTAATCAGGATGCGACTATTATGTGATGAAATACAACTGGTGCCTTTTGTTTGTTGGATTCCGAGACAAAGAGGACGGAAGGAGGACTCAGTGTTTGTTTAAACAGTCTTTGAGGAGGAAAGGAAGTTTCTCGGTTTTATAAGCACCTGCGACAATTATGTGAGGAAAAGCACTTTAATGGTTGAATTGGGCTGCAGCTCGGATGCTGTACTATTAGTTTTTAAGGCAATTTGTACTGTGTTTCATTGATTTTAAATCAGCCTTTTTGTAATGTGTTGTTTTTATCTTAACTGATGTTGTCATTGATTAATATGTGATATAATTTTACCTCTATTTTTATGTGCTATGGCACTTGTATGTGCTTCTTTAAGCCACCCCGAGCCCTTCTGGGAGATGTTGGTGGGATATAAATAAAGTTGTTGTTGTTGTTGTTGATAAAAGGGGGAAACCCCATTTTGGCTGCGACTATTATGTGATGAAATATGGATAGATTAAAAGCTATCAATTACTACTCGTAATATGGCTAAGTATTGTGCTAGGTATCAGTCTCAGTACTAAACGTTGGTGAGTACAATAGGCCCTCCATTTTTTTAGGGGTTGGGGCACAGAACCACCACAAAAGTAGAAAGCAGGGAATTTTGTTTTTAAACTCCCTAGGAATCTCTAGGGCTGGATCTTCATTGTCCTTTATCCCAGGATCTCTTCCCAGAGACTCTGCTTTGAACTGGACTATATGTGTCTATACTGCCAGATAATCCGGGATAAACAGATAATCTGGGATCAGTTCCTGGGGTATAGGGCAGTATAGATCCAGCCTAGGCCCTCCAGAGTGACTCTGGATCTTCTCCAAAGGTTTGGTGAACTCTGGAACAGCTTTTCAACGAGCATGATTGATTAGCTGGAGGGAAGAGAGGGAAAACCCTGCCACAGAAATTGACTTCTCAGCTAACATTGGTTCCTTGGAATATGTTTTTCCAAAATTATTATTATTATTATTATTATTATTATTATTATTATTATTATTATATACACAGCAGATGAGTCCACAGTAAACAAGATCACTCTGCTTGCTGTTGTATTGGATCACACGTCAGACACTTCCCAAGTGTCTAGGACTGTGTGATGTATCGGCGAATAATGCGTGCAGATCCCAGTAAGGTGGCCTTTTGCAGCTGGCAGATGGAAATTTTGTGTTAAGTGCAGGCCAAGGTCTTTAGGCACTGCACCCAGTGTGCCGATCACCACTGGGACCACCTTGACTGGCTTGTGCCAGAGTCTTTGCAGTTCGATCTTTAAATCCTCATATCATGTCAGCTTTTCCAGTTATTATTATTATTATTATTATTATTATTATTATTATTATTATTTCTTACCTGCCTCTTCCCTTGGTCAAGGCAGGTCACAGCTTCAAGATGATAAATCTTGGGTAGATGCACTAATGTCTATCCTGAGGCAAGCTTTGTTTCCTCATTGGTGTTGTTTTCGTCATGTTGTCCCGTCATAGTCTTTGCTCCAGCAGGTTTTGCAGGTTACTAGAGTGCTCTCCAGGATCCTGTTAGACCAGAAAAGGATGCAATGTCTCTTTTGAAATGTCCTCAATCATTACATTCTTTCTGATCCTGGGCTAAAACCATATATCAATTCACTGGTTCGCACTTGGAGATTTCGTTTGAGTGTGGGCTGCCTTGCTTCCCCAAATTGCTTCAGATTACAGAGCCCCGAATGTGTTTCCCTCAATCCCAATCAATCCAACAAAATGCCTTAATTGTAGAATATATTTCTTAAAGATGACTGTAAGAACCTTCCCCATAATTTTTGTGTCGGCTCAGGCTACTCCATGTTTCTCTGGGATACAAAAGAACACCTTTTGGCACAAAAATCCAACATTGGCCTTTTACACTGTGGCAACTGTTCCCGTGAAAGGGTGCCACATAATCAAAAGCTGAATATGTTTTGGAATTTCCCATAAATGCATTTCCCAGATGCATTTTGCTCCCTATCCTTCATTTATCAGAAATCAAGGTTCAGATAGGTTCTTACCGTAAGACTGAACAAAAGAACTATGAAAGGCTGGAGGGCAAATGTAAATGGTTCAAAACTTTCCCCAGAGATACCCTCTTCCGGAGTGATGCGTTCCAGCTTTCCTATACTTGATGAATAAGATCTTGTGCTGATACTTTGTCTAATATTCATTATTTTTATCTGCATTGCTCTTTCCCCAAGAGCTGAAATTTATTATTATTATTATTATTATTATTATTATTATTATTATTATTATTATTATTAGCTGTTCCCTACCATGCATGGCTGTGGCCCAGTCTGGTGATCTGGAAAATAAAGTAATGAGAAAGTATTGGTTTCTAATATATGTAATTTCATTATGCTTATGGGTAAACGGTATTTCTTATTGTTTGTTTGTCAGTGTTGATGTGGAGATTGTCTGGTTTGCCTACTCTGGAACATGCAACATGTAATTGTCCTTCTTTAGGGGTCCCTTTCAAATCTATGATACTATATATATGTGTGAATCATATATATATATCTATATCTATGGCTGGATGGCTCTTTGTCAGGAGGGCTTTGATTATGTTTTCTTGACAGGGTGAAGGGAGTTGGAATGGATGGCCTTAAGTATTTTTTTTGTTGGTCATGTGTGATTTGTGTGGATAGTTTGCCTCAATTCTGTCGTTGGTGGAGTTCAGAATGCTCTTTGATTGTAGGTGAACTATAAATTCCAGTAACTACAACTCCAAAATGTCAAAGTCTATCCCCCACCCCCACCCCCAAACTCCATCTGTGTTCATATTTGGGCATATGGAATATTCGTGCCAAGTTTGGTCCAGATCCATCATTGTTTGAGTCCACAGTGCTCTCTGGATGTAGGTGAACTACAACTCCCAAACTCAAGGTCAATGCCCACCAATCCCTTCTAGTGTGATCTGTTGGTCATGGGAGTCCTGTGTACCATATTTGGTTAAATTTCATCATTGGTGGAGTTCAGAATGCTCTTTGATTGTAAGTGAACTATAAATCCCAGCAACTACAACTCCCAAATTAGAAAATCAATTTTTTGAGTGATGGTCACTCCTTGGGTTAGTATGTATCTTGTGGCCAAATTTGGAGTCAGTTCGTCCAGTGGTTTTTTGAGTTATGTTAATCCTACAAATGGACATTACATTTTTATTTATATAGATGATGATGATGATGATGATGATGATGATAATTATTATTATTATTATACCCCACCCCCATCTCCCCAAAGGGGACTCGGAGCGGCTTACATGAAGCCAAGCCCAGCGATACATTACAGCAACATAAAATATAAACAACAAAATAACATCACAATAAAATAAATAAACCAATCAAGTAAAATAAACAGTACAAAATAACATAATGGAAAATAAAACACAGCTCTGTATACCTTGTAAGGTATTCATCTGTTGGAGAAATTGGAGGTTGACCATAGAATTGCATTGGGAAACCTAGAAATCCATAGAGAATGAATGAATAAGTGTGTGTATGTGTATGTATATGTATGTATGTATGTATGTATGTATTGGAGCCTCCGGTGGCACAGTGGGTTAAACTGCTGACCTGCTGAACTTTCTGATTGAAAGGTTGCAGGTTCGTATTCAGGGAGCGGGGTGAGCGCCCTCTGTTAGCCCCAGCTTCTGCCAACCTAGCAGTTCGAAAACATGCAAATGTAAGTAGATCAATAGGTACAGCTCCGGCGGGCAAGGTAAGGGCGCTCCATGCAGTCATGCTGGCCACATGACCTTGGAGGTGTCTATGGACAACGCCGGTTCTTCAGCTTAGAAATGGAGATGAGCACCAACCCCCAGACATGACTGGACTTAATGTCAGGGGAAAACCTTTACCTTACCTTTAAACTATGTATGGTATGTATATGTATATATATATAGAGAGAGAGCAGTGTATCTCAACCTTCCTAATGCCGCAACCCCCTTAATACAGTTCCTCATGTTGTGGTGACCCCCAACCACAACATTATTTTTGTTGCTACTTCACAACTGTAATTTTGCAACTGTTGTGAATTGTAATGTAAATATCTGGCATGCAGGATGCATTTTCATTCACTGGACCAAATTTGACACAGACACCTAATACGCCCAAGTTTGAATACTAGTGGGGTTGGAAGGGGATTGATTTTGTCATTTGGAAGTTGTAGTTGCTGGGATTTATAGTTCACCTACAATCAAAGAGCATTCTGAACTCCACCAACAATGCAATTGAACCAAACTTGGCACACAGAACTCCCACGACCAACAGAAAATACTGGAAAGATCTGGTGGGCATTGACCTTGAGTTTGGGAGTTGTGGTTCTCCTACATCCAGAGAGCACTGTGGACTCAAACAGTGATGGAACTGGACCAAACTTGGCATGCGTACTCAATGTGCCCAAATGTGAACACTGGTGGAGTTTGGGGAAAATAGACCTTGACATTTAGGAGTTGCAGTTACTGGGATTTATAGTTCACCTACAATCAAAGAACATTCTGAACTCCACAAATAATGGAATTGAACCAAACTTGGCACACAGAACTCCCATGACCAACAGAAAATACTGGAAGGATCTGGTGGACATTGACCTTGAGTTTGGGAGTTGTGGTTCTCCTACATTCAGAGAGCACTATGGACTCAAACAGTGATGGAACTGGACCAAACTTGGCATGGGTACTCAATGTGCCCAAATGTGAACACTGGAGGAGTTTAGGGAAAATAGACCTTGACATTTAGGAGTTGTCGTTATTGGGATTTATAGTTCACCTACAATCAAAGAGCATTCTGAACCCCACAAATAATGGAATTGAACCAAATTTCCCACACAGAACCCCCATGACCAACAGAAAATATCATGTTTTCAGATGGTCTTTGGCGACTCCTCTGACAGCCCCTCATTTTTCTCATTGAAACCAAGGACTGACTCATGTCCCTCCCACTTGCCCACCTTGGAAATGTCTAATGGGGTCCCATACTAGATTTTTAAAAAATATGTATTTGCAGTTGTCCAAAAGACATGTCGAAGCTTCCCAGATGCCCTCATAGTTGTTCTGATGAAGAACTGAACTACTTGTTGGTGTCACCAGACTAAAAAGACTAGAAAGTGAAGAATGAGTGTGTTCATTTCTCTCTTGTGTGTCTCCTTCTCCAGTGTACAACTCTGCGGAGCAACTTTTCCACCTCAACTTTAGAGGACTGTCTTTTTCCTTTCAGTTGGACTCCTGGACTGAAACTCCAAAGTATGAGGTCAGACATCATGGTTAATATATAATTGCTAAGCAGGATAGTTGCTATGTTTTGGAAAGCTTAGGAATGAACTTCTTTTGATTTAATGCATTGCTTTTTGTTGTGTATATCTTTTGAGGGGAGGGTATTTCACTTAACATGGGGTCTAGTAGCCAAACCATACAGAACCTGTGGATATGGGGGTCCTTTGTGGATATGGGAGCCATACTGCATTTGAAAAGGGGATAGTTTCAAGCCATGAATGGATCAGTAGCTTTGATGATATCAGTTCATATACAGATGTTGCACAAAACTGGGAAGCAGACGCAGGATGGGTATGAAACGGGAAGAAACGCACAAATCTTCGGAGCAAAAATAAATCTGAAATTGTGCACATAGGGAAATACAAACAAATGGGGAACAGAAATTTTCAGAGAAATGGGCAAAATGTGATATTAGCACCATTTAAAACGGCTGTACTCCAAACTTTTTGCCCTGAAGAAATCCTTGAAATAAAGATGAAGTGTCAGGAAAAACTTTGATTGATTGACAGATGGATGGACGGACAGATAGATGATAGACAGATGGATAGATGATAGATAGATGATAGACATGCAGATAGATAGATGACAGATAGATGATTGACAGACAGATAAATGATAGACAGACAGATAGATGACAGATAGATAGGTGATAGACAGACAGACATAGAATCATAGAATCCTAGAGTTGGAAGAGACCTCATGGGCCATCCAGTCCAACCCCCTGCCAAGAAGCAGGAATATTGCATTCAAATCACCCCTGACAGATGGCCATCCAGCCTCTGTTTAAAAGCTTCCAAAGAAGGAGTCTCCACCACACTCCGGGGCAGAGAGTTCCACTGCTGAACGGCTCTCACAGTCAGGAAGTTCTTCCTCATGTTCAGATGGAATCTCCTCTCTTGTAGTTTGAAGCCATTGTTCCGCGTCCTAGTCTCCAGGGAAGCAGAAAGGAAGCTTGCTCCCTCCTCCCTGTGGCTTCCTCTCACATATTTATACATGGCTATCATATCTCTTCTCAGCCTTCTCTTCTTCAGGCTAAACATGCCCAGCTCCTTAAGCCGCTCCTCATAGTGCTTGTTCTCTCAGACAGATAGATAGATAGATGATTGACAGGAAGACAGATAGATGATAGATAGACAGACAGACAGATAGATAGAAAATAGACAGATAGATGATACAGACAGACAGAAAGATAGGGGATAGAAAGACAGACAGATAGATAGATGATAGAGATGGATAGATGATAGACAGACAGAGAAATGATAAGACAGACAGGTAGTCAGATATATGATAGACAGATAGATAAATGATTGACAGAGAGACAGATGACAGATAGATAGATAGATAGATAGATAGATAGATGATTAACAGAGAGATAGATAGATGATAAACAGATAGACATAGATAGATAAATGATATAGATAGATAGATAGATAGATAGATAGATAGATAGATAGATAATTGACAGATAGATGATACAGACAGACAGAAAGATAGAGGACAGACAGAAAAATAGATGATAGACAGGCAGACAGATAGGTAGGTGATAGACAGACAGATGATAAGACAGACAGACAGATAGATAGATGATTGACAGACAGACAGATAGATGATCCACACAGATAGATAGATGATAGACAGACAGATAGATAGATAAATAAATGACATTTAGATAGATATAGAAAGACATACAGATAGATGATAGATAGACAGATAGATAAATGACAGTTAGATATAGGCAGACAAACAGATAAATGATAGATAGACAGACAGACAGACAGACAGACAGATAGATAGATGACAAATAGATATAGACAGACAGACAGACAGGTAATAGATAGATAATAGACAGATAATTATAGAGACAGACAGACAGATAGATAGATAACAGATAGAAGACAGACAGACAGATAGAAGACAGACAGACAGATAGAAGACAGACATAGATAATAGACAGAAAGAAAGATAGATGATTGATTAGATAGATAGATAGATAGATAGATAGATAGATAGATAGATGATAGCCAGATAGATCGCTAGACAGACAGCTAGATAGTTAATCAGACAGACAGGCAGATAGATAATAGACAGACAGATGGATTGATGATAAATAGATAGATAGATAGATAGATAGATAGATAGATGATAGATAGATTCCCCCACACACACCCCAAAATTTTTTTTTTTTTTTTAAATCATAATTTCTCATGGAAATCCTAGCAACCTTTCAGAAAACCCTGTGATCCCATCTCTGAAACCAGGCTTCGTTACTTTCAGGATATAAACGGTATAATTTATAACTTGGTTTGGCCTAAAGTTACCATAATTGAGATAAGTATCGTGTTCAGGACTACATTTAGCATAACACATCCAGAAAAGAACTACAAATGGGATTTTGGTTTTGTGATTTTGTTGCAAAAGGAACTGCAAGTGTCTGTAGCATGAAAGCCCTGTTTTGCTTTTGGCCTTGTCTCATCAAGTTCTCAGGAGTGCCCGGCAAACACAAGCCTTTCGATTTGCAGAAAAAGAACCGAGGAAAGGAAACCAAGGCCGGGAATTGCCATGATGTGTAATGCTTTATTTACTCTATTTGTATACTGCCTTTCTTAGCCTGTGGGCGACTCAAGGCGGTTAACAGGGCAAAATTCAATGCTTACAACATCATAAATACAATTAAAAACATAACATATAATAAAAACTAGACAAATCAATCTACACTGTATATTTTTGAATTTGCACATTTTACAATTAGAATGACTTTATTCTCATCTCCGCAGCCAAACTTTGCCCATGGCCTCGCTTCTCTGCAAATCCCCCATGGGGCAACTGTGAAACGCATGTACATCTACAGTGGAAACAGCCTACAGGATACCAAGTACGTAACTCTTGCCTTGCATCAAATGCCTCCAAATAAATAGTAAATATTCATTATGGCCTCATGTAAGCCACCCTGAGTCCCCTTTGAGGAGATGGTGGTGGGATATAAATAAAGATTATTATTATTATTATTATTATTATTATTATTAAATATCAATTGATTGTCTCCTTGGGTTGCTGTGAGTTTTCTGGGCTGTACGCCCATGTTCCAGAAGCATTCTCTCCTGACGTTTTGCCTGCATCTGTGGCAGGAATCTTGAGAGGTTGTGAGGTCTGTTGAAAACTAGGCAAGTGGGCTTATATATCTGTGGTATGATGTCCAAGGTGAAAGAAAGAACCCTTGTCTGTTTGACGCAAGTGTGAATGTTGTAATTGGTCACCTTGATTAGCATTGAATAGCCTTGCAGCTTCAAAGCCCGGCTGGTTGCTGCCTGGGGGAATCCAAGTTCCAGAAGCACTCTCTCCTGATGCTTCACCTACATCTATGGCAGACATACTCAGAAGTTGTGAGGTCTGTTGGAAATTAGGCAAGTATACTATACATACATACATATATATATATATATATATATACACACACACACACCCGCACTCACACACACATCTATCTATCTATCTATCTATCTATCTATCTATCTGTGGAATGATGTCTAGGGTGGGAGAAAGAACCCTTGTCTGTTTGAGGCAAGTGTGAATGCTGCAATTGGTCATCTTGGTTAGCATTGAATAGCCTTGCAGTTTTAAATGCTGACTGGTTACTGCCTGGGTGAATCCTTTGTTGGGAGGTGTTAGCTGGCCCTGATAATTTCCTGTCTGGAATTCCCCTGTTTTTCTTAGTGTTGCTCTTTTTTATGTCATTGGAGGGAGGGCCATTGGTGTCCCCTGAGTATGGGAGTTACAGGTATTTGTGGAAGTAGGAGCCTGTCTGTGGAAGTAGACACCCCAGCTACACACATACATACATATTTTCACTTTTATTATGTGCATAGATAGATAGGTAGGTAGGTAGGTTTTGGAATATTTTCATATACATAATCTTGAAAATGGGACTTAATTTCTGGGTAGCTTACATTACAATGGGTTTAAACAGATAGATAGATAGATAGATAGATAGATAGATAGATAGATAGGAATATTTCCATATACATAATCTTGAAAACGGGACTTAATTTCTGGGTGGCTTACATTACAATGGATTTAAACAATAAAAATAATTTAAATTTTAATAATTTAAAAACCAGATGCCATATTAGACATATGACAAATCTAAAAGTTGAATAATTTTTAGATGGGGCGTATTTACCATTAAAATGCACATTTTTGAGAGATAAATATAAAAAGGTGTATAATATTTAAATGTGCTTCAAAATGTGCTGAACCTGATTCTCTGATTGTATTTCCTGATGCAACTGAACAGGCTACTGAACATGTTTTTTCCCCTGATGGTTTGGAAACTGTTGATTCTGAGGTCAGTGGCTTGGAAAGTGAAACTACATTTCCTGATGGGAATGTTTCAGAATCAAGCGGCGATAGCTCTCCAGAGGAGCTAGCACCTGCCTTTTTTAATGAGGATAGAAAAGGACAGATTTGGAAAAGCTGGAGTGAATCGCAGAGTCTGCGAAGGTCAATCAGATTAAAGGAAAGGGAGGCACAGGCTTCAAAGCCTGGAGGCGTGTCCCGAAACAGTTTCTTTAGTTTAAAGTGTCTCTCCCCGGGCTGTCTCGTTAGATCAAGCATCGTTTAGACTGAGGCAATACCTTGGCAGATTTCCCGTTTCCCATGACCTGCATTCCCAGAGGCTTCTAGTTTCCAAGTACGGTTAGTGAAATGCTAACAGGTTCCAGGTTTTTATAGTGTTACTTTTGGAATTTTGATCTAGTTCAGAGATATTCCTGACTGCTGAATTTTACTGTGGCTTTTTGACTTTGTCTTTTCCTCTATTTTGTAACCATTTTTCATCAATAAAAAAGGATTGTTTTTTTCCCACAGTCAAGTGTGGTGGATTAATATCTTATGGTCTTGTTTCCTGATCTGGGTTGCAACAATCATTCCCATTAAAGTTTATTAATCCAGAGACTGGAGTGAACGAAGCTCGATAACATTGAAGAACTCAATTTCCTTGCTCTCCCTTCTGTGTGGCCTTATTGTTGTTTATGATTTTCCTTTCTTTTTCAGGGCTCCTCCGATGCCCCTCAGCTGTTTCCTTGGAAATGTGTATGCAGAGAGCGTTGACGTTCTGAGAGATGGAGCTGGGCCCTCAGGTTTACGGCTCCGCTTACTCACTGCAGGTAGAATATTTGGGCAGAAGTATTTATTCCCTTATTAAGGCATAAACATATGGGTGGCCATCTGGGTATAATGCAGATACAGAACAACAAGCTATATCTTCAATACTTTCCTTTGACTTTTCCCAGACTGCATGTGTATTGGAAAGGACTCTGGTCTGCTTTATTTGGTTCCAGACTCATAATGAAATCAGGTTTGCTGTGTAGGGAGGAGAGCAGCATTTCAGACTCTTTGGTCAACACTGACAAAGAAACAACAAGAAATACTGTTTACCCACAAGCCTAAAGACTTTACATATATTAGAAACAAACTGGGCCACAGCAATGCGTGGCAGGGGACAGCTGTATGTATGTATGTAAACTGGAAATAACCTGGTTCTGTTTCGCCTGTTTCCTTTAGGATGCGGCCCTGGCGTATTAGCGGATGCCAAGATGCGGGTATTTGAGCGCTGCGTGTATTTCGGTGATTCGTGCCAAGATGTGCTGAGCACCTTGGGATCTCCTCACAAAGTTTTCTACAAGTCAGAAGATAAGGTCAGAGGAAATCATACATCAGTACAGATTATTGTTCTTATTAGATTACTAAAGCATCTAATAACACTATGTAACACAAGTTTTGTTTAGGAGTTATAAATGCCATTTCCTAATTGGTTCTATCATAACAACATGAAAAAAGTGTATTAAACTGCAAAAACTTGGCCTTTGCAAAAGGGACATCCTGTAGCAAATTTTGCTATAATTTTTCATTGAATATCTCAGAGTGTTGTTGAAGGCTTTCATAGCCAGAATCACTGGGTTGCTGTGAGTTTTCCGGGCTGTCTGGCCATGTTCCAGAAGCACTCTCTCCTGACATTTCGCCCACATCTATGGCAGGCATCCTCAGAGGTTGTGAGGTCTGTTGGAAACGAGGCAAGTGGGGTTTATATATCTCTGGAATGTCCAGGGTGGGAGAAAGAAGTCTTGTCTGTTGGAGGCAAGTGTGAATGTTGCAATTGGCCACCTTTGATTAGCATTGGATGGCCTTGCTGCTTCAAAGCCTGGCTACTTCCTGCCTGGGGGAATCCTTTGTTGGGAGGTGTTAGCTGACCCTGATGGTTTCCTGTCTGGAATTCCCCTGTTTACAGGACAGTAAATAGGGAAAATGAAAAGAAATATATGAAAAGATGGAAAGAAAATATAGGAAGGAATATTAGAAAAGAAGAATGGGAAGAAATATGGAATAAAAAATTAAAATTTACTTGTGCAATAGATTTGAAAGAAAATTGGATAAAGATGGCATATAGGTGGTATATGACACCACAGAAAATTGGGAAAGAAGAGGAAGACTGGATGATAAAAATTCAAGATATAAGAAATATGGACAAACTTTCATTTCTGATCTCCAAAAATAAAGAAAACTCTAAAAAAGAAACGAATTGGAACTCAGTTACAGAATATTTAAAAAGAAATAAAAATGAAATATTGATATAAGGAGGAAAAGTAAGCATACCAGGATGGAGAAAAAGGGGAAGCAAGAAGAAAGAGAGAATGAAGGAAAAGGAGAAAGCCTCAAAGAAGATACCCAGATGTCAAAAAATCTATTTCATTATTTCTTCTCCTCTTCTTCTTCTCTCTTTTCTCTTTTCTCCTTCCCTGCTTTCCTCTTCTTTCTCATCTTATACTAGATCACTTTGCTTATTATTTCACCTTAAGGATTTTAAATGTTTTTTATGGAAAATTTTCAATAGATTATTAAAAAAATAAAGAACATCACTCAGTAAATGGGAAATCCAGACAGGAAACCATCAGGGCCAGCTAACACCTCTCAACAAAGGATTCCCCCAGACAGGAAGCAGCCAGGCTTTGAAGCTGCAAGGCTATTCAATGTTAATTAAGGTGACCAATTGGAACATTCACACTTGCCTCAAACAGACAAGAGTTCTTTCTCCCACCCTGGACATTCCACAGATATATAAACCCCACTTGCCTAGTTTCCAACAGACCTCACAACCTCTGAGGATGCCTGCCATAGATGTGGGCGAAACATCAGAAGAGAATGCTTCTGGAACATGGCCATACAGCCCGGAAAACTCACAGCAACCCAATAAATGAAATAATAACAATGATAAATAGAGTAAAATATTACATGCAATAATAATAGTAAAAGAGTAGAAGAATAGAAGAGTGGAAGAATAAATGTAATACAGTAGAGTCTCGCTTACCCAACCTTCGCTTATCCAACGTTCTGCATTATCCAATGCAGTCCAGCGTGAGAGGAAGAAAGAACCCTTGTCTGTTTTGCTGTTAAATTCGTAAATACAGTAATTACTACATAACATTACTGTGTATTGCGCTGCTTTTTCTGTCGATTTGTTGTAAAACATGATGTTTTGGTGCTTAATTAGTAAAATCATAACGTAATCATAATGTAATTTGACGTTTAATAGGCTTTTCCTTACTCCTTCCTTATTATACAACATTTTCACTTATCCAACATTCTCCCGGCCTGTTTATGTTGGATAAGCTTTGTTTCTAAAGTGTTTCTAAAGTGGGTTGTTGTAGGTTTTTCCAGGTTATATGACCATGTTCTAGAGACATTTTCTCCAGACGTTTCGCCTGCATCTATGCAAGCGAAATGTTTCTAAAGTTCTGGTGGTGTAAATTTCAGAAGTCTAACAAAACTTTCATTATTATTTCGTTACTGGCAATTTTTATGACAGAACCAATTAGGAACTGCCATTTATAATGACATTTTCACCACCAGAACTTTAGAAACACTTTAGAAGCAAGGCACCAGCTTTAGAAATACTTTAGAGGCAAAGCACCAGCGCCCCCTTGTTCTGTAAGTTCTGAAATTTTCACCACCAGAACTTTAGAAACACTTTGGAAGCAAAGCACCAACCCTCCCTAGTTTTGTAAGTACTTTAGAACCATGGATTGCTCATGCCTACTAGATAGGAAAGTTAACAGGGCCTGTCTATCCAAATAACTCGCAGCAGACATCTTGTCTCTCTCCATACTCACAGGAGGCAGACAGAGAGGCCAATGGAGGAAGGCCTTTCCCTTCCACCTAACTCATCTGCCTATCTAAGTCCTTGATGAGGACTATAACCTTGTGCAGAATGTGGTTGAGTTCCAACATAAAGCAAGATTAAAGCTGGATTCAGTCCATTATCTGTAATGGGGCTGGAGACATTTCTCATTTCTACCTTAGTGTCCTCAGTCCATTCAAACCAGAGTAGTGTCTTTATAAAGTTGAATTGCAGCATTGCAGCACACCCAAATACCTGGGAGTTACTCTGGACCGTGCCCTGACCTACAAGAAGCACTGCCTGAATATCAAGCAAAAAGTGGGCGCTAGAAACAATATCATACAAAAGTTGACTGGCACAACCTGGGGATCACAACCAGACACAGTGAAGACATCTGCCCTTGCGCTATGCTACTCTGCTGCTGAGTATGCATGCCCAGTGTGGAACACATCTCACCACACTAAAACAGTGGATGTGGCTCTTAATGAGACATGCCGCATTATCACGGGGTGTCTGCGCCCTACACCACTGGAGAAATTACACTGCTTAGCCGGTATTGCACCACCTGACATCCGCCAGGAAGTAGCAGCCAATAGTGAAAGGACCAAGGCAGTGACATCTCCAGCTCATCCCCTGTTTGGGTATCAGCCAGCACGTCAACGACTTAAATCAAGAAATAGTTTTCTAAGATCTACAGAGACACTTGCTGGAACACCCCAGCAAGCAAGAGTCCAAAAGTGGCAGGCTCAAACTCAGAACCTCAATCAATGGCTGATACCAAATGAGAGACTCCCCCCTGGGCACACTTGGAAGGCACTGAACAGACTGCGCTCTGGCATCACGGGATGCAGAGCCAACCTTAAGAAATGGGGCTACAAAGTGGAATCCTCGACATGCGAGTGTGGAGGGGAGCAAACCACTGACCACCTGCTGTAATGCAACCTGAGCCCTGCCACATGCACAATGGAGGACCTCCTTGCGGCAACACCAGAGGCACTCCAAGTGGCCAGATACTGGTCAAAGGACATTTAATCAACTACCAAGCTTGCAAACTTTGTGTTTTGTCTGTCTGTCTGTTTGTTTGTTTTGTTAAAAATGTAATACAACTGTCTGGTTGCTCCTGACACGATAAATAAATAAATGAAGTTGGATAGCAATGGTTGTGTATTTAAAATCTCTTTGTCTCCCTCTTCAAAAAACTGAAGTGCCTCTGGCATTTTTCCGTTCTTTATTTATAGATGAAAATCCATTCGCCTTCTCCTCATAAGCAAGTACCTTCAAAGTGCAATGACTACTTTTTCAACTACTTCACGCTTGGAGTGGTGAGTCAACGGCTTTGATACCCATCCTGCTTTCCTTCCATTTTATCTTCTGTTTTGATAATACTCATAATCTTTGAGCGTCGGAGTGAATATTGTTCAAATCCTCCAGAGCTCCATTGCCGAGATCGCTGAACCTTCTCCTTTTCCACATTTGCGTGTTTAGTTAGTGGTGCATTTCTGCTCCTGGGGTCTCAGGGAGCTCATTTTCACGTATTTGATATTAAACGTTTGCAGAATGTAATTTGCTTCACCGGATTCAGAAATGCTCTGGAGAGAGGATAAGCCTTTGCCTGGCTTGTTCAACAGTCAAATGGACTAAAGCAGAAACAATGAGGCCCCTATGCAATTAAGAGTGAAGATTGAACTGCATTATATGGTCAGTGTAGACCGGGCATGGGCCAACTTGGACCCTCCAGGTGTTGTGGACTTCAACTCCCACAATTCCTAACAGCCAGTAACTCCCTAACTCCCATGATGTTGTTTCATTGTTTTGAATTAATCATCCTCGACTCAACTTCCATCTCTTTCCCCATTTTCACCCTTCACAGGATATCCTTTTTGATGCAAACACCCACAAAGTGAAGAAATTTGTTCTGCATACGAATTACCCGGGTCATTATAACTTCAACATGTGAGTATGGCCTCGGTTTGCAAACACACGCATTGATTATGAGCTCTAAGAATATGTTTGGGATGTTGAGTTTCCATCAGATGAGATGGCCAATGTATGGAGCAATGTGTTGTCAAAGGCTTTCATGGCTGGAATCACTGGATTGCTGTGAGTTTTCCAGGCTGTCTGGCCATATTCCAGAAGCATTCTCTCCTGACGTTTCGTCCACATCTATGGCAGGCATCTTCAGAGGTTGTGAGGTGTGTTGGAAACTAGGCAAGTGATGTTTATATATCTGTGGAATGCCCAGGGTAGGAGAAAGGACTCTTGTGTTGCAACTCAGGGTAGTTTTCACTTTGCTCCCAAACACCACCACACCAAAGCTGTAGATTTTGTAGTTTATTGAGAAAAAGGCAAAATCAAAACATAGCATGAAGAATACAAAAGTTCCATAAGGCTTAAATGCAAAGACACAGTTCCCAAGATCCAAAGGCAAAAACATGAAGCATAATCCTTTAAGCAATGGTCAAACAATAGTCCATGGAAAAACAGATGAACACAAGACCCAAAATCCTAGACTCAGGAAGCCAGAAGCGTGCTGCTTAAAGCCAAGGTTAATCCATAAAAATTTGCATGGAAAGAGCTACGTTAAACTGGCAACCACTGTGTGTCAGCGAGAAGGCTAAATACTCTTTGAAGACATGAACGCATTGCGATGACCTTTGGCATACTTGGCTTCTCGCTTACTAGCCAAGCAAGAGCTTCTCCGGACTCTTAATTGCAGACGATCTTGCCTGCTCATTGATTCATTATCTTCAAGGCTCTCTAACCCCTTATCTTGGTCCTGCAGCTGGACCCTATCACTGTGGGAAGGCAAAGGAGGCAAAGAAATCTCCACCTGGCCGTGTGGGAATTCACTCTCATTACACTGTTCTACAAATTTCCAGTTTTTCTCAGTTTCGGAAACGAAATGTGCCGTTTCTTAATAAATTTAACATGCTGAATTCAAATATAATAATTAAATGTGTTAATTGGCTCTGGTTTTTATGCAACAGCTATTTCAATTTTCTCCACAATAGGTAATTCGTTAATATTATGATAATGCACCTAACCTTACTGCATGTATATAAACCGTGAATATTTACTAAATTTTAGTCAAATTATATTGCCAATAGTTTATACATGAGAAATATTTATTTAATTAGTCTATTGTTTATGTTTGTGCAGCAAGAAACTATATTAGTAGGCCTAATGCAGTTGAAAAGTCTGGAGTTTTAAATGTCGCTTTAATCGTGACTTTAGTTTATATCCTGTTGGCTTCTCTTGACTTTTCTTTTGTATTCAAGGAAAGGATTATCTCTTACAATGCTCCAGCAGGAGTCTGACAGCATTGACGGAGTCCATTGGCTTTGATATCTTTTTTCCATAGTGCTTTATTTACACACGTGTGAGGCATAACTACAGTAAAAAGAACAAATGTAAAACGATATTTAATGATACTGTCTCAGTCTTCAACTGACTGACCCTCACCGTTCAAAAGTCTGGCCTTATAGAGGGCTTTCTGGCTTTTGCACACGGCACTAATACTGCGTCATCAAACTTTCTAGAATATTCTAGAATCTTCCATAGTGTAAGTCGCAACATGCGTTTTTTTCAACCATACGTGATCACGTGATTGCTTATATCATAAAAACTAGAGCCAATATACATTTTTAAATGTCATTTTCGTTTTCAGCACCCCAAAATCATAAAAGAACAACTATTTTCAGGACCGCAACTTTTTCTCCGTTGAACAGTGTTATCAGTCTCACTAACATTCCTTTCCCCTGAGAACTGACTTGCTGTTTCCCCTTCAGCAGCCTCACTGTCAACCCTGTCTGAAGCATGTACAGAAATCTGTAACCCATCATCCTCCTCGTCATCTTGTAGGAACTCTGGCTCACAAAGCCCACAGGGGTCAGCTTTAGACTCAGAGTCAAACTGAGCCATAACATCTTGTCTCTTTGAGGCAAGTGTGAATGTTGCAATTAGTCAACTTGATTAGCATTAAATAGCCTTGCAGGTTTGGCTGCTTCTTGCCTGGGGGAATCATTTGTTGGGAGGCGATTAGCTGTCCCTGATTGTTTCTTGTCTGGAATTCCCCTGTTTTTCAGTGTTTGTTGCACTCCAGAACAGAAATGATACGCTCTGGCTTTAAAACACACCACACAATGAGTGAAAAACCAATCTTTTTAATTGAAGCTGAGTAAAATAGCAAGTAGAAAGAAATGCTTGTAAAAATAGGAAAATTTCAAATGTAAAAGATCAGTAAAATGCCAGTTAATCTCCAAATGGGTTGTGCTTCCAAAAGGCTATTGAGAGTCCTGGTTTTCCAAAAGGTTATAATCTCTAAAATGTCATGCTTTTCCAAAATAACAATCTGCCTTTTCACTTTTCATAGTTATCACCGCTGTGAATTCAAGATCCCACTAGCAATTAAACGAGGTAAGAAGTAATACAGCCTGGAAAAGCTTGAATGCTGATAGGAATGTGTGATGACTTTGCAGGCATGCTTAGTAGTGAGACAAAGTCCAGAGTTGTGCAGTAACAGATAAGTGGACTGACATCTTCGGGTTCAAGTTAATCCCTCTGTGGATTTATCAATTAGCAATGTGGAGAAAGGGGGGAAGAACCACCAACCCTTTGGGAGGGAGGGAAATAATAATAATAATAATAATAATAATAATAATAATAATAATCAGTCCTAGATGCTTGGGAAGTGTTCAACTTGTGATTTTGTGATACGAAATCCAGCATATAGATCTCGTTTGCTATGACATACTGTGCTTTTGTGTCAATAATAATAATAATAATAATAAGCTGCTGCAAGAAGATAACGCAGACAGACTACAAGCAGAGGCACAACACCATTGCTCAGATGATTATTGGAACTTGTGCCACAAATACCATCTGCCTGCGACAAAGAACTGGTGGGATCACAAGCCGGAAAAAGTTACAGAGAATGAACACGCCAAACTCCTCTGGGACTTCCGGATTCATACAGACAGAGTTTTGGAGCATAATACTCCTCACAATCATGTTAAAAAACAAAGTATGGATTGTCGATGTCACAATCCCAGGTGACAGCAGGATTTCAGAGAAACAACTGGAAAAGATGACACGATAAGAGGATTTAAAGATCGACTGTAGCACAAACCAGTAAAGGTGGTCCCAGTGGTGATTGGCACACTGGTGCAGTGCCTAAAGACCTTGGCCTGCACTTAAACACAATCGGCGCTGACAAGATTACCATCTGCCCGCTGCAGAAGGCTACCCTACTGGGATTTGCACGGATTATTCGCTGATACATCACACAGTCTTAGACACTTGGGAAGTGTCCGACGTGTGATCCAATACAACGGGCAGCAGAGTGTCTACTGTGGACTCATCTTGTTGTGTTTCAAATAATAATAATAATAATAAGATTTTGCCCCCCCCCCCCCCCCCGGTGGCGCAGTGGGTTAAAGCACTGAGCTGCTGAGCTTGTTGATCAAAAGGTCACAGGTTCGATCCCGGGGAGCGGTGTGAGCTTCCGCTGTCAGCCCTAGCTTCTGCCAACCTAGCAGTTCGAAAACATGCAAATGTGAGTAGATCAATAGGTACCGCTCCGTGGGAAGGTAACGGCGCTCCATGCAGTCATGCCGGCCACATGACCTTGGAGGTGTCTATGGACAACGCTGGCTCTTCAGCTTAGAAATGGAGATGAGCACCACACCCCAAAGTCAGACATGACTGGACTTAATGTCAGGGGGCAACCTTTACCTCTTTTTAATACGATTTTGGTTCCTGGGTTATCAATGTCATTTCCTAATTGGTTCTATCATAAAACACATGCTGCAAGTTACCTTGGACCAAGCTTTGACTTACAAGAAGCACTGCTTTACTACCACACAAAAAATGGGTGCTAGAAATAATATAAGAAAGTTCACCGGCACAACCTGGGGATCACAACCAGATACAGTGAAGACATCTGTCCTTGCACTTTGCTACTCTGCTGCTGAGTATGCATGCCTAGTGTGGAACACATATCACCACGCTAAAACAGTGGATGTGGCTCTTAATGAGACATGCCACATTATCACAGGGTGTCTGCACCCTACACCACTGGAGAAATTACACTGTCTAGCCAATATGCAGCCAATAATGAAAGGACCAAGGCAGTGACATCTCCAGCCCATCCTCTGTTTGATATCAGCCAGCACCAATGCCTTAAATCAAGAAATAGCTTTCTAAGATCTAGAGATATTGCAGGAACACCTCAGCAAGCGAGAGTCCAAAAGTGGCAGGCAAAACCCAAAACCTCAATCAGTGGCTGAGACTGGATGATAAACTCCCTCCTGGGCACAGCAGACTGGGCGACTTGGAAGGCGCTGAACAGACTGCGCTCTGGCACCACGAGATGCAGAGCCAACCTTAAAAAATGGGCCCACAAAGGAGAGTCTGCAAACCACAGACCATTTCCTACAATGCAGTCTGTGCCCTGCCACATGCACAGTGGAGAACCTTCTCACATTATTATTATTATTATTATTATTATTATTATTATTATTACATAGCCACATCTACTGTTTTAGCGTGGTGAGATGTGTTCCACACTGGGCATGCATTCTCAGCAGCAGAGTAGCATAGCGCAAGGGCAGATGTCTTCACTGTGTCTGGTTGTGATCCCCAGGTTGTGCCAGTCAGCTTTCGTATGATATTGTTTCTAGCACCCACTTTTTGCTTGATGTTCAGGCAGTGCTTCTTGTAGGTCAGAGCACGGTCCAGGGTAACTCCCAGGTATTTGGGTGCACTGCGATGCTCCAGTGGTATGTAGGACAAGGAAACAGGCTTCGGTTGTCTGTATGTGCTGAGAAAGTCTTTCTCAACCTCTCCGATTGCGTCTCTCTCATATCTCTGGATATTATTACTCAGCAGTTGTTTCCACTTTCAAAGCAAACTTCGAGTTGTTAAATTTTCAGTGAGTCTGAAGCCAGAATGGCTCTAACTCAGACCAGGTCTCATGTAAATGCAATTGCCTTCTGGGTGTTTTTATCCCAGAGCTTCGCTCAGATGTGTCTAGTTCAAAGAATCATGGGAGCGGCTGACAACCAACATCTGGAAGGTCATACATTTCTCGTCATCATAACAAAGTGTTCTCTTTAAAGAGCCACAAATAAGCATTGTCCGTACTTTCCAGGAAAGCCGATCCCAATTCATTGTCCTATACTTGTTTGTTGTTTATGTGTCTTCAGGTCACTTTTGACTTGCAGCAACTCTAAGGGGAGCTTATCATGGTTTTGTTGTTGTTGCAAGATTTGTTCAGATTGAGTTTGCCTTTGCAGTTAGATCTCCGTATCCATGGATCCTGCATCCACAGATTCAACCATTCACGGCTTGAAAATATATATATTTTAAAGCAAACTTTGATTTTTTTCCATGTTATACGTACAAGTGAAAAGAAGCAGGGGAGCAGAGGGATGATTTATTGTTGCCACCAATTTGAAAGGAACCGGTATTCAGGAGATTTTACCCCAGTTCCCAATTTTAAAAAGACTTAGCCGATTTGCAATGGAGGTTGCCGATTAGGAACCAAATTTATTATCAAGTTGGAAGGGAGGCTGTTCAATTGCACCTCCTCCTTTATTAAGAAAATAATAACTCAGTAGTAATTACACTGTATATACTGTAGCGTGACTGGAGAGAAGAATGTAGATTTATTTGGTTACTTTTCCCTACGTTTCTGCCACCACGTGAGGTAAGTTGTAATATTGTGAGAAATGGCACTTTGTACACAGAATAGACGGAGCTGAGGCAATCTTCAAATAAAAGTTAACAATTTTATTAAGTACACAGCGTGTGGTTGCAAGACGTAACTTTTCCTTGTTGCACTTGGAATAATACTTGTAACTTTAACAGTTCATTCTTTCAAGTAACACAGTATCTTTCTGACGTAGAGCACTTGTTTCAGACAAAGTTTCCATACAGGGATGTTTCCCTTAGTTGATCCTCCCTAGATCAAATACTAAGTAAACTATTCTTTAGCCTCTCCTTAGACTAAAAGAATACCAGCTCTGTTTCACCATTCGGCTGCACTAGCCTGAGAAACTTCCAATAGCCAAACCCAGCTTTTCAAAGCCTCAAAGTTTTGCTTCACAAGTCACTCCGTCACCTTTCCTTTCCTTCTCTCCCAACTCCTCACTCCTCTGAACCTAACTTCTGACTGCTCACTCCTCTAAACCTAAACCCTAACTGATTTTTAACTGTCGTTTTTTCAAACTCTCCCCTCTAAGCTCCTCCCACTTCCCTCTCTCCTGCATCGGTCTCCATGGCAACGCACATGGAGGACTCCTCTGACTTAGGCCGCTCCAGCATTACTGCAGCCAATCTAAACACAAATACAGTTAAAATCATACAATTTATAATCAATTCCTGTACAACAAGGGTCTCCATTTACTGCACATAAAGGGACTTGAGCCTCCACAGATTTTGGTATCCACAGAGGAGTCCTGGAACCAAACCCCAGTGGATAGCGAGGGCACCACTGTAGCTTTCTCTGAGATTGAGTGGGTGTGATTTCTGCATGGCCATACAGGGATTTCCATGGCCAAATGGGAATTTGAACCCTTGAATTCTAGTGTATAAGCCGAGATTTTCAGCCCCTTTTTAGGCTTAGAAAGCCCCCCTTGGCTTATACTTGAGTCAAAGTTATTTATTATTTTACTCTGTTATTATTATTGAGTACTAAAGAACATAGAGCTGAAATATTACCTTTCCTGAAGAATGTTTTGTCCTTTTCTCACAGAAAGTACTGATTCACAGATGGAAACCTGCACAACATACAGCAAGGTAAGGCACAACCCGAGATAATGCAGCTCTGAAACTTTGAGAGATCTTATTTTCACCAAATCAATCGATATAAATAAAAATGTAATGTTCGTTTGTGGGATTAACAGAACTCAAAAACCACTGGGGGAATTGCCCCCAAATTTGGACACAAGACACCTAACAACGCAATGTATGTCCTTCACTCAAAAAAACACTGAAAAACGCAGCAGAAGGGACATAAAAGCTCCAAAAAGCTAAATGTCGAAAAGCTAAGTGACAATACGGAAGAAAGGGGGAGGGAAGGGAGAAAAAGGAAGGAGGGAAGGAAGGAAGGAAGGAAGGAAGGGAGGAAAGAAAGAAAGAAAAGAAAGGGAGAAGGAAGGGGAAGCAAAGAGAAGGAAGGAAAGAAGGATAGAGAAGGAAGAAAGGAGAGAAAGAGGAAGGGAAAGAAAAGGGGAAGGAAGGAAAAGAGAGGAAGGAAGGAGAGAAGGAAAGAAAAAGGAAAGGAAGGAAGAGGGAGGAAGGAAGAGGGTAAGATATAGAGAAAGAGGGAGAGAAAGAAGGAAAGAGAGAAGGAAGAAAACAGCAGAAGAGAAAGAAAAGGGGGGAAAGAAGGAAAGAGATAGAGAAGGAAGGAAGAAGAGAAGGAAAGACGGGAAGGAAGGAAGGAAAGAGGGAGAGAAGGAAAGAAGGAGAGAAAGAGGGAAGGTTGGGCACAGCAACGCGTAGCGGGTACAGCTAGTAAATCATAAAGTTTGAACATTATGTTTCATGATCCCTTTCTAGAGGCTTTTGGAATGGTTTGAAATGGAAATGAGCACCACTCTCCAGAGTCAGACGCAACTAGCCTCAATGTCAAAGGGAAACATTTACCTTTATTTTAAAGTAGTAATAATGTAATAATATCTTTTTATAACTGTATCTGATCTACTTGGGAACTGCGATTCCCTTTCCTTGGGCACCTGTGCCCCATTCTATGTTGTGCTGGTCACAGACCATAATAAATCATTGATTGATTGGGAAAAAAGTAATAATATCCTGTTGGGTCATAAACATTTTACCTGGAGAAATGAACCCCATTTTCTACAGATACTGTTGCACCTTTCTTTCAAATGTTGGGTGGCGTGCTGTGCTGCTGTTAACAAATTCATAGCCTAAAGTGACAGCTCTGGAATGGCTCCATATTCAGCTGAAAAACCTATTCGCCTGGAAGAGTATTCCACCAGTGAGGATCATTGCTAAGAAGCCCAAATTCTGAAGTCTCAAAATGCAC
This sequence comes from Anolis sagrei ordinatus, assembly GCF_025583915.1. NCBI lineage: Eukaryota > Metazoa > Chordata > Lepidosauria > Squamata > Anolidae > Anolis > Anolis sagrei. Next base: position 2,882,842 of record NW_026847993.1, on the reverse strand, counting down.
TAATTTTCCCCTGGCTTTTCTTAAAGCATTCCATTCTCTAAGACATTTTCATTTTCTTACAGTGGGACAGTATTCAGGACCTTCTTGGACATCCAGTAGAGAAACCGGTAGTACTTCACAGGTAAAGATCTTCTCTGTCACTTGGATTGAAGTCTAATTGGATTTCAAGTTGCTACCAGAAAGAGAGTCCTAATGATGTAAAATGTGGTTTCCAACCCGTTCCCAACTTAGGCTGAATGTTCAAACTTTCAGCCTTCGGGCTGAAATGAGCGGGATAAAAATGACATAAACATCCCCTGTTTCCTCTGCAACTTGCATCACTTCTCTCTGAGGCCTGCAAATCACTCTGATCACACACAGACTCGTCAATGGGAAACCCATCATCCCCTTCTTCCTCCAGGGAACCTTGCTGCTGAACCCCAACAGTACCTTAGTTAACAAAATAAAAAGGTTTTAAGGGTTGTAAACAGAAGATTTGCTGTGGAAAGGATAGGCTCCTACACAAGAAGTTTCAGGAAACCAATTTCCAAACCAACAGTTTGCACCTGTAACGTGGAGCAAGGAGGTCGGATAGGCCTGACTTAAGGAAACAAAACCCTTTCAAATCTTTCCGAGACCTCTTGAAAGCTTCACAGATGCAATTGGAATCCATTAAAAGCATGTATTAGGCTTAGGTTGTTAAAATACGTTCCAGAAATGTCTGCTCACTTTCTCACTTGTTTTCTTTGGAATCTCTTATGTCTGGCTTATGTTTTGTTTTGTTTTGTTTTTTCCCAGGTCGTCCTCTCCAAACAACACAAACCCATTTGGATCGACGTTTTGTTTTGGCTGCAGCGGATGATCTTTGAGGTATGGGAAGCAAATGAAGAAGGGAAGTCACATTTCAGTTTTGTTTGTGATCACCTGAAATGGGTTGTTGTAGGTTTTTTCGGCCTATATGGCCATAGTCTAGAGCAGTGTTTCTCAACCTTCCTAATGCCGCGACCCCTCAATACATTTCCTCATGTCATGGTGACCCCCAACCATAACATTCTTTTGCTAATTCATAACTTACTTTTAAATTACTTTTTCTCCTGTTATGAAACATAATTTGGGATTTGTAGTTGTTGGGATTTATGGTTCACCTACAATCAAAGAGTATTCTGAACTCCACCAAGGATGGAATTGAACCAAACTTGGCACACAGAATGCCCACAACCAACAGAAAACACTGGAAGGGTTTGGTGGGCATTGACCTTGAGTTTGGGAGTTGTAGTTCACCTACAAAGAGCACTATGGACTCAAACAATGATGGATCTGGACCAAATATGGCATGAATACTCAGTATGCTAAATGTGAACACTGGTGGAGTTTGGGGAAAATAGGCCTTGACATTTGGGAGTTGTAGTTGCTGGGATTTATAGTTCACCTACAATCAAAAAGCATTCTGAACCCCACCAATGATAGAATTGGGCCAAACTTCCCACACAGAACCCCCATGACCAACAGAAAATACTGTGTTTTCTGATGGTCTTTGGTGACCCCTCTGACACCCCCTGGTGACCCCTCCAGGGGTCCCGACCCCCAGGTTGAGAAACACTGGTCTAGAGGCATTCTCTCCTGACATTTCGCCTCTAGACCATGGCCATATAGCCCAAAAAAACCTACAACAACCCATTGATTCCGGCCATGAAAGCCTTCGACAATACATCACCTGAAATATTGGCTGTATTTCTGAGCTCCTTTGGAAACAGGACATGCTAGGAGATAAAACCCATGATTTGCATTAGACATTCCTCCATGTTCCTGTGCTGGAATTCTTTTATGTTGAGGTGATTGTAAGTTGGAAATGACTTCAAGGCGCACAGCAACAGCATTCAGGCTTCAATTCTACATCCCCATAGCATAGCATAGATCTGGGTATCTTCAGTGTTTTCCCCTTCTGTTTTCCACCCAAGAAATACTTATGTGACCCCAAAATAGAAGGAAGGTTTGTAATAAAAATTGGGCAAATATTATAAAATATATGATAGGAATGGCACAAGCATGTATACGAGGGGTATTTTTTAAGTAAGGTCCGTTGGAACATAAGTACACAACGAAAGTTTATTTCAAAAAAGTAAATTTATTTTCAGAAAGTACATACTTCACTCTATTTTTCGACATAGTTGCCAAGTTTGTTCAAACACTTATCATACCTCTGAACCAATTTTAAAATACCCTCTTCATAAAAACTTGCCGCCACCAAAAGCCACCAAATCGTCTGTAATCAAAGAAGGGTGACTGGAGCGGTCCTCATCATGGACGTTGTCACGGCCATCTTTGAATTGTCGTACCCACTTACGCACTTTGCTTTCACTCATAACAGTATCACCGTACACTTCACAAATCTGTCGATGAATTTCTGCAGCAGGCAGGTTCCTTGCTGACAAAAACGTATCACTGAGCGAACCTCACATGCGGAGGGTGAGTTGATAGTCTTAAACATTTTTGAAGCACAGAACAGAACCGTACAGGTTAGCTACAGAGCGGAAACTGAGCACAGTTGTTCCCGAGGCATGCCGGTACATGACGCACGCGCTCGTTGCCATATGCGCGCGAACTACTAGTGTCTACAACAAAACGGACCTTACTTAAAAAATACCCCTCGTATATGAAAAGCAATTCAGCAAAATAGTATAAAAAACCAAAGTCCAAATATCAGAATTCAAACTACATGAGTAGCATCAAAAACCAGGAACATAAGAGCCAAACAAATCCAAAACATGAGATTCAGGAAGGGTCTTCAAAAACTTGGAAGCACGAAACATGAACAAAAGGAAACACGGAACTAGAAATCCCTTGACTTGACAGAAGTTCTATACTCAAAACACCAACATTGTCTAGACTGATGAACAAATCTGCTGGTCTTGCTAATATAGACAGAAAATCATGCCTTCTCCCTGGAAAACTGATAAGGACTTCTTCTAATAGATGTCTTGACCTTTGTAAACTCTCCAGAGAAGCTCTGTGTTGACAAAACGTAAATCACCTATCTAACTGCTCATTAGTCTGTCCACCTAGACCAGTGGTCCTCAACCTGGGGTCCCCAGATGTTTTTGGCCTACAACTCCAGAAATCCCAGCCAGTTTACCAGCTGTTAGAATTTCTGGGAGTTGTAGGCCAAAAACATCTGGGGACCCCAGGTTGAGAACCACTGACCTAGACTTTCATTTTCATCCTCTGAGCTCAGTTCAGTTTCTGACCTTGCTTCCCTAGCAAACCACCTTTCTGGAATGTGGCCTTCAGACACAGACTGTTCATTTTCAGGGCTTAAAATATCTTGGCTCTCCTGCTGACTTCCTATTTCTGCTTCATTGACTACTCTAAAGCCTTTGACTGTGTGGATCATAATAAATTGTGGCAAGTTCTTGGTGGGATGGGCATACCAAGCCCCCTTCCCTCTCTCCTGAGGAATCTGTACAAGGACCAAGTAGCAACAGTCAGAACTGACCACGGAACAACAGACTGGTTCAAGATTGGGAAAGGCGTACGGCAAGGCTGCATACTCTCACCCAACCTTTTTAACTTGTATGCAGAACACATCATGCGATGTGCGGGGCCTGATGAATGCAAGGCTGGGGTGAAAATTGCTGGAAGAAACATTAACAACCTCAGATATGCAGATGACACCACTCTGATGGCCGAAAGCGAGGAGGAGCTGAGGAGCCTTCTAATCAAGGTGAAAGAAGAAAACGCAAAAGCCGGGTTGCAGCTAAACATCAAAAAAACCAAGATTATGGCAACAAGAATGATTGACAACTGGAAATAGAGGGAGAAACGTGGAGGCCGTGACAGACTTTGTATTTCTAGGAGCAAAGATTACTGCAGATGCAGACTGTGGCCAGGAAATCAGAAGACGCTTACTTCTTGGGAGGAGAGCAATGTCCAGTCTCGATAAAATAGTAAAGAGTAGAGACATCAGACTGGCAACCAAGATCCATTGCCTAGTCAAAGCCATGGTCTTCCCTGTAGTAACCTACGGATGTGAGAGCTGGACCTTAGGGAAGGCTGAGCGAAGGAAGATCGATGCTTTTGAGCTGTGGTGTTGGAGGAAAGTTCTGAGAGTGCCTTGGACTGCGAGAAGATCCAACCAGTCCATCCTCCAGGAAATAAAGCCCAGCTGCTCATTGGAGGGAAGGATACTAGAGACAAAGTTGAAGTACTTTGGCCACATCATGAGGAGACAGCAAAGCCTAGAGAAGACAATTATGCTGGGGAAAGTGGAAGGCAAAAGGAAGAGGGGCCGACCAAGGGCAAGATGGATGGATGGCATCCTTGAAGTGACTGGACTGACCTTGAAGGAGCTGGGGGTGGTGACGTCCGACAGGGAGCTCTGGCGTGGGCTGGTCCATGAGGTCACGAAGAGTCGGAGACGACTGAACGAATGAACAACAAAGCTGACTTCCAGACCCAGAATCCCCAATGTCACCAGGCTAGCAGGCCCAGGTTACCCAGTGAGATCAGGTGCAGGAACGATCAAAAGATGGACTAAAACAGTCACATGGTCATGACTCAGTTTCTTTTGCCTTTCCTTTCAGTTCCACATCGCCACCCACTTAACCCTTCAGTAGGTGTGTGACCACGACCACATGTCCATTAGAACTGTACTTTCAACCAGTTTTTACACAATAGGGGGTTACAGCCAATGCAATCCTACCTAATATTTTCTGCTTACACAACCCAATAATGTTATGAAATTTTTAAAAATGAGCTATAGGAAATTGCAGCCAATTTGGAGAAGCTTTTACCTCTGTGTTCCTTTGTTTTTCCTGTCCAGGTGATGCAGAACAATCACATTGCGTCCGTAACTCTGTACGGCCCCGCGAGGCCCAGCGGCCAGTTGAAAACGGTGGATCTCCCCCAGTGAGCAATATGGGCTAACCGAAATGCTACCAATTTAGTAGTACAGCGTGCCTTGATTTGCTACCACTTAGAGTATGGGAAAAGAAGCACGGTATGGTTGGATATATATGTGTGTATATGTGTGTATGTGTCTATATATGTGTGTCTTCAATACAAAAACCCTGTTTGTCCCCTCCCGGGCATGGAGGAGAACAGGGGATTCCTCTTGACGGTCCGTTGCATGGGACGAGTGGCGGCTGTGAGCGGATACGAGTGCCTGCCACACGACCGGCGTTTCTCTCCTTAGCTGCACATGTCCTCTATTCCAACATGGGAGATTTAGGACTCGTCTGGTTTATTTCCCTGAGCCGGAAGAAGGCCGAGCTTAAAAGAAGAGGGCACACAAATGACTGCACGACTTAGAAGCACAAACTCTCTGAGCCTTGGGGCGTCTGGGAGCAGGTCTTGGATCTAATTATACATGTTTATGTAGATATATATTATTTTTCCCCCCAGTCTGTGCTTGTGTTAACTGAAATGATAATGGTGGTCAATTTTTTTAAAGGTAAAATTGGGTGCGCTTATGCACATGCAGAATTTATACATTGATGTATATATATATATATATAAAGAAATTAAGTACTTGGGTATTTCTGTGGCTTAAGGACATTGTACCAAATATGACACGTATGTACATATAACATGTCCGTGATTTCAGGCACCACATGTTTGCCTGACGTGGAAACTAGCGCAAAGCAGCATGTGCGTCAGGCTCGGTTGTAACATTTGTTTTGCACTACATACACTTTAATTACTTGATATAAGGCATTTTAATCCTTCACTGAAGAGCATCGGTGTACTGGGTGTGCTGGTTTATTTAATTGTTCGCCATGCGCAAAGCTTATTTATACCGTGGGGAAGGAAAACCCACCTTTTCTGCACTAATATTTACTTGACATGCTGAAGCGACTCATTTTCTGCCATGCCTGGTTAACATACTTGTGGTTTTATACATACACAGAGAGATGTAGGTTTCCAAAAGGAAAAATGGAAGTCAATTGAATTCCTATAAATTACGGTTTTGATGCCATTTCCCCCTACACACACAAACACACACTTTTTGTACTTTTGCCTCACTTTTGCAATGGTTTCACGTATATCGGATGAGTACTTCCCATGTTCCTTTCTTATAAAGGAGTCTTTGGTGTTGGAACACTTGGAGTACTGTTTTCATAGTATCGATTCAAAACCAAGATGACGTTGAACGAAACGGCTTTGACGTAAGGCAGCCCTGCATGTCTTGGCAGGAGTGAGGGGCCAAAATTAAAATGGCCTCAACCTCTTTGGGCCACAGATAGGTTTTTAGCACCTCGCTCCAGGTTTTCGAGAGGGCACTTTTCCTTCAAAACGAGCCACAAAGCGGATTAGCCTCAACTTCTCAGCTTTCCCTCAATGTTGTGGTGAGTTGTAGTTCTTTTCTGCGGGAAAGAAGTGCCTCAGCTCTTGCCTCCGCTGCTCTTTCTTTTTCTTTGCCTCTGGGTTGCCTCCTTCGTCTCCTCCTTCTGTGGAAGGAATAATCGCCGATTTACCTCATTTGTGAGGGAGAAACTTAGGACTTCATCACACGTGATAAGTAAAGCGTTGGGGATTGTTGTTTTTCCTTAATCGCCAATTCCCTCATTTGTGAGGGAGAAACTTTGGACTTCATCATCCCACGCGATAAATAAAGCGTTGGGGATCGTTTTTCCCTAATCGCCAATTTCCCTCATTTGTGAGGGAGAAACTTAGGACTTCATCCCACGCGATAAATAAAGCGTTGGGGATCGTTGTTTTTCCCTAATCGCCAATTTCCCTCATTTGTGAGGGAGAAACTTTGGATTTCATCTCATCCCATGCGATAAATAAAGCGTTGGGGATCGTTTTTCCCTAATCGCCAATTTCCCTTATTTGTGAGAGAGAAACTTAGAACTTCATCCCACACAATAAGTAAAGCGTTGAGGATGGTTGTTTTCCCCTAATCGCCAATTTCCCTCATTTGTGAGGCAGAAACTTAGGACTTCATCCCACACGATAAGTAAAGCGTTGGGGATCGTTGTTTTTCCCTAATCGCCAATTTCCCTCATTTGTGAGGGAGAAACTTAGGACTTCATCACACGCGATAAGTAAAGCATTGGGGATTGTTGTTTTTCCCTAATCACCAATTTCCCTCATTTGTGAAGGATAAATGTAGGACTTCATCCCACATGATAAATAAAGCGTTGGGGATCGTTGTTTTTCCCTAATCGCCAATTTCCCTCATTTGTGAAGGAGAAACGTAGGACTTCATCCCACATGATAAGTAAAGCGTTGGGGATCGTTGTTTTTCCCTAATCGCCAATTTCCCTCATTTGTGAAGGAGAAACTTAGGACTTCATCACACGATAAGTAAAGCGTTGGGGATCGTTGTTTTTCCCTAATCGCCAATTTCCCTCATTTGTGAGGGAGAAACTTAGGACTTCATCCCACACGATAAGTAAAGCGTTGGGGATCGTTGTTTTCCCCTAATCGCCAATTTCCCTCATTTGTGAGGCAGAAACTTAGGACTTCATCCCACACGATAAGTAAAGCGTTGGGGATAGTTATTTTTCCCCAATCGCCAATTTTCCTCATTTGTGAGAGAGAAACTTAGGACTTCATCCCACACGATAAGTAAAGCGTTGAGGATCGTTGTTTTCCCCTAATCGCCAATTTCCCTCATTTGTGAGGGAGAAACTTAGGACTTCATCCCACACGATAAATAAAGCGTTGGGGATCGTTGTTTTTCCCTAATCGCCAATTTCCCTCATTTGTGAAGGAGAAACTTAGGACTTCATCACACGCGATAAGTAAAGCGTTGGGGATCGTTGTTTTTCCCTAATCGCCAATTTCCCTCATTTGTGAGGGAGAAACTTAGGACTTCATCCCACACGAAAAGTAAAAAGTTGGGGATCGTTGTTTTCCCCTAATCGCCAATTTCACTCATTTGTGAGAGAGAAACTTAGGTCTTCATCCCACACAATAAGTAAAGTGTTGGGAATCGTTGTTTTTCCCTAATCGCCAATTTCCCTCATTTGTGAGGGAGAAACTTAGGACTTCATCCCACATGATAAGAGTTGGGGATCGTTGTTTTTCCCTAATCACCAATTTCCCTCATTTGTGAAGGAGAAACGTAGAACTTCATCCCACGCGATGTTTTTCCCTTAAGCTTTGCAACGCCTGTTTTCAAATGAAGCGAATTATTTTCCTACCCCCATCACACATTTTCCTTCGTTCAGTTTTCTTTTCAAATTATCCGTTTGCCTTCCCATCACATATTTCTCATCCTACTGTCTCCTCCCCCATTTTCTTTTGTGTTTCTTCTCACAAGATCATTATAAATGGAATTTCTTCTATTTTATATTCTTCTATATTACAATTTCTGGTTATTCTCCACCACAGACATCCCAGTGTTTCTGACTCTCTCCATTGGTGTGGAATTGCAAGTAACTCTCAATTCAAAAAGTAACTGTTGAATTTGCATTGATAACAAAAAGCTATAAATCACCTTTTCTCCATTGTGGTCAAGTGTGAATTCACACATATGGTTTATTCCTGCCATATGTGTGAATTCACAGGTGACCACTCGGAGAAATATGGTTACAGATAAGCAACCCATACTTCTCCATCATGGTCAACTGTGAATCGCACATATGGCAGGAATAAACCATATGTGCGAATTCATAGGTGACCACTCAGAGAAACATGGTTACAGGGAAGCAACCCATACTTCCTCCTCCTCGATCCCAAAAAGATTATGGGGAGGAAAGAATTATATACTCAGTTCTCCTTCCAGAACGATGACATCATTATGTTTACAATTCCCATCACACGTTAAATTTTACATTTTTACCCGTTTCTGAACAGGGAATTTTAAATGAAGTAGTCAGTTATCAATCAACTTAGGAATCATTGGGGGGAAGCACACTTTAGGAACAGTGAAATACCTAGAACCCACAATACAAACTTCTGTGAGGGGCTCAGTCAGTAGCCATTTCTTAAATGCATAGAAACACTGGTTTTATGGTGTGTGATGAAGTCCTTAACCCCGCAACAACTTCATGGTGATGCCATGTTTCTCCCTCATGAACGAGGGAAATGAATAGCGGAGTTGGTGTTTTAGTTGCACTCCAGACCTGGAAACACCTATGACCACCGCACCACACAGGTCCAGGAATATAATCAAAGTTTATTGTAGACCACATAAAAGACATATTGAAAAGCATATAAGAAAGGAAGATCTATAATCCAAAAAGGTTTAGCAGTAGGTTATAACCAAACAATAATCCAAATGTCTCATAAAGTTCCAGAGGTGGCAAAGTCCAGGAACAGCCAGAAATCCTAGGTAGAGCATAAGTCCACAAGCAAGAAGGCATAACTAGTAAAAACTTGAACAGGAGTACATGAACAGAAACATAGAAAACTTCCATGATATATTAAATCCAAAACCAAAGCTTGAACCAAGAACAAGAGACCTCAAGGCTTAGTTTTGTCAGAGTATTGAAGCTTTGCCAGCGGAAGGATTGGTAGATCAGCAGACACTGTGTTCAAAAAGGACTCTGCAAGCTTTCAGTTACAACAGAAAACTAAGTTTACTAAGTACATCTATACACGTCTATTCACAGCAAGCAACAGACAGGAACTACTAGGCACAAACAACAGTCTCTGAACATCTGCTTATCTGACTTCTGGCTGAGACCAGATCCTCCCTCTTCTTCCCAGCCAGAGAACACGTTATCTCATTTCTGTCAAGGTTACAGTTTCACAGCCTCAGCACTGTGTTTTCTTATACACAATAGAGCAGAATAGAATCCATCTTGAAGCACATAGAAACACATTGAAAAACACACATACATAACCAAATAATCCTGACAAGTTTTTCGCTCAAACACAGCATTGCGTTACCCTTAAGGTAAACAACTTGTTTAATAGACACCCATGAAAGCATTACGTCTCTCCTGAATTTTCTCCACAACTTTCCCACGTAATATTTCTGACCGATGCAATCTATTTTTGGCTCCAATTTGTAAACAAAGTCTTTTGTTGATCTCCGTAGCTACAGGTGGTTTCTCCTGGCAACCCTTCTTATCACTCAGCTCTTCACTTGATTCCTTATCTGCTGTTGCTACTTCTGGCTCCTCTGACTGGACTTGAGTCCCTGCACTTTCCGAGCCGAACCATAATTTTCCAGACTTTATGGCCCATCACTTTCCTCACTAAATAATCAGTCAAACCGTCAGCCTCTGGCTGATCTACAACAGTTTTCCCCGAGGAGACGACAGAGGTGACCCAGATGCAAACAAAACAAAAGAGCAACGGAGCCAAGTTAGTTTAGTATCTTTGGTGCATTGCAAAAAGAAACTTAAAGAGGCAAAACATTTGAAAGGGAGGATGGTGGGTATGCGTTGCATATGATCTCCCTCTCTAAATAAGGCTTAAGTTCGGAGCCTCTGCAAACCACACCAAATTCTAGTGAGGGCCATATCCGTCCCGCAAGCCGCATATTGTGCAGGCCTGATGTAAGGGATGTTTTCGGGGAGATACCCGCGTAGTTGATGAGGTATGCCCTGGGTTGTCATACATCAGGCATGGGCAAACTTCGGCCCTCCTTCCAAGTGGGTTGTTGTAGGTTTATTCGGGCTATATGGCCATGGTCTAGAGGCATTCTCTCCTGATGTTTCGCCTGCATCTATGGTAAGCATCCTCCATAGTCACCTCACTACCTCTGAGGATGCTTGCCATAGATGCAGGCGAAATGTCAGGAGAGAAATGCCTCTAGACCAGTGTTTCTCAACCTTCCTAATGCCGCGACCCCTTAATACAGTGCCTCATGTTGTGGTGACCCCCAACCATAACATTATTTTTGTTGCTACTTCATAACTGTAATTTTGATACTGTTATGAGTTGTAATGTAAATATCTGATATGCAGGACCAAATTTGGCACAAATACCAGATACGCCCAAAATTTGAATACTGGTGGGGTTGGGGGTGATTGATTTTGTCATTTGGTAATGCTGGAGTTGCTGGGATTTATAGTTCACCTTAAATCAAAGAGCCTTCTGAACTCCATCAATGATGGAATTGAATCAAACATGGCACACAGAATTCCCATGACCAAGAGAAAATACTGGGAAGGTCTGGTGGACATTGACCTTGAGTTTTGGAGTTGTAGTTCACCTATATCCAGACTGTGGACTCAAGCAATGATGGATCTGGATCAAACTTGGCACAAATACTCAATATGCCCAAATGTGAACACTGGTAGAGTTTGGAGAAAATAGACCTTGCCATTTGGGAGTTGTAGTTGTTGGGATTTATAGTTCACCCACAATGAGAAAGCATTCTGAACCCCACCAATGATAGAATTGGACCAAACTTTCCACACAGAACCCCCACGACCAACAGAAAATACTATATTTTCTGATGGTCTTTGGCGACCCCTCTGATACCCCCTCGCAACCCCCACAGGGGTCCCGACCCCCAGGTTGAGAAACACTGCTCTAGACCATGGCCATATAGCCCGAAAAAACCTACAACAACCCAGTGATTCCGGCCATGAAAGCCTTCGACAATACTCCTTCCAAGTGTTTTGGATTTCAACTCCCACAGGTGGTTTCTCCTAGGAACCCTCCTTATTACTCAGCTCATCACTCAATTCCTTATCTGCTGTTGCTACTTCTGGTTCCTGTGACTGGCTTTGAGGCCAGTCACAGGAGTTGAAATCCAAAACACTTGGAAGGAAGGCCGAAGTTTGCCCATGCCTGTTATACATGTAGCACATTTCGAGGAGAGTGATGGAGAGAGAAACTGCCTCTTTTATTACTCTTTTTTTAAATACATCCATGCCAAAATGTTAGCCAAAGAGGTCCTTAATCTAGTTTCAACATTTCTGTACATAACGTCCTGATATACCTACTGCACACAATCTCCCCTCCTGGCTGACAGGATTTCAGCCGCTTCGAGTAAAAGATGTCGCTGCTCCGCGCTTCGTTCTCCCAGGTAAAGTGAGCAACGCGCAGCTTTCTTAACCAGTCTTATTGTCGGGATAAATAATGTCTCTGTCTGTTTGTCTGCCTCGGTCCCCTTTGAAATAAAACCCCTTTTTGAAAATAATGGAAGAAATAGAGAGAGAAAAGAGAAATGTATAATTTTCCCCCATTTTTTAATATTTTGGTGTAGCGACTTGTGATATACATACATATATATATATTATAGATGACTTTTTTGTGGGTTTTGCAAAAAAATAACAAAATGTGTGTACAGATTTTTGTAAATACGGAAAACAAAACTTTTTTGGTAATTTTAACTCCGTGTACAGTGTAATCTTGTATAGTTTATCACGAAATGAGGGATGGGCGATTTCTCGAGTGCCGAGTACAAAGTTTTGAATCCTGGACCAGTAGCAGGGATAAATGTGGCGCGTGGGAATTGGGTGCGATGTTGTGTGCATTGGTGAGTGTGCGAGACCTCCTTTTGGCCATTGAGTCTTCCTGTCTACTGTGACATTCTTTCACTTAAGAGTCAAAATTAAAGGAACGTCCCATGGAAAACGTCATGGATATTGGGGTGGGTGGGGAAACTGTATGGTTTTCCTTTCTTCCTGGATGTTCCCCCTTTTCTTCATGATGTGTTGTTTTTCCAGTGATCATTGCTTGCTGAGAAATTTCCCCCTAAGACTCTTTGTTCTCTTTCCGATACAAATCTTGTTTTTCATAACTTTCCTGTAAATTGTATGAAATGCCTCAGTAGCATGTACATTGAAAGGACAAATAAAACAAAGCTCAGTTGCTGTGTTGTTATAATACAGTGGCTGGGTGTGTGTATTTTGCAATTTGTGGTGAGTCCTTTGATTCCCTTCATTGGGTTGATCTATAATAATATTTATTTATTTGATCAGTCATATGACCATTTCAAAATAGAACACAAGTAAAAA
>NW_026847993.1:2845937-2857868 GCF_025583915.1 Anolis sagrei ordinatus | reverse complement strand
GGCTGCCACCCGTTGGATCATCTGAAATTTCCGGGCCGTTTTCAAGGGCAGCCCCACGTAAAGTGCATTGCAGTAGTCCAGTCTAGAGGTGACTAAGGCATGGACCACCCTGGCCAGATCTGCCTTCCAAAGGTATGGTCGCAATTGGCGCATGAGTCTCAATTGTGCAAAGTCCCTCCTGGCCACCACCGACGCCTGAGCCTCAAACGTAAGTGACGAATCCAGGAGGACCCCCAAACTGCGGGTCCTCCTAGATTCAATCTCTTTTGGTGTAACATTAGAAAATGTTGACTATTTCCACTCCCTTGGCAGGCACCTCTCCACAAAACTCAACATTGACACTGAAATACAACACCGTGTGAACTCTGCGAGTGTAGCATTTTTCCGAATGAAGCAGAGAGTGTTTGAGGACTGGGACATCCATAGGGAGACCAAAGGAGCTTGTTTATAAAGCCATTGTCCTCCCAACCCTGTGCTATACACCTGTGAGACGTGAACTATCTACAGACGTCACATGCAACTCCTAGAACAGTGGTTCTCAACCTTTCTAACACTGGAACCCCTAAATATGCTTCCTCATGTGGTGGTGACTCCCAACCATAAAATTATTTTTGTTGCTCCTTTATAACTGTAATTTTGCTACTGTTACAAGTAAAGGTAAAGGTAGTCCCCTGACATTAAGTCCAGTCATGTCTGACTTTGGGGTGTGGTGCTCATCTCCATTTCTAAGCCGAAGAGCTAGCGTTGTCCATAGACACCTCCAAGGTCATGTGGCCAGCATGACCGCATGGAGTGCTGTTACCTTCCCGCCGGAGCGGTACCTATTGATCTACTCACATTTGCATGTTTTCAAACTGCTAGGTTGGCAGAAGCTAGGGCTGACAGCAGAAGCTCATGCCGCTCCCTGGAATTGAACCTGTGACCTTTTGCTCAGCAAGCTCAGCAGCTCAGTGCTTTAACCCACTGCGCCACCGGGGGCCCCTACTGTTACGAATTGTAATGTAAATATCTGATAGGCAGGATGTGCTTTCATTGTTACAAATTCAGCATAATTAAACCATTGTAATTAATCAGAAAAATATGTTTGGGGGAGTATGGAAAACAGATGATGGGATTTGCAGTACCTTCAACCGATTCAGCTCTGACTTCCACAGACCACTGAAACCTCCACACAGAACTTCTATGTCAAACAAAAAATACTGGAGGACTTTGGGAGGAATTGACAGTGATTTAGCGGAGATATAGTTCACCTACATCTGGAGAGCATTGTGAACCCAAACAACTATGGATCTGGACCAAACGTGGCACAAATACTCAATATGGCCAAATTTGAACACTGATGGAGTTTGGGGGAAATAGACCCTGACATTTGGGCGTTGCAGTTGCTTGGATGTATTTATTTATTTATTTATTTATTTACTTTGCTTATATACCGCTGTATCTCAAGCCCGAAGGCTTGTATAGTTCACCTGCCATCAAAAAGCATTCTGAACTCTGACAATCATGGAATTGATCCAAACCTGACATACAGAACTCCCATGACCAACATAAAATATTGGAGAAGTTTGGGGAAAATATACATACCTTGACATTGCTTGGTGCATACTGGAGTATGGGCCCAGATCCGGCAGGGAAGCTCGTACCTCCGGCAAGCCCGGTAGGCAGTGAAAGCTGGCACGGGAGGATCCCCCACGCGGCCTGGCCTTACGTGGAGCCTCTTGCCTGGTACACATCCTTGCCGGATGGCACGAAGGGGTCCTCGCCTTCCCCCACGCTCCTGCCGCTCGGCGGGAGCGCGAGGGCGGCGAGAGAGGCTTCGTGCAAGGCAAAGCCATGCGCAAAGGGCCCTCGCCACCCCCGCACCCCTGCCGCTCGGGGCCTGCAGCCATTTTGAAGAGGCAGAGGTGGCGGGGCCAACCGAGGCGCCTTCACGACCCCCAGAAAATGGCCCAGCGACCCTCCTGGGGGTCGCGACCCCCAGGTTGAGAACCGGTCCTAGAACAATTCCGTCAGCGTTGTCTCTGAAAAATCCTTCCAATCTCTTGGGAAGACAGGCAGATAAATGTCAGTGTGCTGGAAGAAGCAAAGACCACCAGCACTGAAGCGATAATCTTCTGCCATCAGCTCCGCTGGACCAGCCACATTGTTCGAATGCCCGACCACCATCTCCCAAAGCAGTTGCTCAAGAACGGAAAACAGAATGTTGGTGGGCAGGAAAAGAGTTTCAAAGATAGGGCCAAAGCCAAACTTAATAACTCTGGCATAGACACTGAGAACTGGGAAGCCCTGCCCTTGAGCGCTCCAGCTGGAAGTCAGCTGTGACCAGCAGTGCTGTAGAATTTGAAGAGACACGAATGGAGGGCAAAGAGAGAAACGTGTAAAGAGAAAGGTGCATCAAGCCAACCCCAACCAGGACCGCCTTCCACCTGGAAACCAATGCCCTCACTGCGGGAGAACATGCAGGTGAAGAATAGGGCTCCACAGTCACTTATGTACTCACCACAATCTTGGAAGACAATCCTACTCAGACAATGAGGGATCGCCTAAGTAAAGTAAGTTGATTTATTTTACTTTAGAGCAGAGCTTTCCAAACTGTGTGTCGTGACAAATCAGTGTGTCACGCAAATTAGAACTGATACAAATCTTAGAAACGTATGCTATTTTACACATCGTTTATTTTGAAAAATATTAATGGAAGATCTTCATGAGAGATGTTGTGTCCCCATCCACAGCGTTACTAAAAGGTATGTATGTGCCCATATCTCATATAAGGGGTTGGTTTTACTTCCAGTTTGCTAGTGAAACAGAATGACTGTGTTGCAAAATGATATTCAGTAGAGTCTCGCTTATCTGACATAAAAGGGCTGGCAGAACGTTGGATAAACAAAAATGTCGGATAATAAGGAGTCTCATAGAATCAAAGAGTTGGAAGAGACCTCGTGGGCCATCCAGTCCAACCCCCTGCCAAGAAGCAGGAATATTGCATTAAATCACCCCTGACAGATGGCCATCCAGCCTCTGTTTAAAAGCTTCCAAAGAAGGAGCCTCCACCAGACTCCGGGGCAGAGAGTTCCACTGCTGAACAGCTCTCACAGTCAGGAAGTTCTTCCTCATGTTCAGATGGAATCTCCTCTCTTGTAGTTTGAAGCCATTGTTCCACGTCCTAGTCTCCAAGGAAGCAGAAAACAAGCTTGCACCCTCCTCCTCCCTGTGGCTTCCTCTCACATATTTATACATGGCTATCATATCTCCTCTCAGCCTTCTCTTCTTCAGGCTAAACATGCCCAGCTCCTTAAGCCGCTCCTCATAGGGCTTGTTCTCCAGACCCTTGATCATTTGAGTCGCCCTCCTCTGGACACATTCCAGCTTGTCAATATCTCTCTTGAATTGTGGTGCCCTGTCTCCTACTGTTACCTGTCCAACACGGAGCTCGACACCAAGAATACTAACAACATAGACTCAAAGGTTATGGTCAGGTTGGGGTACAGTTGGTTGGGCCTCAGCTGCATTAAAATCACAACTGACCAAGAGGTCATGAGTTCGAAGCCAGCCCGGGTCAGAGTGAGCTTCCAGCCATTTGTCTAGCTTGCCGTCATTCTTTGCAGCCCAAAAGACAGTTGCCTCTGTTAAGTAGGAAATTTAGATACCGCTTATGTGGGAGGCTAATTTAACTAATTTACGACGCCATAAAAATCTCCAGCAGCATGCAAAAGAATGAGGAAGTACTCCATCAGTGTCACAAGTGGATGGTGGCAACAGCTCCCCCGGTGGTTGGAATCCAAAGCATACCCTCATGAAGCTGGAAAGTTAAATAGCCTCTGTGTCTCTGTCTATATATGTTGTGTGTCTATGGCATAGAATGTTTTGCCATGTATATGTGCATTGTGATTCGCCCTGAGTCCCCAGAGAAGGGCGGAATATAAATGCTGTAAGTAAGTAAATCTATATAAATAAAAATGTAATGTTCATCTGGGCACTTCCTGCTGAGCTGCTCTAGCCCTGAGGCATTGCCTTGCCTTAAACCTTTATTTATTTACTAGCCATCCCCTGCCACACGTTGCTGTGGCCCACTCTGGTGATCATGGGGGTTCTGTGTTCCATTTGGCCCAATTCTATCGTTGGTGGGGTTCAGAAAGCTCTGTGAATGTAGGTGAACAGCAACTTCAACTCCCAAATGTCAAGATTCTATTTTCCCCAAACTCCACCAGTGTTCACATTTGGGCATATTGAATATTCATGTAGAGTTTGGTCCAGATCCATCATTGTTTGAGCCCACAGTGATCTCTGGAGCTAGGTGAACTATAACTCCAAAACCAAAGGACACTGCCCACCAAACCGTTCCAGTATTTTCTGTTGGTCGCGGGAGAACTGTGTGCCAGTTTGGTTCAATTCCATCATTGGTGGGGTTCAGAATGCTCTTTGATTGTAGGTGAACTATAAATCCCAGCAACTACAACTCCCAAATTACAAGATCAATTTTTTTGAGTGAAGGACATACATTGGGTTGTTAGGTGTCTTGTATCCAAATTTGGTGTCAATTCGTCCAGTGGTTTTTGAGTTATATTCATTCCACAAATGAACATTACATTTTTATGTATATAGGCTAGCTGTAGCCGCCAAGCATTGCTGTGGCCAACCGTCCCTCCCTCTTTCTTTCCTTCTTTCCCTCTTTTCTTCCTTCCCTTTTTTCTTTCCTTCTCTCCTTCCTTCCTTCTCTACCTTTCCTTCCTTCCCCTTTTTTCTTTATCTCTTTTTTCTCTCATTTCTTCCCTACTTCCTTCATTTTTTGCTTCCATCCTTTCTTCTCTCTTTCCTCCCCTCTCTTTTTCTCTCCTTTCCCTCCCTCCTTCACTCCCTCTTTCCTTCCCTTTTTTCTTTCTTTCTCGCCTTCCTTCCTTCTCTACTCCTTCCTTCCTTCCCTCTCCTTTCCCTCCTTCCTTCACTCCCTCTTTCCTTCCCTTTTTTCTTTCTTTCTCACCTTCCTTCTCTACCTTTCCTTCCTTCCCCCTTTTCTTTATCTTCTTCTTTCTCTCATTTCTTCCTTCCCTACCTCTTTCCTTTCCTTCCTTCCTTCGCTCTTTGCTTCCATCCTTCCTTCTCTCTTTCCTTTCATCCCTCTTTCTCTCCTTTCCCTCCTTCCTTCGCTCCCTCTTTCCTTCCTTCCCTTTTTTCTTTCCTTCTGTCCTTCCTTCTCTACCTCTTTCCTTCCTTCCCTTTTTTCTTTTCCTTCCCCTGTTTCTCCTTTTATCCTTCTCCACCTTTTTCCTTCCTTCTCTCTTTCCTTCTTTATTTCCCTCCCGCTTTCTTTCTCTCTATCTTTCTTTCCTTCCCCCTTTCTTTATCTTCTTCTTTCTCTCATTTCTTCCTTCCCTACCTCTTTCCTTTCCTTCCTTCCTTCTCTCTTTCCTTCCCTCCCTCTTTCTCTCCTTCTTTCCCTCCTTCCTTCGCTCCCTCTTTCCTTCCTTCCCTTTTTTCTTTCCTTCTCTCCTTCCTTCCTTCTCTACCTCTTTCCTTCCTTCCCCGTTTTACTCCCTTTATCCTTCTCTACCTCTTTCCTTCCTTCTCTCTTTCCTTCTTTATTTCTCTCTCTCTCTTTTTTTTCTTTCTCCCTTTCTTTCCCTCCCTCTTCCTTCCCTTTTTTCTGTATCATCATTTAGCTTTTTGTCATTTACCTTTGGGGTTTTTTAAAGTCCTTTTTCCTGTTTTTTGGGGGAGGTTATAAGTTATGTAAAGGTAAAGGTAGTCCCCTGACATTAAGTCCAGTCATGTCTGACTCTGGGGTGTGGTGCTCATCTCCATTTCTAAGCCGAAGAGCCGTTGTCCGTAGACACCTCCAAGGTCATGTGGCCGGCATGACTGCATGGAGCGCCATTACCTTTCCGCCGGAGCGGTACCTATTGATCTACTCACATTTGCATGTTTTCAAGCTAGGTTGGCAGAAGCTGGGGCTTACAGCAGAAGCTCACCCCCCCCCCCCAAAAAAAAAAAAAAACAGGAAAAAGTTATGGTCACTCGTTGGTCTGTTCGGAATATAGTGTCCAAATTTCATGTCAGTTCGTCCAGTGGTTTTTGAGTTATGTTAATCCCACAAATGAACATTACATGTTTATGTATATAGATGTTGGCTTTGTCGGTCTGTTCCATCGCATTTCCTGTTTGGTTACAACAGAGTGCAGGACGTACCGAGGATCTGCATCCAACAATCGGCACGGATCATACATACCTTACTGCAACTCAACCTGAAATGAAATAACCATGTCTCCCTTGCATTTGCTATTTTCCCTGTGTTAAATTTTGCATTGCGATGCTAGATACATAGTCTTAGAGTTCCTTCTGGGTCCCTTTAGATATTTTTATGCTAAGAGAGTCTTGCATGTTTTGAATGTTTACTCTGTGCTCCGTGAATATTAATAACAGCCTAGTCGAGAGGAATGCATGTTCAGTGGTGCAGTTTAACTCATAAGGAAGGCCTGAAGGCTTAGATGCTTATATAACCCATAGTTATGACTTCTTGCCCTAAATTCGTAACCTAAAGGCATGATTCCAGATCTCATTACTCCTCCTGTGTTCTCAAAGTAACTTCTGTCCACTACATCAGAAAGCAATGCTTTGATTCATAAATAATCCATATATGCGTAAATTGACTGTTGCTGGGTTGCTGTGAATTTCTTTGAGCTCTTTGGCCATGTTGCGGTAGCATTCCCTCCTGACGTTTTGCCTGCATCTGTGGGTAATGGCATCTTCAGAGGTTCTGTTGGAGGTTTATTTATGTATTTATTTCGTGTCAGGGCAGCCAGTCAATTATATTACATTTCTAACAGAGCAAAGCAAACAAACAGACATAATACAAAATTTGTGAGTTTGGTAGTTGGTTAAATGTCCTTTGACCAGTATCTGGCCACTTGGAGTGCCTCTGGGGTTGCCGCAAGAAGGTTATCTCTGGATGTAGGTGAACTACAACTCCAAAACCAAAGGACACTGCTCACCAAACCTTTCCAGTATTTCTGTTAGTCATGGGAGAACTGTGTGCCAAGTTTGGTTCAATTCCATCGTATGGCAGGGCTCAGGTTGCATTGCAGTAGGTGGTCAGTGGTTTGCTCTTCTCCACACTCGCATGTCGTGGATTCCACTTTGTGGCCCCATTTCTGAAGGTTGGCTCTGCATCTCGTGGTGCCAGAGCGCAGTCTGTTCAGCACCTTCCAAGTCGCCCAGTCTTCTGTGTGCCCAGGAGGGAGTCCCTCTTTTGGTATCAGCCATTGGTTGAGGTTCTGGGTTTGAGCCTGCCACTTTTGGACTCTCACTTGCTGAGGTGTTCCAGCGAGTGTTTCTGTAGATCTTAGAAAACTATGTCTAGATTTGAGAAAAAATGTATAATATCACAAAGGACTACCACCTCATGTGCCTCATAGGAAACCTGCTACAAAACAGGAGCTTCTTTGTTGAGTTCCAGGGCCAGAGAAGCAGGTGCTGGAAACAGAAGAACGGCCTGCCTCAGGGGAGTGTGCTTGCTCCATCCATGTTCAACATCTACACAAATGACCAGCCACTGCTAGAAGTGACAGAGAGTTTCATCTATGCTGATGATCGTGCCATCACTGCTCAAGCAGGGAGCTTTGAGATGGTTGAAAAGAAGCTCTCAGATCCAAATGCCACCGATAGCCCCCTTTTCATGTCTCTACACATCCTCAATCCAAGGACAGGAAAGCCTTTGTTTGTCAAACATTTGGAGACATTTTTCCTTTGTTTCGCTGAGCACATGGCATTCCTTTGTCTGCAGATTCCTTTCCCAGATTCCTTTGTGCTCCCTCATCCCGCCCCCATTTCTCCTGATTGGCTGTCGCCACCATGTGACAGAGGTCTCCCCATTGGATCCTACAGACCACTGGAGCTTCCTGATTGGTACAGAGGCGCCAGGGGCGGGAGGGCTGCCTCCCAGGTGTCCGCCCATCACCCAATCACAGCGGGGAACATCAGAGGAGCCGGGGCGGAAGGTTTGAACTCTGGGTTTTCAAAAATTGTATAAATATGCCTGAAAATCACTGTACTGTATGCTTATGGTGGAAATATCCCTGTAATGCATCTGATCTCAGCTGAATCACAATAAAACGCTTTGGTCACTGGATACCTCTTCAGCCTATGGTGAGATTAATTCTTAATATTCCACATCCTTGGATTGGCGTTCGCTGGCTGCTCACCAAGGTCAAAGACCCCCTTGGCGGTCTTCTGGGGCCTTCCTCGCTGGGAAAGCCCCCCAAAAAGAGCTCGATATCAATTGGCTTTACCACGAAGGGACTCCTGCTTGAGGTCCAGACTAAATTATAGCCTAAATTCTCAAGCAGGCGCCTTGGTCTGATTCTTTGGGCCAGCAGCGAAGGAAGAGTGGCTTGGGAAAAGAGGCGCCTCTCCTGATTCGGATCTTCATTTGACCAGCTAACCAAAACTACAAATTCTCCCTCTGCCACCTCCTCCCAAGCTCTGACCCGGAGTTTCAGCACAAAGGAGCGCCAGGGAAGCCTTGATCCAAGGACTTCCAGGAAGAGGAGCGACCGACGCGGAAGGGGAAAAGGGAAAACGTCCGGACGGGTAAGAAAAGCAACCGTGGGCTGCCCTGGTGGTCGTCAGGTGGGAGGAGATTCTAGGCTTTCCGAACCAGCTTCGGAGTCGGCCCACTGGGGAGGGATTCTCTAGATCTCGGTAACAAATTCCTGACTGGGGGTAGCGAACACCTAGGCGTTTGAGGCCCGGAATTGCAATTCAGCTCGCTTTTTGCGGACTTGGCGGGAGCTACGTGGGAAAGGGAGTCCTCCCCTTTTGGACTGCCTAGCTGCCAAGTGCTGATCGCCCCGAGCTCTCCTATCCAGGAACTTTTCAGGTTCTGGCCTGCCTTACGGTTGGGGGGGCTTCCCTGATTAACCACTGGTTTGTGGAGCTGGTAGCTGAGAGATGGGCGTCTGTTCTTCCAGGATCAAACGTCCTGTCTCATCGGAAACACCTTTAGGAAGAATACTGGCGGAATGGGACAGGGTTGCGTTGCACCGCCAACGCAGGCCAGTAGGGTAAAATGCTGCATGAAGAAGTGGCCCACCGGGCCCTTAGAAGGTGGAGTTTCGTGGCCCCCTTACGGCAGTCGGATCGCTGTGAGGGAGCCAAGTGGACCGAGCTCGCCTATGCCTCATGCCTTTTGCCATGTACCGGAGGGAGGTGAAAGGGGGTAGTTGTGACCAACTCCTACCATGCAAGGAGAAGGTGACAAAGCCCCAACCCCCGGGAAACCCCCTCCAGACCCTTTTTTCCCTCTCCTTGAGAAAAATTGTTTGCCCCCTACCTTCTCACTCCCATTTCCCTTTACCCAATCTCCCTGACTCCTTCCTCCCCTTTCCAACCCCTCCATTTCCCTATTCCCTATTTATGATATGTCTGCATTTATATGCCCCTTCCATTTTTTTTTTTGCTCCTTGAGGAAATGCACTAGGGAAATTCTTTGCTCCCCTCCTCTCCTGCTTTCTCCTGTGCCACCTTTTTTCCTTCCTTCAGATGGAAAAAGGAGGCATTGCTCATTCCCTTCTTCACCAAGCTACTACAAATCCCTTTCTTTCTAAAGCTGAATCTTCAGTGCCTTGTGTTTCTCCCCACCAGGAGAGACCCTGCCACTGATGTGACTCAGCTGCCTTGCAAGAGCCTCTCTCTCTCTCTCTCTCTCTCTCTCTCCCCTGGTTTTCCCTGACCCAAGAGCTCTCTTCTTCTCCCCTTCTCTTCTGCGCAACTACAAAACCCATTTTTCAGAGGCAGACACCAATGTCCCTGCCTTTTCCTTTGTTTTCTCTTCACTCCCCAACTTCCCCTTTTTTGCTTCCAAACCTCTCCTCCCTTTCTCCTCTTGCAAACAAAGGGAGGTGTAGGGGGGGACCTTTTTTTCTGTTCCTGTTTCCTTTTGCCAAATAAAGTTTGCTGGGTTTCTCTCTCTCTCTCTCTCTCTCTCTCTGCTTTTCCCCTTTTCTCTCTAAGAACCAGACCTCACCAAAGAGTTCCATGTGCTTGTGAAATGCCTCTGAAACCTATCTCTTTTCTCTCTCTCTCTCTCTCTCTTCTCCGTCCCCTCCCAGCTTCCAAGAAGCCAGTATGCTGTGAATTCTTCCCTCTATCTCCCAGGGAAATCCTGCTGGTCCCTCTTACCTCCTTCTTCTCAAACCTAAAGGAAGGGATGTTCCAGAAGCATTCCCTCCTGACATTTCACCCACATCTATGATTAAGTCTCTCTCTCACACACGCAGTCCCTCTGGTGCCTTTTTTTCCTTCCTGGCCCTTCCTCCCTCCCCTTTCCCTGAGCGCATGTATGTGTATGCCTAAATTATCCCATTAACTGCCTTAAATATGAAGGGGGACGTCGAGGTCCAGGGGTCCCCTCTGCGCAGTGAAGAGACCACCAGACATCAGATCGAACTGTGGGACCCATAATCCACTCCTGCCGCTGAGGAC
This sequence comes from Anolis sagrei ordinatus, assembly GCF_025583915.1. Classification (NCBI taxonomy): domain Eukaryota; kingdom Metazoa; phylum Chordata; class Lepidosauria; order Squamata; family Anolidae; genus Anolis; species Anolis sagrei. Next base: position 2,847,392 of record NW_026847993.1, on the reverse strand, counting down.
AACTACCTGGGTGAGGTGAACAATGGGAGGTCTGTGGACTTTCCTGTGTGGAACCCAGATGGCACAGGAAGATCCTAGGAGAGCAGGACCAGACCCCATGCCGCCCAGAAGAGACAGCCCCTCCTAGAGGCTGATCTGAGCCCCCACGGGGGAATGCCATCGCAGGAGGAGCAACCAGGATCCCACAGCAACTGCCATGAAGGAAGGAGGCCCTGCCCGTTCCAGAAGCTGTGCAGAGGAGTGGCCCAAAGGAGACCACTGAAGTCCTCACTAGGTATGAAAGTTTTCCCTTTGTTTCCCTACTAACTACCCTTGGGCTGGGAAAGGGGGGGTGGGGGGGGGGCTGTAAACCTTCTTTCTGACTGTCCTAGACACTACCCCTGAGTCTCTGTGATGATGGAGAGCCGGACCTGTCTGCGGTCACCAGGAGGCGCCACGCCAGAAGGAGTAGCAAGGCTGTGCCCCATCTTCTTCTTCTTCTTCTTCTTCGGCTGCTCTCCTTGTTTCAGTACCAAGGGAGGAGCCAGCGCCCCCAGGAGGCCTGAGGACCACTGCCAGATGGGAGAATTCCACCATGTGCCATCCTTCTCCATTGGGGACTCACTCGGGACCCCTGAGTGCTCCATGCTGACTGCCATCACAGACTCCATCATCCCCTGCCTCCACCGTCTTCACCTTCTTACTTCAGTCTTATTTTTTTCCTTTCTCCAACCCAAAGGACACACTGCCGCTGGTCTCTCCCACCCTGCTGGGTCCTGCTGTTGTTGCTTAAGTTGGGCCCCAAAATAATCAACAGAATACAATCTAATCAGTCTAGAAAGAGGCCCTGGGTGCTAAAGAATTGTCGAGGCTTGGGAAAATGAGTGTGGCCATTTTCCAGCCTCGAAGGGAGGATTTGATGCAGAGCATCTTCCCCCCCCCCCAAGTATTTGTAGTTTGCCAAGGGCCGGACAATGGATTCTGTTGCTTCCTGACCCAGCACACATAACTGGGTTCCTGTTTCCTCTCTGTGAATTCTCTGGCTTGTGCACTGAACCCTGGCCCCTGATCAGGGAAATGTAGTTTCCCAAAGGACACTGCTTCACAGATCGCAACCCGGAAGCCCCCCCTTTGAACTCTCTTGCTTGCCCTCTCCTATTGACTTTCTGCTCCACATCCCGGACTGTTTTCAGCCACACTTTTGGACTCAAACCTCAGACCAGGCTAGCTTGGAGGGACAAGCAGCCTCAGCCTACATGCGCCTTCACCAAGGAGACTAATGCATATGAAATGTATAATATGAAATCTATGAAATGTACCCTGACCCCTTCCCCACCTTTTTTCTCCGAACCTTGCCCAAAAAAGGAATGTGACCTGAGGTTACTGTCAAGAGGAAATCCTATTTCCTCAAAGGTAAATCCATATTTGCATCTGCATGGCCGCAGTTGCTCTTATCTTGAAAGTCCATTTTCAGAG
>NW_026847993.1:2830778-2845837 GCF_025583915.1 Anolis sagrei ordinatus | reverse complement strand
CAGACAATGGACTAATGGATAAGTCAACAGAAACCCCGGAAAAGAGATTGATTAACTCAACTCATGGTATTTGTGTAGCTCCTTTGTGTCAGGGTCTCCCTGTTTACAGAGATCCAAATGCCACCGATAGAGATCCAAATGCCACCGATAGCCCCCTTTTCATGTCTCTACACATCCTCAATCCAAGGACAGGAAAGCCTTTGTTTGTCAAACATTTGGAGACATTTTTCCTTTGTTTCACTGAGCACATGGCATCCTTTGTCTGCAGATTCCTTTCCCAGATTCCTTTGTGCTCCCTCATCCCACCCCCATTTCTCCTGATTGGCTGTCGCCACCATGTGGCAGAGGTCTCCCCATTGGATCCTACAGACCACTGGAGCTTCCTGATTGGTACAGAGGCGCCAGGGGCGGGAGGGCTGCTTCCCAGGTGTCCGCCCATCACCCAATCACAGCGGGGAACATCAGAGGAGCCGGGGCAGAAGGGTTGAACTCTGGGTTTTCAAAAATTGTATAAATATGCCTGAAAATCACTGTACTGTATGCTTATGGTGGAACTATCCCTGTAATGCATCTGATCTCAGCTGAATCACAATAAAACGCTTTGGTCACTGGATACCTCTTCAGCCTATGGTGAGATTAATTCTTAATATTCCGCATCCTTGGATTGGCGTTCGCTGGCTGCTCACCAAGGTCAAAGACCCCCTTGGCGGTCTTCTGGGGCCTTCCTCGCTGGGAAAGCCCCCCAAAAAGAGCTCGATATCAAGGTGGATCTGTAATTGGTTAAATGGACGAACCCAGAGGGTGCTCACCAATGCTTCCTCTTCATCTTGGAAAGAAGTGACGAGTGGAGTGCCGCAGGGTTCCTCCTGGGCCCGATCCTGTTCAACATCTTTATTAATGACTTAGATGAAGGGTTAGAAGGCAGGATCATCAAGTTTGCAGATGACACCAAATTGGGAGGGATAGCCAATACTCCAGAGGACAGGAGCAGATTCAAAATGATCTTGACAGATTAGAGAGATGGGCCAAAATTAACAAAATGAAGTTCAACAGTGACAAATGCAAGATACTCCACTTTGGCAGAAAAAACAAAATGCAAAGATACAGAATGGGGGACATGCCTGGCTCGAGAGCAGTACGTGTGAAAAAGATCTTGGAGTCCTCGTGGACAACAAGTTAAACATGAGCCAACAATGTGATGTGGTGGCAAAAAAAGCCAATGGGATTTTGGCCTGCATCAATAAGAGCATAGTGTCTAGATCTAGGGAAGTAATGCTACCCCTCTATTCTGCTTTGGTTAGACCACACCTGGAATATTGTGTCCAATTCTGGGCACCACAATTCAAGAGAGATATTGACAAGCTGGAATGTGTCCAGAGGAGGGCGACTAAAATGATCAAGGGTCTGGAGAACAAGCCCTATGAGGAGCGGCTTAAGGAGCTGGGCATGTTTAGCCTGAAGAAGAGAAGGCTGAGAGGAGATGGATAGCCATGTATAAATATGTGAGAGGAAGCCACAGGGAGGAGGGAGCAAGCTTGTTTTCTGCTTCCTTGGAGACTAGGACGCGGAACAATGGCTTCAAACTACAAGAGAGGAGATTCCATCTGAACATGAGGAAGAACTTCCTGACTGTGAGATCCGTTCAGCAGTGGAACTCTCTGCCCCGGAGTGTGGTGGAGGCTCCTTCTTTGGAAGCTTTTAAACAGAGGCTGGATGGCCATCTGTCAGGGGTGATTTGAATGCAATATTCCTGCTTCTTGGCAGGGGTTGGACTGGATGGCCCATGAGGTCTCTTCCAACTCTTTGATTCTATGATTCTAAGGCCTTTTCTGCTCTCTGTATTTATATATTCTCCTCCCCTTTCCCTTGCTCTTACCATCAGCCTGCGCAGCATTATTTTGCTGGGAACTGATTCCTCTCTTAATTGGAAACATATTTTTCTCTTGTCGGGAAGAAATCAAGTTATGTGATCGGAATTGCAATTGCTGGTCTCTGCTTCTTTTTCTGTCTTCCTCTGAAATCCACCCTTTGCTGTCTCTTTGAAGTTGGTAGGATGCTGGTTGGAGACATCTCAGGAGGACAACTCACCTTCCATGTATGGTTCATGAAATTGGAAGAGACAATAAGTAACGTGTAAGACTGGATCTACACTGCCATATAATCCAGATTATCCAAGCAGATAATCCACATTTTCTGCTTTGAAGTGGATTATATGACTCCACACTGCCACATAATCCAGCTCAAAGCAAATAATCTGGAATTTATATGGCTGGATTATATGTAATCCAGAATATCTAAGCAGATGATCCACATTTTCCGCTTTGAAGTGGATTATATGAGTCCACACTGCCATATAATCCAGTTCAAAGCAAATAATCTGGAATTTATATGGCTAGATCTACACTGCCATGTAATCCAGATTATCGAAGCAGATGATCCACATATTCCGCTTTGAACTGGATTATATGAGTCTGCACTGTTATATAATCCAGTTCAAAGCAGACAATCTGGCTTTTATGTAGCAGTGTAGAAGGGAGCCTATGGATGGCTCTGCACTGCTATATAATCCATATTATCTGCTTTAAACTGGATTTTATGGCAGTGTGGACTCATATAATCCAGTTCAAAGCAGAAAATGGTGGATTATCTGCTTTGATAATCTGCTTTGCTGCCCTGAGTCGCCTTCGGGCTGATATGGGCGGAATAGAAATAGTGTATAATCTGCATTATATGGCAGTGTGGATCTAACCACAGGCCTCTTCTACACTGCCATATAAAATCCGGATTATCTACTTTGAACTGGATTATATGGGAGTGTGGACTCATATAATCCAGTTCAAAGCAGAAAATAGTGGATCATCTGCTTTGATAATCTGGGTTATATGACAGTGTGGATCTAACCATAGGCCCCTTCTACACTGCTATATAAAATCCGGATTATCTACTTTGAACTGGATTATATGGCAGTGTGGACTCATTTAATCCAGTTCAAAGTAGAAAATAGGGGATCATCTGCTTTGATAATCTGGATTATATGGCAGCGTGGATCTAGCCATAGGCCTCTTCGTCACTGCCATATAAAATCCGGATTATCTACTTTGAACTGGATTATATGGCAGTGTGGACACAAATAATCCAGTTCCAAGCAAATCCAGATTATCTGATATATATAAAATCCAGATTATCTGATTTGAAATGGATTATATGGCAGTGTGTACTTATATAATCCTGTTCAAAGCAGAACATGAGAATCATCTGCTGTGATAATCTGGATTATATAGCAGTGTAAATCTAGCAATAGGCCATTTCTACATTGATATATAAAATCCATATTATCTGCTTTAAACTGGATTATATGCCAGTGTGGACTCATATAATCCAGTTCAAAGCAAGAAATCTGGATCATCTGCTTTGATAATCTGGATTATATGTCAGTGTAGATCTAACCATCAAGCCATTCTGCACTGCCATATAAAATCCAGTTTATCTTATTTGAACTGGATTATATGGCAGTGTAGATTCATATTATCCATATTATCTGACATATAATCCACATTTTCTGCTTTGAACTGGATTATATGAGTCTACATTGCCATAAAATCCAGTTCAAAGCAGATAGTCTGGATGTTATGTGGTAGTGTAGAAGAGGCCTAGGGCTGGATCTGCACTGCTATATAATCCAGATTGTATTGTCGAAGACTTTCATGGCCGGAATCACTGGGTTGTTGTAGGTTTTTTTGGGCTATATGGCCATGGTCTAGAGGCATTTTCTCCTGACGTTTCGCCTGCATCTATGGCAAGCATCCTCAGAGGTAGTGAGGTCTGTTGGAATTAGGCAAAAGGGTTTATATATCTGTGGACAATTTCAACAGAAAGGAGGAAACCATGAAAATCAACAAAATCTGGCTACCAGTATTAAAAAAACTCTAAAATTGCAACAGCACAACAACAGAGAGGAAGCAGGCAGGGACATCTAATTACCTCTCAACAAAAGTTTGCCCCAGGCACAGGTAGCCCATTGTATGCTAATCAAGGTGGTCAGTTGAAACATTCACACCTAGCTCCAGCAGACAAGAGTCCTTTGCCCCACCCTGGTCATTCCACAGATATATAAACCCTTTTGCCTAGTTCCAACAGACCTCACAACCTCTGAAGATGCTTGCAATAGATGCAGGCGAAACGTCAGGAGAGAATGCCTCTAGACCATGGCCATATAGCCCAAAAAAACCAACAACAACCTGGCCTAGGGATTGATCTGCAGTGCTATATAAGACAGATTATCTACTTTGAACTGGATTATATAATTCAAAGCAGAAAATGTGAGTCATCTGCTTTGATAATCTGGATTATACGGCAGTGTAGAACCAGCCTTAGATGTTACTTGTTGTCTCTTCCAATTCTATGAACCATTCATGGAAGGAGAGTTGCCTTACGAGATGCCTCCATCTGTTGTTTGAATAGGGCAACACTGCTGTTTCTCGGCCTATTCCTATTCCTTATCCATTTAATCACAGTGTTCAGGGCTGACTCAATAACTACATTCATCACTTGACATTGGTTCGTGAAAACTAAAAAGTTTTAATGCAATGTCGGCTAGTGTGTAAGCAATGTATGCCTGTATGATGAGGTTGGAGTAGGTGGTCCTTGTGGCCTCTTCTAGCTCTAGGAATAGTTCAGATTTTCCGAATGAAGCAGAGAGTGTTTGAGGACCGGGACATCCGTAGGGATACCAAGGTGCTTGTTTACAAAGCTATTGTCCTCCCAAACTTGTTATACGCCTGCGAAACGTGGACAGTCTACAGACGTCACATGCAACTCCTAGAACGATTCCATCAGTGCTGCCTCCGGAAAATCCTGCAAATCTCTTGGGAAGACAAGCGGACAAATGTCAGCGTGCTGGAAGAAGCAAAGAACACCAGCATTGAAGCGATTGTCCTCCGCCATCAACTCCGCTGGACCGGCCACGTTGTCCGGATGCCCGGTGACCGTCTCCCAAAGCAGTTGCTCTACTCCAAACTCAAGAACGGAAAATGGAAAAGATGGGCTCAAAGCCAACCTGAAAAACTTTGGCATAGACACTGAGAATTGGGAAGCCCTGGCCCTTGAGTGCTCCAGCTGGAGGTCAGCTGTGACCAGCAGTGCTGTAGAATTTGAACAAATAAATTGTTATTTGGGCTTGGCCTCATGTAAGCTGCTCCGAGTCCCCATCAGGGAGATGGTGGCGGGGTATTGTTGGGGTTCAGCCTGATCCTGATCTGTGTGAACCGGATTCTCTGATAGTTTTTCCAACTGAGCAAGCTCTCCCTGACCCTGACAGTGTGGAATCTGTTGTTGATGCAGAGGTCAGCGGGGATGAAAACGAAACTCAACAGCTGGAGGAAAATGTTTTAGAAGTTAGCCGTGATATCTCTCCACCTGGGGTTTTTAATGAGGACCGAAGAGAACAGATAGTTAGAGACAGAAATATTTCCCAGTTTCTACGAAGGTCACATCGTTTACAGGAGAGACAGGCCCAGGCTTCAAAGTCAAGGGGCGTTTCAAAGAATAGCTTCTTTGGTTTAAGAGGCCTCCTGCCGGGTGCCTCTTTAGATCAAGCAACGTTTGGGACTGTGGCTGTGCCTTGGCAGAATTCCTGTGTTTCATGGCCAGTAATCCCAGAGGCTTAGTTATCAAGTTCATGGTTAGTAAAAGGCTAACAGATTCCTGGTTCTTGTATTGTGGCTTTTGAAATTTTGCTCAAGTTCAGAGATTCTACTGACTGCTGTGTTTTTCTGTGGCTTTTTGACTTTGCATTTACCTTTCTTTTGTAACCAATTTTTTATCAATAAACAAGGATTGCTTTTCCTACAGTCCAGTGTGGTGGATTTAATCTTATGGTCTCATTTCTTGAACTGGGATGCAACAGGTATAAATACAGTTTATTATATTATTATTATTTGAAGAGGCACAAATGGAAGGCGAAAGAGAAAAACGTGCCAAGAGGAAGGCAACCGAGACCGCCTTCCGTCAGGAAACCAATGCCCTCACTGCGGGCAGAGGCGGCCCTAGGTAATTTTCAATGGTAAGCAAACAGTATTTTGGTGCCCCCCCCCAACCAATCACTGATATGGAGCAAGAACGAGAGGGGCTAGGGGAGGCTCAAGGGCCCGGCCCCTTCGGGAAGAGGATTGCCCGGCAGTGAGGCAAGGAAGTTGAGGCTCCCACCGGACTGCTAGGGCTGTTGTGAGCCGAGGGGGCGCTCCTCAAGTGGCAGTCGAGGGGCATTTGCAGAGGCACCTCTGCGCCCCTGGCAAAAAAAAAAGTGTACCGCGACCGCTTACTTTGCATAATGGACGAGCCGCCCCTGACTGCGGGAGAAGATGCATATTAAGAATAGGGCTCCACAATTACCTACAGACCCACCAGAACACTGATCTTGGAAGACTATCCTACTCGGACAATGAGCCTAAGGCAAGGATTCGGTGTCTGTTGTGTTGGGTGTGGAACATAACTGTTTGTATGTCAATCTCATGCAGGATAACCAAGGGTAGTCTCTTTAGTTTTCATTTTCCATCGGAAAGCCTTCTTGACTTGCTTCCTTTGTGTGCAAGAGAGCCGCGAATTGTGGAGTAGATTCCACATCAGCCAGATTTCCGCCACCTTCAGGCTATGGACCACCATGAGGTCTTTGTAAAAGCAAGGATCAAAAGTCTGCAGGTTAGGCGCAGCGGAGGGCTTGGTAATCCCAAAGGTCTTGAACCCTTCATGCATGACAGGCTTCAGGTTGATTCTTTGGAGGCACATGCCCAAGAAGACGTCGTCAATGGGGAAGAGTTCCACCTGGCTGCAGGCCTGGGAGAGCTTCCTCATGGTACTGCTGGAGAGCAAGAACCCTCCGCCTCCAGCATAGACCGGATACATGCCCAACCCGTACATTGTCTCTGGGATGAAGTATTTGCTCTTGTGCGTCCGGATCGGTTGTGCGTTGTAGATGATGTCCCCCACGAAGAGGTCCTCGGCGGGATCGCGGCTCTCGAGGAAGTTCACAATGTTCTCCACGTTGACAAAGACATCAGCGTCGCCCTTGAAGATGAACTTGGTGTTGGAACAAAACTCGTCCGCCCAGTTGAGGAAATGGATCTCTTTCAGAGTCAAGTTGAAGAAGGTGTCGAGGAAGTCCCACAAGAGGATGTCCCGATACATCTGGCTCTCCTGTTGGACGAGAGTCTCCCAAGTCGGCAAAGTCGTCTTATTCTTCGGGACAGCCAGGAGGAAAACCCTTTGAACCTGAGCTCCGTTCACCAACCCTTCCCTTCCCCAGGTTTTCCGGACAATCTCCCGGCGGTCAAAGTCCTCCACCAGGGATTTGACCGCAATGAGCAAGAAAGGACCGCCTGGGTTCCTTTTGCACTTCTTGGGTTGGTTAATGAGAATATCAAACTTCCTGTTGTCTTTGTCCCGAAGGTATTGCCTGAAATCAAAGGCGGAAGGTGTTGAAGGTGGAGGGCTGGTGCCCACGTGGCTTTGACTTGCCACCTTCAGATGCTTCATGGCTGAAATCATTCTGGGCCCGGATGCTGTCGGCCTGGCATCCAGCTTCCTTTGGAGGGCATGGAAGGCCCTACGTGTTGATGGCGAAGGCCTCTTTGGGACCTTCACTTGTTCTTCTCGAAGGGAAGTGTGACCCAGCTGGGAATAGAGGATGGTGAAGAGCGCTACCACCAGGAAGAGTGTACAGATGGCATCACCCTTCAGTTGAACTCTCATTGTTTTCACAAATTTCCAAAGGACGTTCGATGTTGTTTTAGGCGAATGGTCTGCTGGCCCTTTCCATCTGCAAATAAAGAAGAGAGAGGTCAGAGCACTTTATGGCACCACTTGCGGTAAATCAGAGCAACTTTTCATAGACTTGTCAGTAGCTTATGACACTGTAAATCAGTGTTTCTCAACCTTCGTAATGCCGCGACCCCTTAATACAGTGCCTCACGTTGTGGTGACCCCCAACCATAAAATTATTATTATTGCTACTTCCTAATTGTAATTGTGTTACTGTTATGAATCATAATGTAAAAATCTGAAATGCAGGATGTATTTTCATTCACTGGACCAAATTTGGCACAAATACCCAACAACAGTGCTCCATGCCGTCATGTCAGCCACATGACCTTGGAGGTGTCTATGGACAACACCGGCTCTTTGGCCTAGAAATTGAGCACCAACTCCCAGAGTTGGACACGACTGGACTTAATGTCAGGGGAAAACTTTTACCTTACGTTACCCAATATGCCCAAATTTGAATACTGGTGGGGTTGGAGGGAAAATTGATTATGTCATTTGGGAGTTGTAGTTGCTGGGATTTATAGTTCACCTACAATCAAAGAGCATTCTGAACTCCACCAATGATGGAATTGAACCAAACTTGGCACACAGAACTCCCACAACTAACAGAAAATACTGGAAGGGTTTGGTGGCATTGACCTTGAGTTTGGGAGTTGTAGTTCACCTGCATCCAGAGAGCATTGCAGACTCAAACAATGATGGATCTGGACCACAGATACTCAATATACCCCAATGTGAACACTGGTGGAGTTTGGGGAAAATAGACCTCGACATTTGGGAGATGCAGTTGCTGGGATTTATAGTTCACCTGCAACGAAGAGCCCCCGCCTGCTCCGCACCCCTGCCTGCCGGCGGGAGAGCAAAAGCAGGCGAGGGGTGCCCAAGGAGCCACTCGCCCATCCCTCACCTCCTTCTGCCATCAGAAGGAGATGAGGGACAGGCGGATGGCTTCGTGCGCGGGAGTGCCAGTGGCTCAGGGGGTCGGCCGCCATTTTGGAGGGGGCGTGGCCAGCCAATGCGGCTTCGCGACCCCCAGAAAATGGCCAAACGACCCCCCGAGGGGTCGCGACCCCCAGGTTGAGAACCGCTGCTGTAAATCATTGCCTTCTCCTGAGGGAAAAAAAAATATAGTATCACAAAGGACTACCACCTCTCCCACTCCATAGGAAATCTGCTATAAAAGAAGGAGCTTGTTGGAGTTTCAAGATGGCAATGGTTTGATCAATGATACTGATGCAGAGAAGGACCAGGAGACCCCTATGCAAAGTGTAGTTTCCCATGAGAATGTCCCCGAATGTCTTCCTGTGATACGTGGACTGTCTACAGACGCCACATGCAACTCCTGGAACGATTCCATCATCGCTGCCTCCGGAAAATCCTGCAAATCTCTTGGGAAGACAGGTGGACAAAGCATACTGGAAGAAACAAAGACCACCAGCATTGAAGTGATGGTCCTCCACCATCAACTCCGCTGGACGCCACGTTGTCCGGATGCCTGACCACCGTCCCCCAAAGTAGTTGCTCTACTCCGAACTCAAGAACGGAAAGGAATGTTGTGGACAGGAAAAGAGATTAAAGATGGGCTCAAAGCCAACCTAAAAAACTGCAGACACTGAGAACTGGGAAGCCCTTGTCCTTGAGCGCGCTCCAGCTGGAGGTCAGCTGTGACCAGCAGTGCTGCAGAATTTGAAGAGGCATGAATGGAGGGCGAAAGGAGAAGCGTGCCAAGAGGAAGGCACGTCAAGCCAACCCCGACCGAGACCGCCTTCCACCTGGAAACCAATGCCCTCCCTGCGGAAGAAGATGCAGAGCAAGAATAGGGCTCCACAGCCACATACGGACCCACAAGAACACTGGAAGACAATCATCCTCGGAAAACGAGGGATCACTTAAGTAAAGTAAGTAAGTAAGTAAGTCCCTGAAGGGTGTGGGGATGATAGTATACTCCCTGAATTGCTACCAGAGGGTTCCCAGGATTTGGGGCTTGAAAACAACTGGGCACCTGGCCCAGCTGCGAGACTTAATGAGCAAATAGATAGGCGAGAGGAAATTAGTCAAAACAGACAGGCCGAACAGTGCCTTCGGCGATCTGCCAGGCTCCGACAGAAAAAGATAAGGGGATCCAGCTACTGGTCAAAGGACATTTAATCAACTACCAAACTTGCAAACTGTGTGTTTGTCTGTCTGTTTGTTTGTTTGTTTGTTTGTTTTGTTAAAAATATAATACGACTGACCACAATGCAATCTGAGCCCTGCCACATGTACAACGGACCTCCTTACAGCAACACCAGAGGCACCCCAAGTGGCCAGCTTCTGGTCAAATGACATTTAGTATAATGCCAAGTTCTTAAACTTTGTGTATTTTTAAAATACTTTGCAACTGCACCCTCAGTTTGCTTCTGATATCTATCTATCTATACATATAATAAAAGTCAAAGTTTGTATGCAGAGGACAAAAGTGTGCCAGCTTTCTGATTGGCTGCCGCTGTGGTGCTATTTGCATATGGTCTCTGATTGGCCAGCTTCAATAGGAGCCCCTGGTGGAGAAAAGAGTTCATGACAGAAACGGGGACATGAGAAGGAAATTTGCATATGGTCTCTGATTGGCCAGCCTCAATTCCAAGATTCCGAGATGACAAAGAGGAAAGGACCACTATGGCCCCCAACAAAGACCAATGAAGACCAAACTTGGCACACAGAGCCCCCATGATCCACTCTACATCCTACTGCAGTTTGGAGGAGGATGAACCATGGATGATGGGACTTGCAGTACCATCACTCATATTCTGAGACCGCTATTGACCTCATCCAATGACTGATCAGGACCAAACTTGGCACATAGACCTTTCATGACCCACTTTACGCCCTGGTGTGTTTTGGCCAGGGATGGACCATGGATTATGGGACTTGCAGTACATTTGTTCAATTCCTGAGACCACTGCAACCCCCATCCAAATACCAATAAAGACCAAACTTGGCACACTGAGTCACCATGACACACTCTACATCCCGGTGCAGTTTGGAGGAGGATGCACCATGGACGATGGGACTTGCAATACCTGCACTCCCTTCCTAAGACCATTACAACTGCCAACAATGATGGATCAAGACCACAATTTACACAGAGAGCCCCGCATGTTCCACTCTACATCCTGGTGCGGTTTGGAAGAATTTGGCAATGGATGATGGAACTTGCAGTCACTTCACTCACTTCCTAAGACCACTGCAACCCTCACCAATGACTGATCAAGACCAAACTTGGCACACAGAGTCCCCATGGCCAACTCAACATTCTGGTGAGGTTTGGGGGAGAACAGACTACGGATGATGGGAGTTCAAGTACCTCCACTCTCTTCCCAAGACTGCTGCAACCCTCATCTAATGTCCGATCAAGACCAAACTTGGCACACAGAGCCCCCATGACCCACTCTACATCCCGATGCTGTTTGGAGGAGGACGGACGATGGATGATGGGACTTCCAGTACCTTCACTCACTTCCTGAAACCACAGCGACACTTATCCAAATACCAAGAAAGACCAAACTTGGCACAGAGAGCCCCCTTGACCAACTCAACATTCTGGTGAGGTTTGGGGGAGAACAGCCTATGGATGATGGGACTTGCAGTACCTAAACTCACTTTCTGAGACCTTTGACCCTCATCCAATGATTGATCAAGAATAAAACTTGGCACACAGAGCCCCCACGACCCACTCTCCATTCTGGTGCAATTTGGAGGAGGATGGACCACAGATGATGGAATTCGCAGTACCTTCACTAACTTCCTGAGACCACTGCGAGCCATATAAATAACTGATAAAGACCAACCTTGATTCACAATTCCTTTCTCAAATAATCTGGGCAGCGCCGGGTCCCCAAGTTAGTGATAAATAAATAAGAGCAAGTTTTGAAGACCCGGAGCCATTTTTGCCTTCCCAGATCTTAGTGAGCTACACATAACCCTTATATCTTGAACTCTGAAGATGACGGAGAGTCTCCGATGAAGCGCTGCTTTTGTTCTGGGCGGATTTGGTTTTCTTTCTGACACGAGAGGGTAAGAATACAGTAATGACAACCTTGGCAGCAAATTCTGGCCCAGTTTTGCTTCATAGGCTTGGGCCTTGGCTCAACTCTGCGTCGAGATGGGAACCCGCATTTTCCATGATTGAGAGATTTCGCCTGCCAACCGCTCCGCAAAAGCCAGCGAAATCCTGGAGCCTCCAATGTTTGGGCCAGAGCCCAGAATCCCTCTCTGTGGGAGAGAAGGCCCTTGAATATTGTGCAAGAGATTTTTTAAAAGTTCAGAAATATTCTAACTGGAAAAAAAAATCACATTTTGATTTTATTATGTCGTTTTATATTGCTTTATATATTTTGTTATGATGTATTTTCCTGTTATTTTGTGTCTAATTATGTTGTATTATTTTGGGCTTGGCCTCATGTTAACCGCCCCGAGTCCCCTTTGGGGGTTGGAGACGGGTTATAAATAAAGATTACTTACTTACTTACTTACTTACTTACTTCTTACTTACTTAGGTGATCCCTCGTTGTCCAAGTAGGATAATCTTCCAGGGTGTGTCCGTAGGTGACTGTGATCTGCATCGGTGAGGGCATCGGTTTCCAGGTGGAAGGCGGTCCCGGTCAGGGTTTCGCTTGACACGCCTTCCTCTTGGCACGTTTCTCTCTTTTTCCCTCCATTCGTTCCTCTTCAAATTCTGCAGCACTGCTGGTCACAGCTGACCTCCAGCTGGAGCACTCACAGGCCAGGGATTCCCAGTTCTCAGTGTCGATGCCAGACTTCGTAAAGTTGGCTTTGAGCCCATCTTTCAATCTCTTTTCCTGTCCACCAACATTCCGTTTTCCGTTCTTGAGTTCGGAGGAGAGCAACTGCTTTGGGAGACGGTGGTCAGGCATCCGGACAATGTGGCCAGTCCAGCAGAGTTGATGGCGGAGGACCATCGCTTCAATGCTGGCGGTCTTTGCTTCTTCCAGCACGCTGACATTTGTCCGCTTGTCTTCCCAATAGTATCGTGTTATACATCTACTCGCCAAAGGCGCAGCGGAAGAGCCAGGTTTTAAGGTCCTTTTTGAACATTTCTAGTGAGGGGACTTTCCTGATCTCTCCAGGTAATGAGTTCCAGAGTCGGGGGGCCACAGAGGAGAAGGCTCTCTCCCTTGTGCCCACAAGACGAGCTTGTGAGATTGGTAGGGGCGAAAGAGGGCCTCCTCCGAAGGCTGGTGCATGGAGAGAGATATGGTCACGAAGGTAGGTGCGTCCCAAACCGTTTAGGGATTTGTAGGTGATAACCTGTACCTTGAATTGGGACCGGAAAATAAACAACAGCCAGTGGAGCTCCTTAAATATGGGAGTCATCCATTCCCTATAACTAGCCCCAGTTATTAATCTGGCTGCGAACGTTGGACAAGTTGTAGTTTCCGGGCCGTCTTCAAGGGTAGCCCCATGTAGAGTGCATTACAGTAATCCAGTCTAGAGGTAACTAAGGCATAGAGCACCATGGTCAAGTCAGAATTCACGAGGTATGGTCGCAAGTGGCACAGTACAGGAAATGGGTCAGGGGAAATTTTTCGTATGTACAGTAGTCCCTCATATATGTGTGATTTCCTATCCGGTAATGATGAGAGTGATGTGTTCAACATTTTTATATATGTGCTGCTTTAATTGCAATCCAGCCTTTCATCCTAGGCACCCAGCTTCAGGCCTGGTGTGGATGGACCTCTTATCATTTGTCGTTCCATCTCAAGCAGATGTTGCCAATGAGGTCCCCAACTCTCCAAGCCTTATTCGGAGAACTTGCAAGGACAATTCCCTGCTCAGTGTCTGCTTACAGGTAACGAACTGGACAATCTATTTCCCTCATTCAGAGAGGACGAAAATTTGGATATGGCACTATGAAATGCTACCTCTTGACCGGACAGCAAATCCAAGGAAAGAGCAAGTTTTATGGCTATTCTGTGCTAAGAGTGAACTTGGACTCTTTGCTGGAGCTTGGCTCACACTCCGTTGCCCTTTTGCTCTTACATCACAGCAACATTTCCTTATTCTCACCGCTTTCTCCAACACTTGTAAAATGACTTGCCAGCTCTGTTAGTACTGTAGCATTTGTGAGTTCACAGAAAAATCTCCTAAATCTTGGACTACGACTCTGTATGGCTCGAAATCATACAGTAGGTCAGGGGTTCTCAACCTGGGGGTCGCGACCCCCAGGGGGGTCATTTGGCCATTTCGGAGGGGTCGCGAAGCTGCCAATGTTGTGCCCCAGCCGAGGGCTCTCCTCGCGAGAAGACTTCCTCAGCTGGGCTGCTGTCCCACCTTCCGGCAAGGCCGCAACCCAGCCGAGGGCTCTCCTCGCAAGGAGTTAGTCATGGGAGTTCTGTGTGCCAAGGTTTGTTCCAATCCATCATTGGTGGAGTTCAGAATGCTCTTTGATTTTATTGTGAATTATAAATCCCAGCAACTACAACTCTCAAATATTGAGGTCTATTTTCCCCAAACTCCACCACATTTGGGTATATTATTTGTGCTAATTCTGGTGCAGATCTATCATTGTTTGAGTCCACAGTGCTCTCTGGATGTAGGTGAACTGCAACTCCAAAACTCAAGGTCAGTGCTCACCAAACCCAGTATTTTCTGTTGGTCATGGGAATTCTGTGTACCAAGTTTGGTTCAATTCCATCGTTGGTGGAGCTCAGAATGCTCTTTGATTGTAGGTGAACTATAAATCCCAGCAACTACAACTCTCAAATAACAAAATAAATCCTCCCCAACCCCACCAGTATTCAAATGTGGGTGTATCTGGTATTTGTGCCAAGTTTGGTCCAGTGAATGAAAATGCATCCTGCATATCAGATATTTACATTATGATTCAGAACAGTAGCAAAATTACGGTTACAAAGAAGCAATTAATATAATTTGATGGTTGGGGGTCACCACAACATGAGGAACTGGATTAAGGGGTCGCAGCATTAGGAAGGTTGAGAACCACTGCAGTAGGTCCACCTGAGGACCTACACTAGACCAGATCCCACCAGCGTTGGGGTTGTGGAAACCCCTTGGACCTCATCCCATTCCAAAACATACAGAATCTCATGGATTTTTATATAGCTGAGAGGGTGTGACTTGCCCGGGGCCACTCTGTGGATTACCATGGCTGAGTGGGGAACTGAACCTGGTCTCCAGAGTCATAATCCAACCCTCAAACCACTATGCCGTCTTCGTCTCTC
>NW_026847993.1:2806229-2830479 GCF_025583915.1 Anolis sagrei ordinatus | reverse complement strand
TTGAACATTCAGTTAGGGCACTGCTTGGCCATGGAAATGCATTGGGTGATCTTGGACAAGGCTTACTTACTTCCTTAGGCGATCCCTCGTTTTCCGAGGATGATTGTCTTCCAATATTCTTGTGGGTCCGTATGTGGCTGTGGAGCCCTATTCTTGCTCTGCATCTTCTTCCGCAGTGAGGGCATTGGTTTCCAGGTGGAAGGCGGTCTCGGTCGGGGTTGGCTTGACGCGCCTTCCTCTTGGCACGCTTCTCCCTTTCGCCCTCCATTCGTGCCTCTTCAAATTCTGCAGCACTGCTGGCCACAGCTGACCTCCAGCTGGAGCGCTCAAGGGACAGGGCTTCCCAGTTCTCAGTGTCGATGCCAGAATTTTAAAGGTTGGCTTTGAGCCTGTCTTTCAATCTCTTTTCCTGTCCTCCAACATTCCGTTTTCCGTTCTTGAGTTCGGAGTAGAGCAACTGCTCTGGGAGACGGTGGTCGAGTATCCGGACAACGTAACCAGTCCAGCGGAGTTGATGGCGGAGGACCATCAATTCAATGCTGGTGGTCTTTGCTTCTTCCAGCACGCTGACGTTTGTCCGCCTGTCTTCCCAAGTGATTTGCAGGATTTTCTGGAGGCAGCGCTGATGGAATCATTCCAGGAGTTGCATGTGGCGTCTGTAGACAGTCCACGTCTCACAGGCATAGAGCACGGTTGGGAGGACAATAGCTCTATAAACAAGCACCTTGGTATCCCTACTGATGTCCCGGTCCTCGAACACTCTCTTTTTTGGACAAGGCTAGTTTCTCATCCTCTGAGGAAATCAATGGCACATGTTCTCAGAAGTAGGACTCCTGACTAGAAAATAGGCTTGCCATAAATCAGGCACAACTTGAAGGTACATGACAAAAACAAACATAGAGTTATGGATGTGGCTCCTTAGCACCCAAAAGAAGAGTTTGAATGAGTTACTGTGAGTTTTTCAGGCTGTATGGCCATGTTCCAGTAGCATTCTCTCCTGACCTTTTTGCCAGCATCTGTGGCTGGCATCTTCAGAGGTTCTTTTGGCAGTGAAGCAAGGGGACTGTGTGTGTATGTATGTGTGACATTAAGTCTAGTCATGTCCGACTCTGGGAGTTGGTGGTCATCTCCATTTCTAAGCCCAAAGAGCCGGCATTGTCCGTAGACTCCTCCAAGGTCATGTGGCCAGCATGACTGTATGGAGTGCCATTAGCTTTCCACAGAAGTGGTGTGTGTGTGTGTGTGTGTGTGTGTGTGTGTAATTCTATCTCTGGAATGTCCAGACAGCAAACAAGTGCCCCTTAACACCTCCCAAACAGAGGGTGTCTCCAGGCAACAGAGGCCAGACTTCCTCTACACAGATACCCTCACTGATTGACTTAACAGCTTCACGGCTACTCAATGCTATTCAAGCTTGCTACCAGCAAGAGTCACACTTACTTTAAACAGACAAGGGTTCTTTCTCCCACCCTAGTCAAAGTGGTCCCTGGTCAAAGTGGTCCCTGGTCAAAGTGGTCCCTGGTCAAGTGGTCCCTGGTCAAAGTGGTCCCTGGTCGAAGTGGTCCCTGGTCAAAGTGGTCCCTGGTCAAGTGGTCCCTGGTCAAAGTGGTCCTGGTCAAAGTGGTCCCTGGTCAAAGTGGTCCCTGGTCAAAGTGGTCCCTGGTCAAGTGGTCCCTGGTCAAGTGGTCCCTGGTCAAGTGGTCCCTGGTCAAGTGATTCCTGGTCAAGTGGTCCTGGTCAAAGTGGTCCCTGGTCAAAGTGGTCCCTGGTCAAAGTGGTCCCTGGTCAAAGTGGTCCCTGGTCAAAGTGGTCCCTGGTAAAGTGGTCCCTGGTCAAAGTGGTCCCTGGTCAAAGTGGTCCCTGGTCAAAGTGGTCCCTGGTCAAGTGGTCCCTGGTCAAAGTGGTCCCTGGTTGAAGTGGTCCCTGGTCAAAGTGGTCCCTGGTCAAAGTGGTCCCTGGTCAAAGGGGTCCCTGGTTGAAGAGGTCCCTGGTCAAAGTGGTCCCTGGTCAAAGGGGTCCCTGGTTAAAGAGGTCCCTGGTCAAAGTGGTCCCTGGTCAAAAAAAGGTTGGGAGACCTAAAGGTTCTATAGTATAGAGCAGCTTAAAGCACTGGGTACATTTAGCTTGGAGAAGAAAAGTGGGAGAGGGGAAATGATAGCCATACACTCTATTTGCCTCTCTGCCAACAGAACCTCTGAAGGTGTCAGCCACAGATGCAGGAGAAACTTCAGGAGGAAGTGAAGAAGAAGAGGAGGAGGAGGAGGAGGAGGAGGAGGAGGAGGAAGAGCAGGAGGAGGAGGCCCCTCTGACACTCCCTCATGACCCCTCCAGAGGTCCTGACCCCCAGGTTGAGAACCACTGAGCTAAAGTGAACATGAAGAAGAAGAGGAAGAGGAAGAGGAGGAGGAGAAGGAAGAAGAGGAAGAGCAGGAGGAGGAGTGACCCCTCTGACACTCCCTCATGACCCCTTCAGAGGTCGCGACCCCCAGGTTGAGAACCACTGAGCTACAGTGAAGAAGAAGGAAGAAGAAGAAGAAGAAGAAGAGGAGGAGGAGGAGGAGGAGGAGGTGGAGGTGGAAGTGGAGGTGGTGGTGGAGGAGGTGGTGGAGGTGGAGGAGGGAGGTGGATGGTGGAGGAGGTGGTGGAGAGGAGGAGGTGGTGGAGGTGAGGATGGAGGTGGGAGGTGGGAGGTGGTGGAGGTGGTTGGAGGAGGTGGGAGGGTGGAGGTGGAGGTGGTGGAGGGTGGAGGAGGTGGAGGGTGGAGGAGGTGGTGGAGAGGAGGGAGGTGGAGGAGGTGGTGGAGGTGGTGGAGGAGGTGGTGGTGGTGGTGGAGGTGGAGGTGGTGGTGGAGGAGGTGGAGGTGGAGGAGGAGGTGGAGGAGGAGGTGGCGGAGGAGGTGGAGGTGGAGGAGGTGGTGGAGGTGGTGGAGGAGGTGGTGGAGGAGGTGGTGGAGGAGGAGGAGGAGGAGGAAGAAGAAGAAGAAGAAGAAGAAGAAGAAGAAGAAGAAAGGGTCTGGAGTTATTTGCACAATTGATTCCCTGCAACCTTCTGTACAGACCTGGATTCACTTGAGGTCTCAAGTCCGGGTCTCCTCCTCCTCCTTTAGCCAAAAGAGCAAACCTCTCCTGATGTGCACTTGAGGTCTCAAGTCCGGGTCTCCTCCTCCTCCTTTAGCCAAAAGAGCAAACCTCTCCTGATGTGCAGCTTGGGCGGATGCCAGGCTCCATAAAATCCTCCAGCCAGGGCTGTGACATCCCGAGATCTGTCTCCGTGGCAGGGTTCTCACAGGAAAACCCTTCTTGGTGATGCAGGGAGAAGGAAGGGAGGAAGGCAGTGGGAAACTTCAAGCGCTGCCTTTCCCCGAAAGCTGGGCCAGGAGTAAAAATAAGCCATTTTGGACCGACGCCTGGCTTGTGCTGGAGCATGAATGGCCTATTTCTTTTTCCACTTTTCCCATGGCCAGAATGGGGGACCCAGGGGGCTCCGTTCTCCCAAGAGTAGGCTGGCAGGGGACTGACCTCATGCATGAAATATTCAAGCACCAGGGCACAAAAGCCGTCAATATGCCCGAAACAACCAATCAATAATGTCCGGGGTTGCTGTGAGTTTTTCAGCCTGTATGGCCATGTTCCAGCAGCATTCTCTCCTGACGTTTCGCCTGTATCTGTGGCTAATGGCATCTTCAGAGGTTCTGTTGGCAGTGAAGCAAATGGAATGTATATATGTGTGTGTTTGTGTGTGTGTAGAATGTCCAGAGTGGGAGAAAAAAAACTCTTGTCCCTTAGTGTCCCTAGAAAGTAGTAACGGGAAGCTTATAATTTCTAAACAACTGTATCACTTACCAATAGGCCATGACATTACAGTAGCCAAGCTGATTTATTATTATAGACCTCACAATCTCTGAGGATGCTTGCCACAGATGCAGGTGAAATGTCGGGAGAGAATGCTTCTAGAACATGGCCATATAGCCTGAAAAACCTACAAGAACTCACCTCTTTAATAGTTGTGGGAAAGAGAGGATTTAATTAGGTGCAGCTTTCCATACAAAGTTCTGTTTAAGATCCCTCTTCCATGCAACTGCAACATTCATACCCATTTGTGCAAAAGTGAAACAAAAATTCAAGCAGTGACTTATGCTACGTAGATCCTGACCGACCATATGGATCCTGACGTAGGATCCCAGCTGTAGTGATGGTTTTTCTCCCTTGCAGTGAGATGAATGTTGGCTGCAATGTTTTGGACCTTTCACAGCTTTTGGCTGGGATTGCTCCAATTCCTTTTGGACTCCAGCTGGACTGCACTAAACTTGGCACCCTCTTCGTTAACAATAATGGCACAAGTCTGATTCACACCATATTTATGCACTTTGAGTTGTTGCGCAGGATGGACTTCTCTTCTGAGCATGCAATAATCAATAGTCCTCTACAAACTTACTCAGTATGCAGTGCTGGCCCTGCCGTAACTGTTGTCGAAAGCTTTCATGGCCAGATTTAATAGGTTTTCTGTGAGTCTTTTGGGCTGTATGGCCATGTTTTATTTATTTATTATTTATCCAAAACTTTTATATCCTGATCTTCTCAACCTCCGTAGAGGGACTCAGACCAGCTTACAGCAAGGATTCAATGCTAATAGTACAATCTAAAAACATCAGATAATAACGAGTTAAAATACATATCCATGCCCAGTGTGGAACACTTATTACCATGCTAAAACAGTGGGTGTGGCTCTTAATGAGACATGCCGCATTATCACGGGGTGTCTGCGCCCTACACCACTGGAGAAATTACACTGCTTAGCCGGTATTGCGCCACCTGACATCTGCCAGGAAGTAGCAGCCAATAGTGAAAGGACCAAGGCAGAGATATCTCCAGCTCATCTCCTGCTGGAACGCCTCAGCAAGCGAGAGTCCAAAAGTGGCAGGCTCAAACTCAGAACCTCAACCAATGGCTGATACCAAATGAGAGACTCCCCCCTGGGCACACAGAGGACTGGGCGACTTGGAAGGTGCTCTGGCACCACGAGATGCAGAGCCAACCTCAAGAAATGGGGCCACAAAGTGGAATCCACAACATTTGAGTGTGGAGAAGAGCAAACCACAGACCACCTACTACAATGCACCCTGAGCCCTGCTACATGCACAATTGCGGCAACACCAGCGGCACTCCAAGTGGCCAGATACTGGTCGAAGGACATCTAATCAACTACCAAACTTGCAGGTTTTGTATTTTGTCTGTCTGTTTGTTTTGTTCTGTTAGAAATGTAATACAATTGACTGGTTGCCCTGACATGACAAATAAATAAATACAGAATTGTAGAAGGAAGGTGGAGAGTAGGAAGATTGAGTCCATTGAGAAGTAGGCAAGATGAAAGAAGAGAAGATCTATTAGAAGAGGAATGCTGGAATGAAGATGACCTCTTTGAAAAAGGGACCCGAAGAGCACACTCTCCTCCCAACCCTGAAAGAAAGTCTCCATATACTTACATCCAATGCAATCACGTCAGCGCCGCATCCCTCCGATCAAGTTTGGGTGCAAGGCTGCCAAGTCGGCACATCTGGCCCGCGTTAGTTCTGGCAGGCCTCGGCCTCTGAATGTATAGCCCAGGAAATCCTAGCTCAGCAAAGCCACGCCGGCTCTCTTCCCTTCGCCGTCATAGGGTTGCATGCAAACATGGCACATCCCTCCCCTTTTCCAGTGTCATCTCTGCAAAGTTTTGCTCTCTTTTTCATGCGTGTTGGGAGAAAGACCTTGCAACAGACTGCCTCCAAGTGCCTGTCACATGATCCAAGCAGATGTTTCAGTCCAAAGGAGGAGGGGGAGCTGTGGAGCCCTCCTGATACAGATGTTGGCCAGCTGCCCTCCAGGAAAAAAAAACACAATAGGGAAGACAAGGAATGGGCTTGGCTGCACATGAGAGCGGCTGCGGTTGCCTGCACACAATGGCCCACTGAGCGCAATCCAGAAAGGGCCCCACACCATCCTTTGGGGGAAATGAAAAGCAAGCTGTAAAGTTATCTCCTTGTAAAAGAGGAAATGAGTCGCCTCTAACCCTTGGAAGAGGAGCACCAATATAAGATCATCGCCTTAGAATAGATTAGCAAGTCCATCAATCTATTCAGGGTGATGATGCAAGATACTCCACTTTGGCAGGAAAAACGAAATGCAAAGATACAGAATGGGGGACGATGATGCCTGGCTCGAGAGCAGTACGTGTGAACATGATCTTGGAGTCCTCGTGGACAACAAGTTAAACATGAGCCAACAATGTGATGTGGCGGCAAAAAAAGCCAATGAGATTTTGGCCTGCATCAATAGGAGCATAGTGTCTAGATCTATTCCGCTTTGGTTAGACCACACCTGGAATATTGTGTCCAATTCTGGGCACCACAAGTGAAGAGAGATATTGACAAGCTGGAATGTGTCCAGAGGAGGGTGACTAAAATGATCAAGGGTCTGGAGAACAAGCCCTATGAGGAGTGGCTTAAGGAGCTGGGCATGTTTAGCCTGAAGAAAAGAAGGCTGAGAGGAGATATGATAGCCATTAGGGCTGGGAGGTTTCGTTCGTTAATTTCGTAATTCATTATTAATTCGTATTTAAATTAGCTTACGATCCGATATTGGCCTCCCATGACCAACAGAAGGGTTTGCTGGGATTGAACTTGAGTTTTGGAGTTGTAGTTCACCTACATCTAGAGAGCACCGTGGACCCAAACAATGATGGATCTGGACCAAACTTGGCACAAGCACTCAGTATGCCCAAATATGAACACAGATGGAGTTTGGGGAAAATAGACCCAGCTCCTTAAGCCGCTCCTCATAGGGCTATCTATATAGATAGATCTGGACCAAACTTGGCACAAATACTCAATATGCCGAAATGTGAACACTGGTAGAGTTTGGGGGAAATGTTGTTGTTCATTCGTTCAGTCGTCTCCGACTCTTCGTGACCTCATGGACCAGCCCACGCCAGAGCTCCCTGTCGGCCGTCACCACCCCCAGCTCCTTCAAGGTCAGTCCAGTCACTTCAAGGATGCCATCCATCCATCTTGCCCTTGGTCGGCCCCTCTTCCTTTTGCCTTCCCTTTTCCCCAGCATAATTGTCTTCCTAGGCTTTGCTGTCTCCCAAATGTGAACACTGGTGGAGTTTGGGGAATATAGACCTTGACATTTGGGAGTTGTAGTTGTTGGGATTTATAGTTCACCTACAATCAGAGTATTCTGTTCTCCACCAAGGATAGAATTGGGCCAAACTTCCCACACAGAACCCCCATGACCAACAGAAAATACTATGTTTTCTGATGGTCTTTGGCGACCCCTCTGACACTCCCTCGTGACCCCCAGAGGGGTCCCGACCCCCAGGTTGAGAAACACTGGTCTAGGCACAAGTTCCAATGAATCGTCTGAGCAACGGTGTTATGCCTCTGCTTGTAGTCTGTCTGCGCGATCTTCTTGCAGCAGCTCAGGATGTGATCTATTGTTTCATCTGCATCCTTGCAGGGTCTACATTCGGGATCTGTCGTCAACTTTTCAATTCTGGCTCTGATGGCATTTGCTCTAATGGCTTGTTCTTGGGCTGCCACAATCAGGCCCTCCGTCTCCTTTTTCAGAGTTCCACTTGTGAGTCACATCCATGTTTATCATCATAATCATAATCATAATCATCATCATCATCATCATCATCATTAGATGCATAACAAGATTAGTACACAGCAAACAAGATCACTATGCTGGCTTTTGTTTGATCACACATTGGACGATTCCCAAGTGTCTAGGACTGTATGTTGTGTTGGCGAATAATGCGTACAGATCCGATTAGTGTGGCCTTTTGCAGCTGACAGATGGTCTTTTTGTCAGTACTGATTGTTTTTAAGTGCAGGCCCACAGGCCACCTCTATGCAGATACCTTCACTGATTGTCTTTGCAGTTTCATGGCTACTCAATGTTATTAAAGCTTGCTAATTTCAACATTCACACTTGCTTCAAACAGACAAGGCTTCTTTCTCCCACCCTGGACATTATTCCACAGGGATATTATTGCCCCAGAACCTTTGAAGATGCAATTAGCCACAAATGCAGGCAAAACATCAAGAGAGAATTGTGCTGGAATACATTGGACATACAGCCTGAAAAACTCATAGCAACCCAGTGATAACCATGAAGGTTGTGATGTTTTCTAGTTCAGGCCCTGTAGCGGGGGGGGGGGGGGGTTTAGGGGTTCAACCCCCCCCCCCGAAATGTTTCAGATTTTTTTTAAAAAAACCTGGTTTACTCATGAATTTTAACTGGTTAACCCAATCCCCATGCTAAGTCTATGAGATGCAAAAAATCAAGAGTCCCTCCAGAACTGCAAGCACTATCTCAAGCAAATATTGGCAATTTATTCACACTGTCATTACTTGCAGCAATAGCCGATGTAGTTGTTCTGGTACAGTTGTACCAGGAGCTCCAACTTTATTTGCTTTGTATTAAATGTTTGCTTGCAGTCCTAGGTTTCAGGGACTCTGCAGATAGGTGGCTTCTTTGGTTGCAGTCATAGGGCAAGTCACCTGTCCATCATTGTTAAGTTTTGGTCCCGCCCCTTGCTCAGGGCAATTGGGAAGGGAGCCATTTTTAGTTAGTCTCAGCAAGGTAAGCTTATGTATAGGATGTGTGCAAGCTTCCCCTGTACAAAAGCTTCAACCCTTAAGACCTTCAGGGGAGAAAGGTCTTAAGAGTCTCCAAAGAATTTCCAGGAAAACAGCCCTAAAGACCAAAGACCTCCAGCTGGAGAACATCTACTGCCTTGCTGGTAGGTCCACTCGGCGTTCGAGACGCAGTTCGACCCGGTAGCGGAGCCCACATCAGTAAGGGTTAGATTACAGTCAGCCTGGGAGAAGTTAAAAAAGGGGATTTTCCTTTAAAGAAGAAGTTATTGAAGACAGTTGCCTGTCCTTCGTGGGCAAGATTAGGAATTCACCAGTTGCCTAAAAGCTTGGAATCATTTGCTTAACTTTACTGAAGACAAGATAAGTTTCTGTTTGATTGTTCATTAATAAAAGACTTTGTTGTACTTCTCAAGTCATCTAAAGACTGTTTGTGGTGGAAACCTCTGAGAACTTCTCTTTAGGCCCCCTGGCTTCCCGCTGGGCAAAGGTTGCACATCCTGTTCTAAAGACAATTATTCACAGGCCCAGCTCGCGACAGATCAGTAGTGAAGCAACCAAGTTGGGGGGGGGGGGGGATTGAATGCTCTCATTAAGGAGGCCAGACTTGGTGGAGGTGGTTGACAGGGGCGGAGCTGCAGGCTATTGAAGGCTGCTCTGCCCCCTGCTGCTCTTTGCTTCAGCGTGAGCTAGGAGGCAGGTTTCAACACCCCCCTGCAAAATTTTCAACACCCCCCCCAAAAAAATTTCAACCCCTCCCGAATTTTTTTTCTGGCTACGGCCCTGCTCACAGCAGCCCACTATACCATAGTTTTGTGTGTGTATGTTTGTGTGTATATGTATGCATACACATACACATACGTTATATATTTACTGACTGTTGGTTTAGTGATTGTTAGTCCTGTGAGTTCAGTCACGGCATTTCCTCTTCTTCTTTTGCTAGTTGAGATAGTTCTAAATGTTAACCGTCTCACTACACAATCTTCCCTTTGGGCCTTTGAGAACATTCCTGAGAGATCTTGCAAGTAAACAACGTGTTCCTTTGCAACACTGGAGCGCATGTTTATTTGATTTTTGCCATATTTTCGTCTATGTTTAAAAACAACAGCTTTCAAAGGGATGAAACCAGAAATCATTGTAGTAGTACAGACACTAGGTCTTAATGATTAAAGTTACAATGTACAAAAGGATGCAAATTACGGTGGTAGACATTAGTGCCCATTACAAGAAATG
Organism: Anolis sagrei ordinatus; assembly: GCF_025583915.1. Taxonomy (NCBI): domain Eukaryota; kingdom Metazoa; phylum Chordata; class Lepidosauria; order Squamata; family Anolidae; genus Anolis; species Anolis sagrei. The sequence goes on along the minus strand of NW_026847993.1, from coordinate 2,820,605 downwards.
TAGTTAATAATAGAACGGTATGTCCATCCCTCTGGCATTATAAAGACAGTATAAAAAGTATAACTCTATAATCCAAATGCAAGACAGTGCAAAAATAGGATTTGAAACACAATCAAAATAAAATACAATTATTTTTATTCTTGTGAGGCTATTTTTATTTATTTATTTTTGGTCGTGTCAGGAGTGACTTGAGGAACTGCAAGTCGCTTCTGCTGTGAGAGAATTGGCCGTCTGCAAGGACGTTGCCCAGGGGACGTATAACGGCACGAGTGGCGCCACCTATATGTAGAACTGTACGTTGCAGGATTTGAACTGTTGTATCATGCCTGATTTTGCCTTTTTACCCTGTAAATGTATAGTTGGATCGATTGGTTATTTATAGCTGTCAATCAATGTTGTTCGCACCAGTTGAATTGCTCCTCCTGCTCAATTGTTTGACCCCACCTCTTTCTAGAGAGCAGGAAAGTGTTTCCTTTTCCATTCCACCATCAAACTTTCTATCAGATGGACATGAGAGAGAGACTTGGCTCTGAAGCCCTTGATTAAGTTACCTCTCAGCACCAATTCTGAGGTTCTTACCCTTAAGACTTATGCTTCATGTTCAGCTCAGAAACATGCTTCAGCCTGTCCTATCAGCAGACTCCAACTGCCAGCATCTGACCTTATCTACACACTGTTTTGTAAATTCATAGATTCAGGTTTTCATCCAAAATATCTGGAGGTTTTAATCTTCACTATTGCAAAATATAGAATCAGAATTCTCAGATCCTTATTGAGAGTCATCAGAGTCAAATGATGACTCTGGGCAAATACTCACACTGAGTTACACAGGAGAAAGATGGATTCTTTCATCTTTCTTATATATCCACCTACTAATAGGTCATCAGTAAGAGACTCTTTGCAACCACCTTCATATGGATATGACTCCGCCATTACCACATCTCTTAGGTTTTGTATCATGACATTCACAGTAACTACCCAGGTGCTATCAATATTTCACATGTTCAGCAAACAGTACTTTTCCTATGACATGACTGTGGTGCTGAGCTGCTGAACTTGCTGACCGAAAGGTTGGCGGTTCTAATCCGGGTAGTGGGGTGAGCACCCGCTGTTAGACACAGCTTCTGCCAACCTAACAGTTAGAAAACATGCAAGTGTGAGTAGATCAATAGGTACCACTTCATCGGGAAAGGTAATGGCGTGCCATGCAGTCATGCTGGCCACATGACCTTGGAGGTGTCTACGGACAACACCGGCTCTTCAGTTTAGAAATGGAGATGAGCACCAAGCCCTTGAGTTTGACACGACTAGACTTAATGACAGGGGAAAACCTTTACCTTTATGCACTTTATCTCCCAAAAGGGAATCAGATTGGGCCGAAAGCATCAGACTTCCCAGAAAGGCTAAACCAGAAGGAAGAGCTGGTGCTGTTTTAGTTGCACACAGAGATGTAATCACAAGTGGCCAAAGTTTCGGAGTTGAGTTTTTGAGTTGTAGTTCACCTACATCCAGAAAGTACCGTGGACTCAAACAATGATAGATCTGGACCAAACTTGGCAGGCATATTCAATATGCCCAAATGTGAACACTGGTGGAGTTTGGGGAAAAATAAACCTTGACATTTGGGATCTGCAGTTGATGGGATTTATAGTTCACCTACAATCAGAGCATTCTGAACTCCACCAACAATAAAATTTGGGCAAATTTTCCACACAGAACCCCATGACCAACAGAAAATATTGGAAGGGTTTGGTGGGCATTGACCTTGAGTTTTGGAGTTGTAGTTCACCTACATCCATAGAGCACTGTGAATTTAAACAACGATAGATCTGGACGAAACTTGGCACACATACTCAATATGCCCAAATGTGAATACTTGTGGAGTTTGGGGGAAAATAAACCTTGACATTTGGGAGTTGTAGTTGCTGGGATGTATAGTTCACCTACAATCAAAGAGAATTCTGCACCCCACCAACAATGAATACTGGTGGGGTTGGGAGGGGATGAGTTTGTCATTTGGGAGTTGTAGTTGCTGGGATTTATAGTTCACCTACAATCAAAGAGCATTCAGAACTCCAGCAACAATGGAATTGAACCAGACTTGTCCCACAGAACTCCCATGACCAACAGAAAATACTGGAAGGGTTTGGTAGGCACTGACCTTGAGTTTTGGAGTTGTAGTTCACCTACATCCAGAGAGTACTGTGGACTCAAACAATGATAAATCTGGACTAAACTTAGCATGCATACTCAATATGCCCAAATGTGAACACTGGTGGCGTTTGGGGAAAAATAGACCTTGACATTTGGGAGTTGTAGTTGCTGGGATTTATAGTTCGCCTACAATCACAGAGCGTTCTGAACCCCAAGTGGCCAAAGCATTCAAAAGATAAGACCAGCACCAATCATTACTTTAAAATCTCATATTTCTACACTAAATACATTCAATAGGGCTCCCAAAAGGATGGAAATACATTCATTGACATTGCAATTAACACAAGAAGGCATCAACAAGGAGGAAAGTGCAAGTAATCACCTAGCAATGCTGGTTCTGAAAAAAAAGCAGGTTAATTGAAAAGCAGCTGCAAATGCAAAGGTAATCACTGTGTGCTTTGGGTAATGAAGTCTCCATTCGGCATGGATTTAAGGCTTCATTTTCCTTATTTTACACATTTAAACTTTCATTCTATATTCTGTTTCGGAAAAATTCTAGAGTTTCCAGCAATGAAAGCACACACTGGCATAACAAAGAGATCCTTATAGCACCTTAAGGGACGGAAAGGAAGACGCTGACAGCATGAGCTTTCGTAGACTAAATCTAATTGTATCATTTTCATGGCGATCACTTGGTGACAGACTCATCTTTGATCTGTCTCTCTGTATGCCAAGTTTGGTCTTGATCAGTCATTGGATGAGGGTCGCAGCGGCCTCGGGAAGTGAGTGGAGGTACTTCCAAGTCCACATCATCGGTGGTCCATCCTCCTCCAAACTGCTCCTGGATGTAGACTGGGTCATGGGGGCTCTGTATGCCAAGTTTGGTCTTAATCAGTCATTGGATGAGGGTCGCAGCAATCTCAGGAAGTGAGTGGAGGTACTTCCAAGTCCCGTCATCTGTGGTCCATCCTCCTCCAAACTGCACCAGGATGTAGAGTGGGTCATGGGGGCTCTGTATGCCAAGTTTGGTCTTGATCAGTCATTGGATGAGGGTCGCAGAGGTCTCGGGAAGTGAGTGAAGGTACTTCAAGTCCCATTACCTGTGGTTCATCCTCCTTGAAGCTGCACCTGGATGTAGAGTGGGTCATGGGGACTCTGTATGCCAAGTTTGGTCTTGATCAGTCATTGGATGAGGGTCGCAGTGGTCTCGGGAAGTGAGTGGAGGTACTTCAAGTCCCATCATCCATGGTCCATCCTCCTCCAAACTGCACCAGGATGTAGAGTGGGTCATGGGGGCTCTGTGTGCCAAGTTTGGTCTTGATCAGTCATTGGGATGAGGGTCGCAGCGGTCTCGGGAAGTGAGTGGAGGTACTTCAAGTCCACATCATCTGTGGTTCATCCTCCTCGAAACTGCACCTGGATGTAGAGTGGGTCATGAGGACTCTGTATGCCAAGTTCGGTCTTGATCAGTCATTGGATGAGGGTCGTAGCGGTCCCTGGAAGTGAGTGGAGGTACTTCAAGTCCCATCATCTCTGGTCCATCCTCCTCCAAACTGCACCAGGATGTAGAGTGGGTCATGGGTGATCTGTGTGTCAAGTTTGGTCTTGATCAGTCATTGGATGAGGGTCGCAGTGGTCTCGGGAAGTGAGTGGAGGTACTTCAAGTCCCATCATCTGTGGTCCACCATCATCCAAACTGCAGTAGGACATAGAGTGGGTCATGGGGGCTCTGTATGCCAAGTTTGGTCTTGATCAGTCATTGGATTAGGGTTGCAGCGGTCTCGGGAAGTGAGTGGAGGTTCTTCAAGTCCCATCATCTGTGGTCCATCCTCCTCCAAACTGCACCAGGATGTAGAGTGGGTCATGGGGGCTCTGTATGTCAAGTTTGGACTTAATCAGTCATTGGATGAGGGTCGCAGCGGTCTCGGGAAGTGAGTGGAGGTACTGCAAGTCCCATCATCTGTGGCATTGACCTTGAGATTCGGAGTTGTAGTTAACCTACATCCAGAGAGTACTGTAAACCCAAACAATAATGGATCTGGACCAAACTTGCCACAAATACTCAATATGCCCAAATGTAAACACTGGTGCAGTTTGGGGAAAATAGACCTTGACATTTGGCAGTTGTAGTTGCTGGGATTTATAGTTTACCTACAATCAAAGACCATTCTAAACTCCACGAACGATGGAATTGAACCAAACTTGGCACACAGAACTCCCATGACCTAAAAAAAATACTGGAAGGGTTTGGTGGACATTGACCTCGAGTTTGGGAGTTGTAGTTCACCTACATCCAGAGAGTACTGTGAACCCAAATAATGATAGATCTGGACCAAACGTTGCACAAATACTCAATACACCCAAATGTGAACACTGGTGCAGTTTGGGGAAAATAGACCTTAACATTTGGGAGTTGTAGTTGCTGGGATTAACAGTTCACCTACAATCAAAGAGCATTCCGAACTCCACCAACAATGGGATTGAAACAAACTTGGCACAGAGAACTCCCGTGACTAACAGAAAATACTGGAGAGCTTTGGTGGGCTTTGACCTTGAGTTTGGGAGTTGTAGTTCACCTACATCCAGAGGGCACTGTGAACCCAAACAATGATGGATCTGGACCAAACTTGGCACGAATACTCAATACGCCCAAATGTGAGCACTAGTGGAGTTCGGGGAAAATAGACCTTGACATTTAGGATCTGTAGTTGCTGGGATTTATAGTTCACCTACAATCAAAGAGCATTCTGAACCCCACCAACGATAGAATTGGGCCAAATTTCCCACTCAGAACCCCCATGACCAACAAAAAATAGGCGAAGAGTTTGGCAGGCATTGACTTTGAGTTTGGGAGTTGTAGTTCACCTACATCCAGAGAGTACTGTAAACCCAAACAATAATGGATCTGGACCAAACTTGCCACAAATACTCAATATGCCCAAATGTGAGCACTGGTGGAGTTTGGGGAAAATAGACATTGACATTTGGAAGTTGTCGTTGCTGGGATTTATAGTTCACCTACAATCAAAGAACATTCTAAACTCCATCAATGATAGAATTGGGCCAAACCTCCCACACAGAAGCCCCATGACCAACAGAAAGTACTGTGTTTTCTGGCAGTTCTTCTGATACCTCCTCACAACCTCCCAACCCCCAAGTTGAGGAACATTCATCTATGCTGTAGAATTAATCCACTCTAACCACCCTGGCTCAATCGTATGGAATCATGTAGTTTTGCAAGGTCTCTCTGCCAAAGAATGCTGGTGCCATTCTACAAATCCCAGTATTGAACAGCATTGAGCGAGGGCCATTAAATTAGAGATGGCATCCGTCAAAATAGGAGCTCCAGGTGCAGCTCCTGAACTAGCCTCCCCTTTTGCTTTGGCTCAGCACTAAGATGACTATATCACACGAATCTAATGCGCACCCTAATTTTGGGAAGGCCATTTAGTCCCAAAAAAGGTGAGCATTAGATTCGAGTAAATACAGTAATCTGATTTGCAAGAGGAGGTTGTTGAGTGTGACTTGAGCTGCCTCCCTTGTTGCAAGAAGAAGGACAATTCCTGAGAGTATTTTGGCAGTGAAGCAGCATCGGTCCCTTTGGCCCAAGTGACATGAGGAACCATCGCAGGGTCTACTCTCTGTAAAGTCACGGGAGAGTTCAACAGTGTGGCTGCGTAACTACTAGTCCCGCATAAGGGATCTCTTTGTTCCGTCCCACTTTTACGAGTTGTTGTCTCCTTGCGGGATTCCCAGGAGCTCCTCCGCCAGGCTGATGAGGCCGTTCTCCTCCAAGGCCGCAACCAGTCGCTGGATGGTGGCCCGCTTGCCCTCCGACTCGATGAACCTGCGCAAGAGCTGGTAGGCTTGCTCGTAGAGACCCTCCCGCTCGTACTCCAGCGCCAGGTTGTCGATGGCGGGGTCCTGGAGCGCACGACAGCCCACCTGCAAGGAGCGGCCCACCTGCTTCCACTTCTTGGACACCAGCTTGGCAAACTTCTGGTGGTCCCCAGAAGTGATTCTTCTGTTGACTGAGGAAAGAGAAAGAGAATCATAAAATCACACCTTCAACTAAAGGGCATCCATCCCCTATTTGAAAGCCTTCCACTGAACTCCGAGGCAGAGAGTTCCACTGCTGAACAGTAGGGCTGGGTAACCACGGAAAAATTTGTTTCTAAACTCGATTCGTTTTTAGGGGGTTTTTGCGTTTCGTTTTTTAAAAGAATTCCGAAATTTTTCTTTAAAAAAGTTCGAAATATACGAAATTTCGTAAATTAAACAATTACGAATCGATTCGTTAATGGCGGACGCGATTGCGCAATATGCTAAAAAAACCCTCCAAATGGGACAGGGGGAACTTCTGAAGCTTCCCTCTCCCTCTGTTGTTGACTGTTGGTGTGATAATTATTTTTTTTATCACTGATAAAACAAACAACAACTATAAAACTTGCACCAGACATACGGAAATAATAACGAAACAATTTCGAAACGATTTCGAAACAATTTCCTGCAAGGAACACTCCAGCAATACATGGAGCGAGAGTTGCCAGATGTTCAAGCTGGGTTTAGAAAAGGCAGAGGAACGAGAGACCAGATTGCCAATATCCGGAGGCTGGAGAATGGAGAAAGGCAGGGAGTTTCAGAAAAACATCTACTTCTGCTTCATTGACTATTCTAAAGCCTTTGACTGTGTGGATCATAATAAACTGTGGCAAGTTCTTGGTGGGATGGGCATCCCAAGCCCCCTTCCCTCTCTCCGGAGGAATCTGTACAAGGACCAAGTAGCAACAGTCAGAACTGACCACGGAACAACAGACTGGTTCAAGATTGGGAAAGGCGTACGGCAAGGCTGCATACTCTCACCCAACCTTTTTAACTTGTATGCAGAACACATCATGCGATGTGCGGGGCTTGAATGCAAGGCTGGGGTGAAAATTGCTGGAAGAAACATTAACAACCTCAGATATGCAGATGACACCACTCTGATGGCCGAAAGCTAGGAGGAGCTGAGGAGCCTTCTAATCAAGGTGAAAGAAGAAAGCGCAAAAGCCGGGTTGCAGCTAAACGTCAAAAAAAACCAAGATTATGGCAACAAGAATGATTGACAACTGGAAAATAGAGGGAGAAACCGTGGAGGCCGTGACAGACTTTGTATTTCTAGGGGCAAAGATGAGTGCAGATGCAGACTGTGGCCAGGAAATCAGAAGACGCTTACTTCTTGGGAGGAGAGCAATGTCCAGTCTCGATAAAATAGTAAAGAGTAGAGACATCAGACTGACAACAAAGATCCGCCTAGTCAAAGCCATGGTATTCCCTGTAGTAACCTACAGATGTGAGAGCTGGACCTTCGGGAAGGCTGAGCGAAGGAAGAGAGAGGCTTTGAGCTGTGGTGTTGGAAGTAAGTTCTGAGAGTGCTTGGACCACGAGAAGATCCAACCAGTCCATACTTCAGGAAATAAAGCCCGGCTGCTCCCTGGAGGGAAGGATACTAGAACAAAGTTGAAGTACTTTGGCCACATCATAAGGAGACAGCAAAGCCTAGAGAAGACAATTATGCTGGGGAAAGTGGAAGGCAAAAGGAAGAGGGGCCGACCAAGGGCAAGATGGATGGATGGCATCCTTGAAGTGACTGGACTGACCTTGAAGGAGCTGGGGGTGGTGACGGCCGACAGGGAGCTCTGGCATGGGCTGGTCCATGAGGTCACGAAGAGTCTGAGACAACTGAACGAATGAACAACAACCACAACAACAATAATCAGAAATGACTTGAAGGTGCACAACAAAAACAACACGAAAAACGGCTCGCCATGCAAACCCGGCCCAGGCCCTACTGAAGCGTGTGCTCTCTTACTCTTCGCAAAACAGGAAGTTCTCTCTCTTCCTCATAGCATTCCTTTCCTCCTCATGCTCCTTTCCTGCTATTTGAAGCCATGGTTTCACTGAGTCCTAGTTTCCATCGCAGCAGGAAACAAGCCTGTTCCCTCTTCCTCATGACATCCCTTCACACATTTATACATGCACATTTATTTATTTTATTTATTTATTTAGAGGTTTTCTATACCGGCCTTCTCAACCTCGACGAGGGACTCAGGTCGGTTTACAGCATATATAAAGTACAATCATATAAAAGAGCAACAAGTACAAATCATTACATATCAAAATAGCACAACACAGTACAATAAAAACATCATCATTACAGTTTCCTACGCCAAATCGTCAATCCAGTCAAAGTCATAGTCATGCTCATAGTCACCGTTCATCATAATTCATCACCGGGAAAGGTTCTAGGTTCAGTCCCCGAATGCCACCTTCCAGAGCCAGGTTTTTAATGATTTCCTGAACGTCAGGAGGGAGGGGGCAGATCTAACCTCTAGTGGGAGGGAGTTCCAAAGCCAGGGAGCCACCACCGAGAAGGTCCTGTTTCTCGTCCCCACCAACCGTGATTGTGAGGGTGGTGGGACCGAGAGCAGCCCCCCCCCCCCCCCGGAAAATCTTAATAGCCTTGATGGTTCATAGGGGAGAATCCGTTCGGACAGGTAAACCGACAAACTGACATTTGTAGTTCACCTACGTCCAGAGGGCACTGTTAACCCAAACAATGATGGATCTGGACCAAACTTGGCACGAATACTCAATACGCCCAAATGTGAGCACTAGTGGAGTTTGGGGAAAATAGAATCTTGACATTTGGGAGTTGCAGTTGCTGGGATTTATAGTTCACCTACAATCACAGAGCAATCTGAACCCCACCAAACCTCCCACAGTGAACCCCCATGTGTTCAAATTGGGCCAAACCTCCCACAGTGAACCCCCATGTGGGCCACAGCAGCACGTGGCAGGGGACAGCTAGTAATAATAATAATAATAATAATAATAATGAGTAAAATAATAAATGTAATAATAATAATAGAGTAAAATAATGGAAATGTAATAATAACAGTAATAATAGAGAAAAATAATAGATGTAATAACAATCTATATAAATTGGGCCAAACCTCCCACAGTGAACCCCCATGTGGGCCACAGCAGCACGTGGCAGGGGACAGCTAGTAATAATAATAATAATAATAATAATAATAATAATAATAATGAGTAAAATAATAAATGTAATAATAATAATAGAGTAAAATAATGGAAATGTAATAATAACAGTAATAATAGAGAAAAATAATAGATGTAATAACAATCTATATAAATAAAAATGTAATGTTCGTTTGTGGGATTAACATAACTCAAAAACTACTGGATGAATTGACACCAAATTTGGACACAAGACACCTCTCAGGCCAATGAGTGACCATCACTCATAAAACACTGAAAAACATAGCAGAAGGGACTTAAAAAGCCAAAAAAAGCAAAAAGACGCTGTTGCACATACGCAAAAATTATTCCCCTGGCAAACAAACACATATATACACATATACACAAATATATATACATATATATACACATTTATACACACACAAAGCACATATACACAGACTGGGCCACAGCAACGCATGGCAGGGGATGGCTAGTAATAAATAAAAATAATAAATGTAATAATAATAGAGTAAAATATTGGAAGTGTAATAATAACAGTAATAATAGAATAAAATAATGGAAATGTAATAATATAATAATAATAATAATAATAATAATAAATAGAGAATAATAGTAATAATAAAGTAAAATAATGGGAATGTAATAGCAATAATAAATAAAAATAAATGTAATAATAATAAAGTAAAATAATGGAAATGTAATAATAACAGTAATAATAGAGAAAAAATGTAATAACAATAATAAATAAAAATAATAAATGTAATAATAATAAAGTAAAATAATGGAAATGTAATAACAGTAATAATAGAGTAAAATAATGGAAGTGTCATAATAATAATAAATAAAAATAATAAATGTAATAATAATAATAATAATAGAGTGAAATAATGGAAATGTAATAATAACAGTAATAATAGATAAAATAATAAATGCAATAACAGTAATAGAGTAAAATAATAAATGTAATAAATAAATAAAAATAATAAATGTAATAATAATAATAGAGTAAAATAATAAATAACTGACTCAACTGACTCGAGGTGGGCTTTTTCAGCCTAAAAAAAAGGGACTGAAAAACTTGGCTTATACTTGAATATATACGGCAAACTAAAATGACTTTTTATATCATACTCATTGTTGTTCCCTCTCATAGATAGATAGATAGATGGATAGATAGATAGAATGATAATATTGCTAGGAAACTAGTAAATAATCAGCCTTTCTGTCTGTCCTCGGTTTCAAAAATGTCTGTATAGTGCCACCCAGAGGTGATTTAAACAAATCTATTTTTTTTAAAGTAAATAGTTAAGAGTATGAACTGGACCTATGCGATCGATGAAAAAGATGTTTCAATACTCATTACAAAATTAGAGGGTGGGGGGAAACTAGTTTCTAAAGTATTTCCTAAATGGGACGGGATCAGTTTCGTAACTTTAAAGAGTTAACTACTTTTTCGTTACTTTCCGTTGAGTGATTGTGCCAATGGGGAAACTTCAGGGGTGTCTTTCTCCCTCATTGTTAATACCTATTGGTATGAAACTTGCTATAGACACACTGACCACTGTTAGTCCATCAAGTTTCAGAACGTTTCCACTCATACACAGATTATTGGGAAATTTTCAAAATATTACAAACAATATTTCTAAAAAACTACAAGAGCAAATCTTGAATTTTATTTATTTTATTTATTTACTTTGCTTATATACCGCTGTATCTCAAGCCCGAAGGCGACTCACAGCGGTTCACAAACAGTAGAAACAATAGAAACAGCAGTGGTTCCATACAACATATAACAATTGACTTAACACATTATCCATAAATTACCAATAAGCAATTACAATGCACAATTATTACAAAAAACAACCGTACCCAATCTTCTCATCATCCAAGCGTAGTCCAGATTCGTCGTCCATTGTTCCATTCCTATGTTCCATTACCAGATTGCACTAAATTACTCAAACGCCTGCACAAACATCCAGGTCTTCACCTTTTTGCGGAATATCATTAGAGATGGTGCTAGTCTAATGTCCGTAGGAAGGGCGTTCCACAGCCGAGGAGCCACCACCGAGAAGGCCCTATCTCTCGTCCCCGCCAGCCGAGCTTGAGAAGCAGGCGGGATCGAGAGCAGGGTCTCCCCGGAAGATCTCAAAGTCCTGGTGGGTTCATAGGCAGAGATGCGGTCAGATAGGTAGCTTGGGCCGGAACCGTTTAGGGCTTTAAAGGCCAACGCCAGCACTTTGAATTCAGCAGATCGGTAGCCAGTGGAGTTGGCGCAACAGGGGGGTTGTATGCTCCCTGCGCTCCGCTCCTGTTAAAATCATGGCTGCCGAGCGTTGGACTAGTTGGAGCTTCCGAGCTGTCTTCAAAGACAACCCCACGTAGAGAGCGTTGCAGTAGTCTAAACGGGATGTAAACAGAGCGTGGACTACCGTGGCCAAGTCAGACTTCCCAAGGTACGGGCACAGCTGGCGCACAAGCTTTAGCTGTGCAAATGCTCCCCTGGTCACCGCTGAAACCTGGGGTTCCAGGCTCAGCGATGAGTCCAGGGTCACACCCAAGCTGCGAACCTGCGTCTTCAGGGGAGTGCGGCCCCATCCAACACAGGCTGTAACCCTATGCCCTGTTCGGCCTTGCGACTGACCAGGGTACCTCTGTCTTGTCTGGATTCAATTTCAATTTGTTCACCCTCATCCAGACCGTCACAGCAGCCAAGCACCGGTTCAGGACCTGGACAGCCTCCTTAGTAGCAGGTGGAAAGGAGTGACAGAGTTGGACATCATCCGCGTACAGATGACACCGTACCCCGAAACTCCGGATGATCTCCCCCAGCGGCTTCATGTAGATGTTAAACAACATGGGAGACAATATTGAGCCCTGAGGAACCCCACAAGACAATGGTTGTGGGGTTGAACAGGTGTCCCCCAACAACACCTTCTGAGATCGACCCTCCAGGAATGACCGGAGCCACTGCAAAACAGTACCGCCAAGACCCATCCCTGCGAGGCGTCCCAGAAGGATACCGTGGTCGACGGTATCGAAGGCCGCTGAGAGGTCCAGCAGCACCAACAGGGACACACTCCCCCTGTCGAGCTCCCGGCGCAGATCATCCACTAAGGCGACCAAGGCTGTCTCGGTACCATGCCCCGGCCTAAAGCCAGACTATGCCGTATCCAGATAATCCGTGTCTACCAAGAATGCCTGGAGTTGTGAGGCCACCACAAATCTTTTGTGTGTTATTGCTTATATGTTTAACTATATTATTTATATTGTTTTATTTGCTTGCTTGCTTGCTTTGTTGATGTACTGTTGCATTTGTATTTGACGGGCTTGGCCTCATGTAAGCCACCCCGAGTCCCTTCGGGGAGATGGTGGTGGGGTATAAATAAAGTTTTATTATTATTATTATTATTAATAATATAAATAAAATAATAATAACTATTGGTCTATTCTGCTTTGGTTAGACCACACCTGGAATATTGTGTCCAATTCTGGGCACCACAATTCAAGAGAGATATTGACAAGCTGGAATGTGTCCAGAGGAGGGTGACTAAAATGATCAAGGGTCTGGAGAACAAGCCCTATGAGGAGCGGCTTAATGAGCTGGGCATGTTTAGCCTGAAGAAGAGAAGGCTGAGAGGAGATATGATAGCCATGTATAAATATGTGAGAGGAAGCCACAGGGAGGAGGGAGCAAGCTTGTTTTCTGCTTCCCTGGAGACTAGGATGCGGAACAATGGCTTCAAACTACAAGAGAGGAGATTCCATCTGAACATTAGGAAGAACTTCCTGGCTGTGAGAGCCGTTCAGCAGTGGAACTCTCTGCCCCGGAGTGTGGTGGAGGCTCCTTCTTTGGAAGCTTTTAAACAGAGGCTGGATGGCCATCTGTCAGGGGTGATTTGAATGCAATATTCCTGCTTCTTGGCAGAATGGGGTTGGCCTGGATGGCCCAGGAGGTCTCTTCCAACTCTTTGATTCTATGATTTGTAAATTCCCATAGAAGTTTTGACGAAAACATTTTTTAAGCCACAACAGCTAACTCATTGAATCTCTCTCTCTCTGTGTAATAATAATAATAATAATCTTTATTTATACCCCGCCACCATCTCCCCAATGGAGACTCGGAGCGGCTTACTTGGTGCCAGGCCCAAACAACAAACTACAATATAACAATACAAATTGCAGTAAAATAAACAACATAACATTAAAATGTAAAACATCAAAACATATAAAACAATATACACAGAACATAGGAACCAAACATAATGACAGAGAGCGGGCTGCATGTACATAAAATGATTTAAAAACTCCGGGTGAGATAAGGGGGCAGAACTAATTGTAAGGGAGAACTCAGAGAGAGATAGGAAAATAACCAAACCTTCGTACATGTGTGTGTGTGTGGGGGGGGGGGGGGGGCGGCAGACTCCTGGGACAAGAATATATAACACACAACACAACACAACATAACTCATAGAACAGTGTTTCTCAACCTGGGGGGTCGGGACCCCTGGGGGGTTGCAAGGGGGGTGTCAGATGGATCACCAAAGACCATCAGAAAACACAGTATTTTCTGTTAGTCATGGGGGTTCTGTGTGGGAAGTTTGGCCCAATTCTATCATTGGTGGGTTCAGAATGCTCTTTGATTGTAGGTGAACTATAAATCCCAGCAACTACAACTCCCAAATGTCAAGGTCTATTTTTCCCAAACTCCACCAGTGTTCACATTTGGGCATATTGAGTATTCGTGCCAAGTTTGGTCCAGATCCATCATTGTTTGAGTCCACAGTGCTCTCTGGATGTAGGTGAACTACAACTCCCAAACTCAAGGTCAATGCCCACCAAACCCTCCCAGTATTTTCTGTTGGTCATGGGAGTTTCTGTGTGGGAAGGGCCCACTTCTATCATTGGTGGGGTTCGGAATGCTCTTTGGTGAACTATAAAGGGCTTCTGTGTGTTTGGGTGTTGAGAAAACCCGCGGGGTAAGTTAACGGGGAAAATCAGATATGTGAGGGACGGAGAAGGTGTGATGAGCAGAGAGAGGGGAAGGGGGAGGGATTGGCCTAAAATGTGGGGGTTTAGGGGAAAATGAATAGGGGAGGGAGACGAAGGGAGGAGAGAGAGGACGGGGGGGGGGTCATGAGCGAGGGGAAGGGGGAAAGGGAAGAAAAGGACGGGCTTCGG
>NW_026847993.1:2763502-2788713 GCF_025583915.1 Anolis sagrei ordinatus | reverse complement strand
GACACCTTGAAGAGTCTGCACCAGTTCCTGCCCCACATCAAGCACTTAAAGATCGTGTTCAATCAGTCCAAGGAGAGCGTCCGGAAGAACGTCACCCGCATTTTGGACCTGTTGGCCCAGCAGAACCACAAACTACGGGCGTTGTGCATCGAGTGCCGCGGGGAGAACCCGTATTTCTATTCCGGCCAAGACATATTGCAGAGCATCAGGAACGTCTGCCGGAGCGACACCAAGATCGACCTCCGCTGCCTCGACTTCCGCAAAATGCCCTTCACTTTGGACGATGCCACGGTACGCCTCGTGGCGTCGGGCAGCCCCAATTTGCACACGTTGTTCCTCAACAACCGGACTTTGGTGTGCAACGTCAAGCCAGAGACAATGCTCGAGGTCTTGCGGTTTTGCCCCAGGCTCTCCACGTTGGGCGTCTATTACGCCAGCCTCTCGGAGGACGTTTTCCAAGAACTGGCCGCGCCAAACCGAGCTCCCCTTCGGCGCTTGGACGTCTTCTGCGAGCGATTGGACAAATACATCCCGGTCATCCCGGAAGAGCTGTGGGCGGCGGTGAGCAAGAGGCACCCCGCGCTCCGCGTGGAACTGGAGTTTGACCACACGGTCCCCGCGTGGAAGATCCCGCGGATACTGAAACCCAACATCCCCGTCACCACGTTGCAACTCAACACCTACAACTACATGGTGAACCAGGTCCGCTTCATCACCGGCAACTACAACCGGACTCTGGAGATCTTCGTCCTCCGAACCACTCCTTCCGAGGATCTCGACGCTGCGCTGATCGATCTGGCCAAGAAGTGTCTTCGCTTGAAGGAGATCCATTGTTACTGCGTGGTCGGCCAAGCCGTGGTGGACGCCTTCCTTGCGCACTGCGCTCAACTGAAGAGTTACACGCTGAAGATCACCAAAGAACGAGGTCCTTGGAGAGCAACGGCGGTCCGATAATGATGAGAAGGTGTAAACCAGGCATGGGCAAACGTTGGTCCTCCAGATGTTTTGGACTTCCAACTCCCACAATTCCTAACAACCTACTGGCTAGTAGGAATTGTGGGAGTTGGAGTCCAAAACACCTGGAGGGCCCAAGTTTGCCCATGCCTGTACTATAGTGTATGCATGTCCCAAGGTTACTTCTTCCTTTTATTTTTGCACTGAATACAATTTATTGCAATTCCTTTTGATCAGTTCTAACCCTGAATAAACACGTTCCTATGGAGGTAAAATGCCTATGTAAAATTATATTATTTTGCATCAAAAGTTTGCTAAATTAATGGTATGACTCCCCCCTTTGGGGAGATAAAGTGGGGTATAAATAAATATACCGTAATAATAATAATAATAATAATAATAATAATAATAATAATAATAATGGTGCCAGAGCGCAGTCTGTTCAGCACCTTCCAAGTCGCCCAGTCCTCTGTGTGCTCTCATTTGGTATCAGCCATTGGTTGAGGTGATGGGTTTGAGCCTGCCACTTTAGGACTCTCGCTTGCTGAGGTGTTCCAGCGAGTGTCTCTGTAGATCTTAGAAAACTATTTCTAAATTTAAGTCGTTGACATGCTGGCTGATACCCAAACAGGGGATGAGCTGGAGAAGTCTCTGCCTTGGTCCTTTCACTATTGGCTGCTACTTCCCGGCGGATGTCAGGGAAGTAGCAGTGTAATTTCTCCAGTGGTGTAGGGCGCAGACACCCCGTGATAATGCGGCATGTCTCATTAAGAGCCACATCCACTGTTTTAGTGTGGTGAGATGTGTTCCACACTGGGCATGCGTACTCAGCAGCAGAGTAGCATAGCGCAAGGGCAGATGTCTTCACTGTGTCTGGTTGTGATCCCCAGGTTGTGCCAGTCAGCTTTCTTATAATATTGTTTCTAGCACCCACTTTTTGCTTGATGTTAAGGCAGTGCTTCTTGTAGGTCAGAGCACGGTCCAGAGTGACTCCCAGGTATTTGGGTGTGTTGCAATGCTCCAGTGGGATTCCTTCCCAGGTAATAATCCTCAGAGCTCAGGATGCTTGTCTGTTCTTAAGGTGAAAGGCACATGTCTGTGTTTTAGATGGATTAGGGATCAGTTGGTTTTCCCTGTAATAGGCAGTAAGGGCACCTAGAAACTGATTAGAATTCATATAAATTCATATTAGAATTCATATAGCCCAACTTACAAAAGCCCTTTGTCTCGCCCTGCTCATTCCACAGATATATAACCCCCTTTTTTCCCCAGTTCCAGCAGACCTCACCTCTGAGGATGCCTGCCATAGATGCAGGCGAAACGTCAGGAGAAATGCCTCTAGAACATGGCCATATAGCCCGAAAAAACCCACAAGAACTAAAATTATATTGTTTGCTAAATTAATGG
Source organism: Anolis sagrei ordinatus (assembly GCF_025583915.1). NCBI lineage: Eukaryota > Metazoa > Chordata > Lepidosauria > Squamata > Anolidae > Anolis > Anolis sagrei. The sequence continues at coordinate 2,786,352 of NW_026847993.1, read as the reverse complement.
TATAAGTCCCCTTTGGGGAGATAAAGCTGGGTATAATAATAATAATAATAATAATAATAATAATAATAATAATGGATATTTATTTATTTATTGTGTCAGAAGCTAATTGAGATAAAATACCTATGTAAAATGGTATTATTTTGCATCAAAAGTTTGCTAAATTAATGCTATGAGTCCACTTTGGGTAGATAAAGTGGGGTACAAATAAATATAATTAATAATAATAATAATAATAATAATGGGTATTTATTTATTGTGTCAGAAGCAAATTGAGATAAAATGCCTATGTAAAATTAATATTATTGGCACACTGGGTGCCGTGCCTAAAGACCTTGGCCTGCACTTAAAAACAATCAGCACTGACAAAATTATAATCTGTCAGCTGCAAAAGGCCGCCCTACTCGGATCTGCATGAATTATTTGCTGATACATCACACAGTCCTAGAAGCTTGGGAAGTGGCCAACGTGTGATCAAATACAAAAGCCAGCAGAGTGTTTTTGTTTGCCATGTACAGATATTGTTGTATATTTAATAATAATAATAATAATAATAATAATAATAATAATATGAGGATTTAAAGATCGAACTGCAAAGCCAGTCAAGATGGTCCCTGTGGTGACTGGCACACTGGGTGCAGTGCCTGAAGACCATGGCATGCACTTAACAACAATTGGTGCTGACAAAATTACCTATTTGGATCTGCACACATTATTCACCGTTCTATCACATAGTCCTAGACACTTGGGAAGGGTCCGACGTGTGATTAAATACAAATGCCAGCAGAGTGATCTTGTTTGTTGTGTATCAATCTTGTGCATAATAATAACAATAAATAATAATAATAATAATAATTAATAATAATAATAATTTCATTTCCTGCCTCTACCTGCGGCTCTAGGTGGAATATATTGAAACAATAAAGAAAACACTATTAAAAGGCATGCAACAAGATACATGGCATTAAAGTCGACTAATGCAGATTTGAATTAACAGCCTGAGGCCATTCCTGGAAAGAAATAAGACTGGAAAATTGAGAAGCTGAGCTGGATTCGAACCCAGAATCTTCAGCATGGATTGTATGGGAGACATGGCATGGAAGGACCATTTATGTACAAGCAGTGCAAATAAATAAAAGGAACTGAATATATCCGCATTGAGTCGCCGCCTCAGGCTGATATATGCGGTATACAAATAGAGTAAATAAAATAAATAAATAAAATATATCCAATGTATTATTTATTTATCTATCTATCCCCGAAGGGGACTCAGAGCGGCTTATATATATATATATATATATATATATATATATATATACATACATACACACATACAATATATTATATTATTAGCATAGCACCATCTCAGTATTATATATTACTATATTGTACTAAGCCATTATATTGTAATATTATTAGTAATATTACATGTAATATAAAATATACAATTATAATATTGTTGTATTATTATTACTATTATTATTGGTTTTATATTGCATTACATTATAATATTATAAATATTATATGTATCTACAATGTATCTACAATAATTTATATTATATTATTAGCATAGCAGAATATTAGTATTATATATTACTATATCGCATTAGGCCATTATATTGTAATATTATTAGTAATATAAAATATTATATAATATTATAGTAGCATTATTATTGGTTTTATATTGCATTACATTATAATATCATAAATATTATATGTATATATAATAGACTATATTATATTATTAGCATAACACTATATCAGTATTATATATTACTATATTGCGCTAGGCCATTATATTGTATTATTATTGTTGTTGGTTTTATATTGCATTACATTATAATATAAATATTATATCTATATACAATAGATTATATTATATTACATTACATTATATTATATTATTAGCAGAATAGCAGTATTATATATTACTATAATGTACTAGGCCATTATATTGTATTATTATTATTTTTATTGGTTTTATATTGCATTACATTATAATATTATAAATACTATATGTATATACAATAGATTATATTATATTAGTAGCATAGCACAGTATCAGTATTATATATTACTATGTTGCACTAGGCCATTATATTGTATTATTATTAGTAATATTACATGTAACATAAAATATATAATTATAATATTGTATTATTATTATTGGTTTTATATTGCATTACATTATATTATAAATATTATATGTATATACAATAGATTATATTATATTATTAGCATAGCACAGTATCAGTATTATATATTACTATGTTGTACTAGGCCATTGTAATATTATTAGTAATATTTCATGTAATATATATATATATATATATATATAATATTGTATTATTATTATTATTATTATTGGTTTTATATTGCATTACATTATATTATAAATATTATATGTACATGCAATAGATTATATTATATTATATTATTAGCATAGCACAGTATCAGTATTATATATTACTATGTTGCACTAGGCCACTATATTGTAATACGATTAGTAATATTACATGTAATATAAAATATATAATTATAATATTGTATTATTGGTTTTATATTGCATTACATTACAATATAAATATTATATGTATATACAATATATTATATTATTAACATAGCAGAATATCAGTATTATATATTACTATATTGCACTATACCAATATATTGTAATATTAGTAATATTACATGTAATATAAAATATACAATTATAATATTGTATTATATTATTATTACTATTATTATTATTGGTTTTATATTGCATTACATTATAATACTATGAATATTATAGGTATATACAATATATTATATTATTAGCATAGCACCATATCAGTATTATATATTGCTATGTTGCACTAAGCCATTATAATATTATTAGCAATATTACATGTAATATAAAATATATAATTATAATATTGTATTATTATTGGTTTTAAATTGCATTATATATTATAATATTATAAATATTATAAGTATATGCAATATATTATATTATTAGCATAGCATTAATGTAGAATTAATGCAGTTTGACACCACTTTAGCTGAGATCCTGGGAGCTGTCAAGCAGAGAAAGCTAAAGACCTTGGAAAACTACAACTTCCATAGCACTGCACCATAGCAAAATGAAATGGGGCCAAGATGCTTAAATCGGTAGTGTGGATGCAGCTCCAAGTCAAGGCAAATTTTCTTTGCACTTGCTAAAAAGCAGATATTGCTTTTTCCCATTTGAAAAGGATTTTTCTTTTTCTCCAGGAGGGAAAGGGTTAAATGTGCAGTCCCGCGCCTGCGCAGTTCAGTTGCATAGAGAGGCTTCTTTTAGGCGCGAGGAGGCGGCAGTGCGCAGGCGCAGTTGGAGCGCCACGTGCTTGCTTCCTTCCAGGGGCTTTAAAAGAGCGCGTGCCCTCGAGGCGACGCGCATGCGCATTGGGAGCTCTTTGCAAAGCAGAAGGTGAGAAGACTGGTTTGTGCTCAAGCAAGACCTTTGGGGAAATTAATTAATTTGGAAAATTAATTTAAAAATTGACTATTTTTTATGGGTGGGAATGATAAAGGTTGAGAATTTCCCCTTTTTGCAGTTTTGTTGGTTTTGTGTTAAAATATTACTATTTTATTTTTGCAATAAAACAGTTGCTAAATATTATTTTAATGTTGCAATAATATAATAGAATGAAATAGTTGTTAAAATATTCTTTATTTTAGTATTGCAATAAAATTGTGATATATATTACGCAAAATTTTGAGATAAAAGAGTAAAATATTGATTAAAATATTATTTTAATTTTGAAATATTAAAATAATATTAAAATGTTATTTTATTAAAATAATTTTAATTTGGAAATAAAATAGATTAAGCTATTCATTAAAATATTCTCATTTTAATTTTTGCAGTTTTTCCCCAGTTTTTTTAATAATAAATTTTTTATTAGTTTTGCATTGGTATTATTAATTTTTGGATAAAGTAAATATTATTTTAATTTTTAGATTAAATAAAATGACAGTATTTTAATTAAAATATTACTTTAATTTTGAAATATGTGTTAAAATATGATTTTAATTTGGAAATCAAATCGATTACACTTTTCATTAAAATATTCTTTTTTTAATTTTTGGATAAAATAAATATTATTTTAGTTTTTAGATTAAATAAAATGAAAGTATTTTAATTAAAATATTATTTTAATTTTGAAATATTTGTTAAAATATGATTTTAATTTGGAAATCAAACAGATTACGCTGTTCATTAAAATATTCTTATTTTAATTTTTGGATAAAGTAAATATTATTTTAGATTTTAGATTAAATAAAATGAAAGTATTTTAATTTTGAGATAAAATAGAGTCAGAAATTTGTTAAAATAGTTTCAGTTTTGAGATAAAATCAAATACAATAAAATATTAATTTAATTTTTGGATAAAATAGAGTAAATTATTTTGGGAAAATACATTAGAGTAAAATATTTGTTAAAATGTTCTTATTGTAATTTTTGGATAAAATAGTAAATTGTTAAAATCCTATTTTAGTTTTGAGATCAAATAGAATAACATTATTGTTTTAATTTTGAGATAAAATAGAGTAAAACTTTTGTTAAAATATGATTTTAATTTTCAAATAAACTATTCATTAAAATATTCTTATTTTATTTTTTGGATAAAATAGAGCAAAATATTTTTTAAAACCTTATTTTAGTTTTTAAATTAAATGGAATGAAAGTACTTTAATTTTGAGATAAAATAGAGTCAAAATTTGTTAAAATAGTTTCAGTTTTGAAATAAAATAGCATACAATAAAATATTTTAATTTTGAGATAAAATAGAGTAAATTATTTTGAGAAAATACATTAGAGTAAAATATTTGTTAAAATATTTAATTTTGAAATAAAATGTTGCAAATTTTGGATAAAATAGTAAATTGGTAAAATCTTATTTTAGTTTTGAGATCAAATGGAATAACATTGTTTTAATTTTGAGATAAAATAGAGTAAAACTTTGGTTAAAATAATATTTTAATTTTCAAATAAACTATTCATTAAAATATTATTATTTTATATTTTGGATAAAATAGAGCAAAATATTCATTAAAATATTATTTTAGTTTTTTAATTAAATGGAATGAAAGTACTTTAATTATGAGATAAAATAGAGTCAAAATTTGTTAAAATAGTTTCGGTTTTGAGATAAAATCAAATACAATAAAATATTTTAATTTTGAGATAAAATGGAGTAAATTATTTTGAGAAAATACATTAGAATGAAATATTTGTTAAAATATTTAATTTTGAAATAAAATCTTATTGTAATATTTGGATAAAATAGTAAATTGTTAAAATCCTATTTTAGTTTTGAGATCAACTAGAATAACATTATTGTTTTAATTTTGAGATAAAATAGAGTAAAACTTTTGTTAAAATATGATTTTAATTTTGAACTAAAATATTCATTAAAATATTATTTTAATTTTTTGATAAAATAGAGCAAAATATTCATTAAAATGTTATTTTAGTTTTTAGATTAAATGGAATGAAAGTACTTTAATTTTGAGATAAAACAGTCAAAATTTGTTATAAATGTTTCAGTTTTGAGATAAAATAGAATAGAAAATATTTTAATTTTGAGATAAAATAAAGTAAAATAATGGTTAAAATATTAGTTTTTAGACAAAATACAATAACATTTAATTTTGAGATCAAGTATTTGTTGAAACAAATTTTAACAAAAATATTTGTCAAAACATATTATTTTGGAGATAAAATAGAGCAAAACATTTGTTGAATTATTTCTTTTATTTTGAGCTGAAACAGTAAAATATTAAGATTTTTTTCAATTTTGAGATAGGACAGTTGTTAAAATATTTTTATTTTAATGTTGAGATAAATATGATACAATAGTTGTTAAGCTTGAGATAAAATAGAGTAAAATATTTCATAAAATAATTTTAGTTTTGAGATAAAATAAAATAGAATAAAATTATTTTAATGTTGAGATAAATATGATACAATAGTTAAGTTTGAGATAAATTAGAGTAAAATATTTCATAAAATAGTTTTAATTTTGAGATAAAATAAAATAGAATGAAATTATTATTTTAATTTTGAGATAAAATAGAGTAAACTATGTGTTAAAATATATATTTTTTTTTAGATAAAATAATAACTTACACATGGGACAAAATGTCCACAGAATATCAAACCAAAACAATCTGTTAAAAACAAAAAAAAAAACCGATCAAAATAAAACATAAAGCATAGGTAAAGGTTTTCCCCTGACATTAAATCCAGTTGTGTCCGACTCCGGGGGTTGGTGCTCATCTCCATTTCTAAGCCGAAGAGCCGGCGTTGTCCATAGACACCTCCAAGGTCATGTGGCCAGCATGACTGCATGGAGAGCTAATAACTTCCCGCAGAAGCGGTACCTATTGATCTACTCACATTTGCATGTTTTTGAACTGCTGGGTTAGCAGGAGCTGTGGCTAACAGCGAGAGCTCATTCAGCTCCCTGAAACCTGCGACCTGCTAGGTTGGCAGAACCTGGGACTAACAGCAGGAGCTCACACCTGCATGAGCTGTTTTATACATTTTTGTTTTATTTGATTGTGGTTTATTTGATTGTTATGCTTTGTTGTGGCGCAGTGGGGTAAACCACTGAGCTGCTGAACTTGCTGACCGAAAGGTCGTAGATTTGAATCAGGGGAGCTGCGTGAGCTCCCGCTGTCAATCCCAGCTCCTGCCAACCCAGCAGTTTAAAAACATGCAAATGTGAGTAGATCAATAGGTATCGCTCCGGTCGGGAAGATAACGGCGTTCCATGCAGTCATGCCGGCCACATGACCTTGGAGGTGTCTATGGACAATGCTGGCTCTTCAGCTTAGAGATGGAGATGAGCACCAACCCCCAGAGTCGGACACGACTGGACTTAACATCAGGGGAAAACTTTTACCTTTACCTATCTTAACAAAGATCTGGCATTGATAATTCTATCCCAGATTCCAAGCATGTGGTGAACATGGCTTCAAACTACAAGAGAGGAGATTCCATCTGAACATGAGGAAGAACTTCCTGACTGTGAGAGCCGTTCAGCAGTGGAACTCTCTGCCCCGGAGTGTGGTGGAGGCTCCTTCTTTGGAAGCTTTTAAACAGGCTGGATGGCCATCTGTCAGGGGTGCTTTGAATGCAATATTCCTGCTTCTTGGCAGAGGGTTGGACTGGATGGCCCATGAGGTCTCTTCCAACTCTTTGATTCTATGATTCTACTAGCTGTCCCCTGCCACACGTTCCTGTGGCCCAGTCTGTTGATCTGGAAAATAAAGTAATGGTTTCTAATATATGTAATTTCTTTCTGCTTGTGGGTAAACAGTATTTCTTGTTGTCTCTTTGTCAGTGTTGATGCAGAGATTGTCTGGTTTGCCTCCTCTGGAACATGCAACATATCACTGTCCTCCTTAAAGGGTCCCTTTCAAATATATGATACAATATCTCTCTCTGTCTGTGTATCTATCTATCTATCTATATCTATGGCTGGATGGCTCTTTGTCAGGAGGGCTCTGATTACATTTTCTTGCCCTGGTGAAGAGAGTTGGACTGGATGGCCTTAAGTATTTTCTGTTGGTCATGGGGGTTCTGTGTGGGAAATTTGCCCCAATTCTGTCGTTTGTGGGATTCAAAATGCTCTTTGATTGTAGGTGAACTATAAATCCCAGTAACTACAAATCCCAAATGTCAAGGTCTATTTCCCCCAAACTCCATCTGTGTTCATATTTGGGCATATTGAGTATTCGTGCCAAGTTTGGTCCAGATCCATCACAGTGCTCTCTGGATGTAGGTGAACTACAACTCCCAAACTCAAGGTCAATGCCCACCAAACCCTTGTAGTGTTTGCTGTTGGTCATGGGAGTCCTGTGTGCCACGTTTGGTTCAATGCCATAATTGGTGGAGTTCAGAACGCTCTTTGATTGTAGGTGAACTATAAATCCCAGCAACTACAATTCCCAAATGACAAAATAAAAAATTAGTGAAAGACGTGCATTGGGTTGTTAGATGTATGCTGTCCAAATTTGGTGTCAATTGGCCCATTGGTTTTTGAGTTCTGTTAATCCCACAAACAAACAAACATTACATTTTTATTTATATCTAGCTGTACCTACCACCTCCCTCCCTCTTTCTCTCCTTTCTCTCCTTCCTTCCCTTTTTTTCTTTCCCTTCTTCTTTCTTCCTTCTCTATCTTTCCTAGCTTCTTTGCTTTTTGTTCTCCTTTAATTTACCTCCTCACTATTTTTTATCATTTTAATTACTTATATACTTATTATCCGCGTTCCTTCTTCTTTCACTTTCAAATTGTGTTAGTTACTTATATCCGTCAATATTTACGATATGTCATGTTCTCACATTAATTCCTCTTCGTTTCTTAATGATGAAAGGTTTTATTTCCTTCTTTCTCTACCTTTCCTTCCTTCCCTCTTTCTCTCTTTCTTCCTTCTCTCCTTCCTTTCCTCTTTCCTTCCTTCTTTCACTTTTTATTTCCTTCTTTCCTTCTTTCTTTTTCTACCTTTCTTTCTTTCCTTCCCTCCCTCTTCCTCTCTTCCTCTCCTTCCTTCCCTCTCTCTTTTCTTCCTTCTTTCACTTTTTTATTTCCTTCTTTTTCTACCTTTCTTTCTTTCTTTCCTTCCCTCCCTCTTTCTCTCTTCCTCTCCTTCCTTCCCTCTCTCTTTTCTTCCTTTCACTTTTTTATTTCCTTCTTTCTCTACCTTTCCTTCCTTCCCTCTTTCTCTCTTTCTTCCTTCTCTCCTTCCTTTCCTCTTTCCTTCCTTCTTTCACTTTTTTAGTTCCTTCTTTCCTTCCTTCTTTTTCTACCTTTCTTTCCTTCCCTCCCTCTGCCTCTCTTCCTCTCCTTCCTTCCCTCTTCCTTCTTTCACTTTTTTATTTCCTTCTTTCTCTACCTTTCTTTCTTTCCTTCCTTCCCTCTTTCTCTCTTTCTTCCTTCTCTCCTTCCTTTCCTCTTTCCTTCCTTCTTTCACTTTTTATTTCCTTCTTTCCTTCTTTCTTTTTCTACCTTTCTTTCTTTCCTTCCCTCCCTCTTCCTCTCTTCCTCTCCTTCCTTCCCTTTCTTCCCTTCCTTCTTTTCTTCCTTTCTTCTTCCCCTATGTGTACATGTGTGTATATATATTGTGTGTATATGTGTGTTTGTGTATATATGTGGTTTTGCACATGCGATTGTAATTTTTTGGCTTTTAAAGTCTTCTGCTTTTCAGTGTTTTTATGAGTGATGGTCACTTGTTGGCCTGAGAGGTGTCTTGTGTCCAAATTTGGTGTCAATTGGCCCACTGGTTTTTGAGTTATGTTAATCCCACAAACAAACATTACATTTTTATTTACATAGATGATTCTACTCATTCTCAAATGCTTGTTGTACATCCCAGTTTTCAGATCCCTACTAAAGGAGGACAGAGTGGGGGGGGGGGGGGGGGGCTTGCCTACTCTCCCTCGAGAGGGTGTTCCAAAGTCAGAGAGCCATCACCGAGAAGGACCTCTCCCTCGTCCTGACCAGCTGTGGTTGTGACGGTGTTGGGACCGAGAGGAGAACCATCCTAGCAGATCATAGAGCCCATGCCGGTTCATCTGTTAGGAATTGTGGGCGTTGAAGTCCAAAACACCCGGGCTGTTGCATCCCAGATCAGGAAACGAGACCATAAGATTAACTCCACCACACTGGACTGTGGGGAAAAAACAATCGTTTTTATTGATGAAAAATGGTTACAAAAGAAAGGTAAATGCAAAGTCAAAAAGACACAGTGGAAACACAACAGTCAGGAAAATCTCTGAACTTGAGCAAAATTCCAAAAGCCACAATACAAAAACCAGGAACCTGTTAGCATATCACTAACCGTACTTGAAAACTAGAAGCCTCTGGGAATGCAGGCCATGGAACACAGGAAATCTGCCAAGGTGATGCCTCAGTCTAAAACGATGCTTGATCTAGCTAGACAGCCGGGGAGAGGCCCCTTAAACTAAAGAAACTATTTCTTGAAACGCCCCCAGACTTTGAAGCTAGAGCCTCCCTCTCCCGTAATCTATTTGACCTTCGTAGAAACTGCGATTCACTCCTGTTTTTCCAAATCTGTTCTCTTTGGTTCTCATTAACAAACCCAGGTGTGAGTCTCTCTGGAGAGCTATCACTGCTTGATTCTAAAACATTCTCATCAGGAAGTTTAGTTTCACTTTCCCCGCCACTGGCCTCAGAATCAACAGTTTCAAAACCAGCAGGGAAAGATACATGTTCAGAGGCCTGTTCAGTTGCATCAGGAAATACAATTAGAGAATCAGGTTCAGGTTCTGGTTCGCACGGAAGCTGAACCCCAACACGGACAGCCAAAGTTTTCTCATGCCTATCTTGGAGGATATTTGACTTTTGGGATCTTCATGCTTCTTGCATGGCTGTGTACTGTCAACACCGGGCTAAAAAACTTTTATTTCCATCCAGGGAGGATTGTTGACAGCTTGCAGGTGGCAACCAGTAGCAGTAGGAGATGGCCATGGAAAGCCCTTGGAGTTTTCTCCCAACAGAGATCGTCTCCTACATTTTCTCCTTCCTGCCTGTGAGAGACAGGTTCTGCAGCTCCTATGTGTGCCAGGATTGGGCCAACGCTGTTTCCTACTCTTCCGTCTGGCGTTTCACCGAAATCAGGTAATTTTTTTTTATTTCCGATACTTTTACCCCGCCCTTCTCAACCCCCGAGGGGGGAGTCAGGGCAGCTTACAAAAAGGCACTGTTTGATGCCTATACAGTTACACATAATATACAGTCATAGTTAAAACAATTATCACAGTTAAAATAAACGCAGCAATCAATAAACAACACATCATATAAAAACTATTCACATGCTCAGCATTCGTCTTTCCGGGTTCCAAATTCCATTCCATTTGACATTTCCTGGACAATATCAAGTCCTTTCTTTACCTGCCCGATTGTCCAAAAGCCTGGTCCCACATCCATGTTTTCAGTTTTTTCCTGAAAGAGAGGAGTGAGGTCGCTGCTCTAATTTCCCCGGGGAGCGAGTTCCATAGGCAGGGGGCTGCCACTGAGAAGGCCCTGCTCCTCGTCCCCGCCACTTGTAGCAGGGTTGAGAGCAGGGCGCCCCCAGCCGATCTTAAACTCTGGGCTGGAACTTAAGAGGGAGATTCGTTCGGACAGATACACTGGGCCAGAGCCGTAGAGGGTTTTGTAGGTCAAAACCAGCACTTTGAATTGTGCTTGGAACTGGATCGGCAGCCAGTGGAGCTGACACAACAGGGGGGTGGTGTGCTCCCTGTATGACGCTTCGGTGAGCAATCTGGCTGCCTCTCGCTGGACTACTTGAAGTTTCCGAACAGTCTTCAAAGGCAACCTCACGTAGAGTGCGTTGCAGTAATCTAATCGGGATGTAACAAGAGCGTGGACTACCGTGGCCAGATCCGACTTTCCAAGGTACGGGCGCAGCTGGCGCACAAGTTTTAATTGTGCAAGCAGATCCTATCTGTACTGAAATTACCCAGAAAAACATAATCTTCTAGAGATCATAACCTTTTAGAGAAGAGCTAAAAACCTATTTGAGTAGAATCCTCTCAAGTGGTATACAACCAAAGGTAATAATGCAACGTAATTTGCTTCAGTTGTTAGACTGAATAACCTATTGCCTCTGATCTGTTATTTATTTATTTATTTATTTACTTACTTACTTCATTTGTATACCGCTCTTCTCAGCCCTTAGGCGACTCAGAGAGGTTAACAACCATTTTCAGCATACACAATTCAAAATCATTAGATATTTAAAAACAGTAGCATACCGATTAATTAACACCAACCTCAATACATCAGTATAACAATCCATCACGTCTCATCAATAGAATCAGAATCCGATCTCATTGTCCATCTATATATATAAAAATGCTCTGTGCATAATGAGTGGCTTAAAAACAAAAAGACCACGGGGCCAAATGACCCCAAATTTGGCAGTAAAATTCCTCACAATCCAAGGAGTGACCATCACTGGAAAAAAACCCACAAAACACCTTTACATTCAAAAAAGAAAGACGACTACACACCTCCCCTGCCCCCTCCCTCTCACGCAGACAGGGGCGGCTCGTCCATTACGCGAAGTAAGCGGTCGCAGGACACTTTTTTTTGCCAGGGGTGCAGAGGCGCCTCTGTAAATGCCCCTCGACTGCCACTTGAGGAGCGCCCCCTCAGCTCACAACAGCCCTAGCAGTCCGGGGGGAGCCTCGGCTTTCTTGCCTCGCTGCCGGGCGATCCTCTTCCCAAAGGGGCGGGGCCCTTGAGCCTCGCCTTGTCCCTCTTGTTCCTGCTCCACCTGACCACCGGGTGCGCGAGCAGAGCCGGCGCTCAATCGTTCTCCGTGTTCGATCCCTTTCCCATGACCGGCTCCCTTTCCTGATCCCCGCGCTCCACCTGCCTCCTCTCCTCTCCCCAATCCGCGGGTGGCCCAAGGGGCGGAGCCGCCGTGCCTGGCCCGCTTCGGGTCCGGAGGCATGTCTGAAGACCCCAGCGTGCGCACCAAAAGTCGCCTCTTCTCCTGACTTTCTCTTCAGCCATTGGGACCAAGAGAGAGAGAGAGAGAGAGCCCCTCCGGCTGGAGGTATCTCCCGCCTCCGCTCCCTCCTTTGTTTTTGCGCCTACCTTCAGGAAAGGTGGGCATCTCCACCTCTCTCTCTCTCTCTCTCTGGTCCCAATGGCTGAGGAGAAAGTCAGGAGAAGAGGTGACTTTTGGTGCACACGCCGGGGTCTTCAGGCACGCCGCCGGACCCAAAGCGGGCCAGGCAAGGGAGCAAGTGCGGCAAGTGTAGTTACTGGGATGTATAGTTCACCTACAATCAAAGAGCATTCTGAACTCCACCAATGATGGAATTGAACCAAATATGGCACACAGAACTCCCACGACAAACAGAAAATATATATCAATGATTGGTTGGGGGGGGCCAAAATACTGTTTGCTTACCATTGAAAATTACCTAGGGCCGCCTCTGCTAACAGAACAAAACAAATAGACAGACAGACAAAATACAAAACTTGCAAGTTTGGTAGTTGATTAAATGTCCTTTGACCAATATCTGGCCACTTGGAGTGCTTCTGGTGTTGCTGCAAGAAGGTCCTCCATTGTGCATGTGGCAGGGCTGAGGGCCCATTGCAGCAGGTGGTCAGTGGTTTGCTCTTCTCCACACTCGCATATCGAGGATTCCACTTTGTGGCCCCATTTCATGAGGTTGGCTCTGCATCTCGTGGTGCTCAAGCGCAGTCTGTTCAGCGCCTTCCAAGTCACCCGGTCTTCTGTGTGCCCAGGAGGGAGTCTCTCATTTGGTATCACCCATGGATTGAGGTGCTGGGTTTGGGCCTGCCACTTTTGGACTCTCGCTTGCTGAGGTGTTCCAGCGAGTGTCTCTGTAGATCTTAGAAAACTATTTCTAGATTGAAAATTACCTAGGGCCGCCTCTGCATGCAGAGGACACAGAATGAAAGCTCCGAAGCAACTGCGGCCCCGAAAGAACATTAAGGCAAGTGATCAAAGGGCAGAGGCTGAGGAGAGAGAGGGGGAAGGAAAAAAGAGGGAGGTGGGCCACACTCTGTGCACACACTCTGACTATCTCCCCCACACACACTCCCACAGCACAAGGGAAGGAGGAAGGTGCCATGATGGGGGTCATAGGGACACACGAAACTGACATTGCTTGGAAAGGAGCCCTAAAGACCATCCAGCCCAACCTCATTTAGCAGTAAAGGAAGACACAATCAAAGCCCTCATAACAGATGGCGAACCAGTTGAAAGGGAGCCCTAAAGGCCATCCGGTCCAACCCCCTCCTTCCTTCCCTCCCTTTCTCTTCTTCACTTCCTTCTTCTTCCCTCCCTTCTCTTCCTTTCTTTCCTTCATTTTTCTCCTCCCCTCACCAGCTTCATCCTCCTTTATTAAATTTACAGTGTAGATGCACCCAAAGTCAGCCCTTCCACACTGCCATGCAAAATCTAGATTATCTACTTAGGACTGGATTATATGGCAGTGTAGACATATACACACACGTACACGCATACACACACACACACACACACACATGGATGGATGTTGGATCACTGGTTGGTGTGTGTGTGCGTGTGTCTGTGTATAATTACAATACTTTATATATTACTATATATATTGCTATATAATACATATATATTATATTATATATATTATTGTTATATATACTACTATATAATATAATGTTACTACTATATATTACTATATTAAATAGACTCAGAATAGACTTAGACGGGACTCTACCATGGTATTGGGGGAGAACAGACAGGAAGGAAGGAGAGAAGAAAGGAGGGAGGGAAAAGGAAAGGGGAAAGGAAGGAAAGAGAGAGGGAGGGAGGGAAAGAAGGAAGGAGGGAAGGAAAGAGAGAAGGAAGGAAAGCAAGAGGTACCGAAAGAAGGAAGAAAAGAAAGTAGAAAGGAAAGAAAAACGGATGGAAATGCAAGAAAGAAGTAAAGAAACAAGGAAGGAGAAAAGGAAATAAAAAAGTGAAAGAAGGAAGGAAACAGGGAGGGAAGAAAGGAGGCAAAGGAAGAAGTATTGAAAGGGGAAGGGAAGGAAGGAAAGAGAGAAGGAAGGATGAAACCACAGAGTAAAAGAAGGAATGCAAGAAAGAGGTAGAGAAGGAAGAAAGGAGAGAAAGGAGAAGGGGAAGGAATAAGTAGGTACCTCTCTTTTATAATAGTCCAGATATCTACCTCCACTTTGAAAATTCTTACTATAGGCCACAGCAACGTGTGGCAGGGCACAGCTAGTTATTCCATATTCCAATAATCAATTGTACTGCTTAGTTGAATGCCTGTTCGAAGAGCCAGGTCTTCACTCTCCTCCGGAATTCCAATAGGGAGGGACCTGATCTGATATCTGTAGGAAGGACGTTCCACAGCCGAGGGGCCACCACTGAGAAGGCCCTGTCTCTCGTCCCCGCCAGGCGTGCTTGTGAAGCCGGCGGGACCGAGAGCAGGGCCTCCACAGACGATCTTAATGTCCTAACTGGTTCATAGGAGGAGATGCGTTCGGACAGGTAAACTGGGCCAGAACCGTTTAGGGCTTTAAAGGCTAAAGCCAGCACTTTGAATTGTGCCCGGTAGCAAATTGGCAGCCAGTGGAGCTGGCACAGCAGAGGAGTGGTATGGTCCCTGAGTGCCGCTCCTGTTAGCATCCTGGCTGCCGATCGTTGGACCATTTGAAGCTTCCAAGCAGTCTTCAGAGGCAGCCCCACGTAGAGAACGTTGCAGTAGTCTATACGGGATGTGACCAGAGCGTGGACTACCGTGGCCAAGTCAGACTTCCCAAGGTACGGGCGCAGCTGTTAGGATTTTTTTCAGATTATTGATTTATTATTTACTGCATTTCTATTCCACCCTTTTCACTCCAAGGAAGACTCAGAGTGCCTTACAGTTTGGCACAATTCGATGCCACATCGAAACACAAACATAACAGATAATAATAATAATAATAATAATAATAATAATCTATATAAATAATGGAGAAAGGCAGGGAGTTTCAGAAAAACATCTACTTCTGCTTCATTGACTATTCTAAAGCCTTTGACTGTGTGGATCATAATAAATTGTGGCAAGTTCTTGGTGGGATGGGCATCCCAAGCCCCCTTCCCTCTCTCCTGAGGAATCTGTACAAGGACCAAGGAGCAACAGTCAGAACTGACCACGGAACAGGAGACGGGTTCAAGATTGGGAAAGGCGTACGGCAAGGCTGCATCCTCTCACCCAACCTTTTAACTTGTATGCAGAACACATCATGCGATGTGCGGGGCTGGATGAATGCAAATGGGGTGAAAATTGCTGGAAGAAACATTAACAACCTCAGATATGCAGATGACACCACTCTGATGGCCAAAAGCGAGGAGGAGCTGAGGAGCCTTCTAATCAAGGTGAAAGAAGAAATCGCAAAAGCTGGGTTGCAGCTAAACATCAAAAAAACCAAGATTATGGCAACAAGAATGATTGACAACCGGAAAATAGAGGGAGAAAATGTGGAGGCCGTGACAGACTTTGTATTTCTAGGTGCAAAGATTACTGCAGATGCAGACTGTGGCCAGGAAATCAGAAGACGCTTCCTTCTTGGGAGGAGAGCAATGTCCAGTCTCGATAAAATAGTAAAGAGTAGAGACATCAGACTGGCAACCAAGATCCATTGCCTAGTCAAAGCCATGGTCTTCCCTGTAGTCACCTACGGATGTGAGAGCTGGACCTTAGGGAAGGCTGAGCGAAGGAAGAGAGATGCTTTTGAGCTGTGGTGTTGGAGGAAAGTACTGAGAGTGCCTTGGACTGCGAGAAGATCCAACCAGTCCATCCTCAAGGAAATAAAGCCCGACTGCTCACTGGAGGGAAGGATACTAGAGACAAAGTTGAAGTACTTTGGCCACATCATGAGGAGACAGCAAAGCCTAGAGAAGACAATTATGCTGGGGAAAGTGGAAGGCAAAAAGGAAGAGGGGCCGACCAAGGACAAGATGGATGGATGGCATCCTTGAAGTGACTGGACTGACCTTGAAGGAGCTGGGGGTGGTGACGGCCGACAGGGAGCTCTGGCGTGGGCTGGTCCATGAGGTCACGAAGAGTCGGAGACGACTGAACGAATGAACAACAACAACATATAAATAAAAATGTAATGTTCGTTTGTGGGATTAACAGAACTCAAAACCACTGGATGAATTGACACCAAATTTGGACACAAGACACCTAACAACCCAATGTATGTCCTTCATTCAAAAAAAAGATTTTGTCATTTGGGACTTGTAGTTGCTGGGATTTATAGTTCACCTACAATCAAAGAACATTCTAAACCCTATCAATGATGGAATTGAACCAAACTTGGCACACAGTTCTCCCATGACGAACAGAAAATACTGGAAGGGTGTGGTGGGCAGTGTCCTTTGGTTTTGGAGTTGTAGTTCACCTACATCCAGAGATCACTGTGGACTCAAACAATGATGGATCTGGACCAAACTTGGCACAAATACTCAATATGCCCAAATGTGAACACTGGTGGAGTTTGGGGAAAATAGAATCTCGACATTTGTGAGTTGTAGTTGCCGGGATTTATAGTTCACCTACAATCACAGAACATTGTGAACCCCACCAACGATAGAATTGGGCCAAACTGCCGCCACAGCAATGCGTGGCAGGGAACGGATTTTAAACATAAAATCCTAGAGCTGGAAGAGACCTCGTAGGACCTTGTGTGGCCCAAACATGCTTGTTGACCTACATTACCAGCTGCACATAATAATTACTGGTAACATCATAAGGTTTTTCTTTAACACATACATTTGATCCTACTACAACTTACTGTAACAAGTGTCACCATAACTTGAGGAACTATATTAAGGGGTCGTGGCATTAGGAAGGTTGGGAAACACCGCCTTAGAGCAAGGCTTCCTCAATTTTTCCTCTCAGGACCCCTGAGAGAGGGGGGTCTCTTCCAAACTTGTGATTCTATGTTTATACGATCCAATCTTCTTTCAGTTTTGAGGGGAACCCACTGAGTAAATAGCTTGAGTAAATAGCTATTCCACCATAGCAAAGAGCATCGCTGTTAGAGCATTATAGCATATTGCATCTCCTTCAGAACAGCATATTGCTTCTCCTCTGAACTGTATTCTAAAATCCATACAGTTATACCCTACCAAACATTCTGGCTGACCTACGTTACCAGCTGCAGATAATTAACATCATAAGGTTTTTCTTTAACACCATGTGTAAAGGAGCGTAAAACTACTGCCACCAAATTTGTGAGGAAAGCCGGGCAATGATCAATATCAGCTTAAGAGTTGATTTATAAAGGGACTATTAATTATAGAAGGATTTATTTATTTGATAGCGTAGCTCTAATTTAGTTCTTGATTTGACCTTTCCTCTTTTGTAGGCGGTTTGACTTAGGAGAAACTGTATCAGGCAAGGCTTGAGGAAAACAGTAACAAATGTATTTAACAGGAGTATAACAGATTCAATATTACTTCTCTAGAGCAGTGGTTCTCAACCTGGGGGTCAGGACCCCTGAAGGGGTTGTGAGGGGGTGTCAGAGGGGTCACCAAAGACCATCACAGACAGTATTTTATGTTGGTCATGGGAGTTCTGTGTGGGAAGTTTGGCCTAATTCCATCGTTGGTGGGCTTCAGAATGCTCTTTGGTAGTAGGTGTACTATAAATCCCAGCAACTACAACTCACAAATGTCAAGGTCTATTTTCCCTGAACTTCACCAGTGTTCACATTTGGGCATATTGAATATTTGTGCCAAGTTTGATCCAGATCCATCATTGTTTGAGTCCACGGTGCTCTCTGGATGTAGGTGAACTACAACTCTAAAACCCAAGGTCAACGCCCACCAAACCCTTCCAGTATTTTCTGTTGGTCATGGGAGTTCTGTGTGTCAAGTTTGGTTCAAGTCCATTGTTGGTGTAGTTCAGAATGCTCTTTGATTGTAGGTGAACTATAAATCCCAGCAACTACAACTCCCAAATGACAAAATCAACCTCACCCCCACCCCACCAGTATTCAAATTTGGGCGTATGGGGTATTTGTGCCAAATTTGGTCCAGTGAATGAGAATACATCCTGCATATCAGATATTTACATAACGATTCATAACAGTAGAAAAATTACAATTATGAAATAGCAATTAAAATAATTTAATGGCTGGGGGTCACCACAACATGAGGAACTGTATTAAGGGGTCACAGCATTAGGAATGTTGAGAACCACTGCTCTAGAGGCACAAATCTTGATAGGTTACATCTATAATGGTTCTTGAATAACTGGGAAGGGGCTCTTCCTTCCACTAAACAGGTTTCAAACAGTTTCTTTAAAAAGGTGGTTCTTTCTTTTACAGATGGGTACAGGCACACGCTACCCTTGCTTTATGATGGTTCATTTAACATAAATAAGTCACCTGACTTATCTAACTATATTGGCTCACAGCCAAACCCTGATTCTTAATATTAAAGAATCAGTCTTTCCTATAGTTTTCTAACTATAGATTCCTGCTGGTTTTCCACACATCACAGGATCAACTACCTCTCCTGTAACTCTTTGGTCACAGACTAGTTCCCTGTTTCTCCCACTAGAGAAATCAGTCCTTTCTGCAACTCTAATAGTCACAGACTCTTCCCTGATTCCCCTACTAGAGAAATCAGTCTTCCCTGTAGCGCACCGGCTTACAGACTGCCTATTTCAAACAGCTGCCCCGTGAAGTGACAGTTGGCTCCGCCCCCATTGCTATGGCAACTCAGCTCAAGCCAAACCAGCCACCATCTCTAACAAAATATAATCCTACATACTTACCATTTATCAACCACTGTTTAAACAACACACAACCACAAGAACAAAAGTTACACATCGTCACAACATGCACTTTATCCTGCTACGACTTACTGTAACAAGGGTCACCACAACTTGAACTATATTAAGAAGTCACGGTATTAGGAAGGTTGAGAAACACGGCCTCAGAGCAAGGCTTCTTCAATTTTTCCTCTCGGGGCCCTTGGGAGAGGGGGGTCTCTTCCAAACCTGTGATTCTATGTTTATACGATCCAATCTTCTTTCAGTTTTGAGGAGGACCCACTGGAGATGATCCACGACATGGTGGTGAGGTTTCTCCCATATATGAGGCACATCAAGTCATTGAAGATCCTGGTCGATCAGTCCCAGGAGGTGAACCGGAAGAGCACCTGCGACCTCTTCGATGTGTTGGCTCAGATGAAGTGCCAGTTGCAGGCTTTGCGTGTCGTATGCACCGGCATCACCCCCTTCTTCTACTCGGGGTTGGACATCTTGCAGAGCATCCGCAAGTTCTGCCAGCAAATGTGCATGGGCAAGCTTCAGGTGATTGACTTGAAGCAAATGCCTTTCGCCCTGGACAACGTCATGGTGGGGCTGATCGCTGTCAGCAGCCCGGATTTGCGCACCCTCCTGATCAACAACCATGCCATGGGGTTCATCATGGTGAGGCCGGAGACCATTGTGGACATTCTGGGCATTTGCCCCAATCTCTCAACTTTGGGGGTCACTTACATGAGCCTATCCGTGACCGTCTTTAAGGCTATGCTGGACCCAAAAAGGCCTCCCTTCAAGTACTTGGACATTTATTGCGGCTGCATATTACCCCACATTCCCAATGAGGTGTGGCCGGCAATGCTGCAGCGGAACCCGTGTTTTCGCGTGGGGCTGGAATTAACGACCGAGGTTCACCCCACGAGGCTGGCTCTGATCCTCAACCCCTTCATCCCCATGGCTGCTCTGCGCTTCAACTGCTTCTCCTGCCTGGTGGATCATTTGACCCTGGCCGCGCAACATTACAGCCAGACGCTGGAGGTGTTGGAGCTCTCCACGGCCGCCTCGAGCAACCTCGACGCGGTGCTCATTGAACTGGCCAAGCGGTGCGCCAATCTCAGGGAGGTCCACTGTAACTGCCCGGTCTCCTTGGAGGTGAAGAAAACATTCCTCTCGCATTGCCCCAAACTCAGAAAATACACCTTGTTGACCGCGGGACCCTTCTGCAACACTTTCCCAACAGTATACCTGTGATTTGGTCAATGTGCGGATGTGCCACGTGCCACCAATGCAAAAGAAAATGACCTTTGGAGTAGGAAATGGAAAAATGAGAATGAGCTGCATCTTTGAAACACTTCTTCAAACATTCATTGGGATCACTAAAACAAGACTGGGAATGGGAACTCCATCTAGACAACATTGGACTACAACTCCCAGCAATTATTCCCTGTGAGGCTGCTGGAAGTTGCAATCCACTGTCATGATTCTTATCCTTACTCTAAACCACTGGTACCACAATTGCCAGAATACATTGTGTCTTTGGAATAATGGGACAACACTTCTTTCAACGTTCATTGGGATCATCGAAGGCTTGAATCACTGTAGTGCTGCGTGGTTTCTGAACTGTACGGCTGTGTTCTAGCAGCATTTTCTCCTGACGGTTCACCTGCATCTGTGGCTGGCATCTTCAGAGGATCTTCTGCAGGCAAAACGTCAGGGAGAAATGCTGCTAGAACACAGCCATACAACTCAGAAACAACATAGCACTGTGTTCATTGGGATCACTAAAACAGGAGAGAAAATAGGGAGGCCAATCCAGATGATGTTGGACTACAACTCCCAGCATTCTTCACGATGGGGCTGCTGGAACTTGTAGTCCACCATCATGCGGAGGGCTTCCCGATTCGCATCTTTGCTTGAAACCTTTTCTCCTGACAGTTCACCTGCATCTGTGGCTGGCATCTTCAGAGGATCTTCTGCAAATGCCAGCCTCAGATGCAAGCAAAACATCAGGGAGAAATGCTGCTAGAACACAGCCATACAACTCCAAAACCGCATAGCACTGTGTTCATTGGGATCACTAAAACAGGAGAGAAAATAGGGAGGCCAATCCAGATGATGTTGGACTACAACTCCCAGCATTCTTCACGATGGGGCTGCTGGAACTTGTAGTCCACCGTCATGCGGAGGGCTTCCCAATTCGCATCTTTGCTTGAAACCACTGGTGCAACATGGAGGTGGGAGCACCAGGTAACTACTGTGATGATGCAGATTCTGTTTTAAAATGGGTTTTTTTATATACCGGAGAAGATTTTAATGCTTTCCAACTCCTTTTATAGCTGTAGCCATTCAAGCATTATTGGCAATATTCACAATAAAGGCTCGCTTTTAATAAACGCGGATCATTTTACACCTTGGCCTGGTGTTTTTTATGGGAATAATAATAATAATAATAATAATAATAATAATAATAATAATAATAATTTATTTATATACCGCTCCATCTCCCCGAGGGGACTCAGATTGGTTCCCAAGTAGTATCACAAAACATACAGAGTAAAAACAACATAACCATAAAATTAACAAACAAAATATAAGCATTAAAATTGTCACTACAACACACATATATTAAAAGTAATCCTGCCTGTTCAAGGCAATTTAAAAGTTTAAAAGGCCGGACCAAGATTTGTGCAAGCCCAAAAATTCTAGGGGCCCCGGGAATTAAGTGCAATGCTATGGCAGGCAACAATAATATTAGGTCTGTGGCTGTTCATTCTGGGGCCGGTTAGAGCAGTGTTTCTCAACTTTCCTAATGCCGCAACCCTTTAATACAGTTCCTCATGTTGTGTTGACCCCCAACCATAGCATTATTTTTATTGTCACTTCATAACTGTAAACTTGCTACTGTTATGAATCATAATTCACTGGACCAAAATTTGGCACAAAAACCCGATATTTGAATACTGGTGGGGTTGGGGATATGTGATTTTGTCATTTGAGAGTTGTAGTTTCTGGGATTTATAGTTAATCTACAATCAAAGAGCATTCTGAATTCCACCAACAATGGAATTGAACCAAACTTGGCACACAGAACTCCCACAGAAGTCCCACAGAAAATACTGGAAGGGTCCGGTGGGCCTTGACCTTGAGTTTTGAAGTTCTAGTTCACCTACATCCAGAGAGCACTGTGGACTCCAACAATGATGGATCTGGACCAAACTTGGCATGAATACTCAATATGCCCAAATATGAACATTGGGGGAGTTTTGGGAAAATAAACTTGTAGTTGCTGGGATTTATAGTTCATCAATGATGGAATTGACCCAAACTTGGCACACAGTTCTCCATGACCAAACTTGGCATGAATACTCAACATGCTCAAATGTGAACACTGGTGGAGTCTGAGGAAAATAGAGCTTGGCATTTCCAAGTTGTATTTGCTGGGATTTATAGTTCACCTACAATCAAAGAGCCTTCTGAACCCCATCAACGATAGAATTGGACC
>NW_026847993.1:2714808-2754792 GCF_025583915.1 Anolis sagrei ordinatus | reverse complement strand
GGTATGCACCTTGGGAAACTATAACTCCCAGGAGGACTCCATCGCATGGAGCCATGGCATTTAAAGCAGGTGCAAGGGCATTCATTCCATGCTGCAAATGCACCAAGAGAAGGGTGTGGACCTTGGGAAACTATAACTCCCAGGAGGACTCCATCGCATGGAGCCTTGGCATTTAAAGCGGGGTGCAAGGACATTCATTCCATAAATGCACCAAGAGAAGGGTGTGGACCTTGGGAAATTATAACTCCCAGGAGGACTCCATCACATGTAGCCATGGCATTTAAAGTAGGGGTGCAAGGACATTCATTCCATGCTGCAAATGCACCAAGAGAAGGGTGTGGACCTTGGGAAACTACAACTCCCGGGAGGACTCCATCACATGTAGCCATGGCATTTAAAGTGGGGTGCAAGGACATTCATTCCATGCTGCAAATGCACCAAGAGAAGGGTGTGGATATTGGGAAACTATAACTCCCGGGAGGACTCCATCACATGTAGCCATGGCATTTAAAGTGGGGTGCAAGGACATTCATTCCATGCTGCAAATGCACCAAGAGAAGGGTGTGGACCTTGGGAAACTACAACTCCCGGGAGGACTCCATCACATGTAGCCATGGCATTTAAAGTGGGGTGCAAGGACATTCATTCCATGCTGCAAATGCACCAAGAGAAGGGTGTGGACCTTGGGAAACTATAACTCCCGGGAGGACTCCATCACATGTAGCCATGGCATTTAAAGTGGGGTGCAAGGACATTCATTCCATGCTGCAAATGCACCAAGAGAAGGGTGTGGACCTTGGGAAACTATAACTCCCGGGAGGACTCCATCACATGTAGCCATGGCATTTAAAGTGGGGTGCAAGGACATTCATTCCATGCTGCAAATGCACCAAGAGAAGGGTGTGGATATTGGGAAACTATAACTCCCGGGAGGACTCCATCACATGTAGCCATGGCATTTAAAGTGGCGTGCAAGGGCATTCATTCCATGCTGCAAGTACACCAAGAGAAGGGTGTGGACCTTGGGAAACTATAACTCCCAGGAGGACTCCATCGCATGGAGCCATGGCATTTAAAGCAGGTGCAAGGGCATTCATTCCATGCTGCAAATGCACCAAGAGAAGGGTGTGGACCTTGGGAAACTATAACTCCCAGGAGGACTCCATCGCATGGAGCCATGGCATTTAAAGTGGGGTGCAAGAGCATTCATTCTATACTGCAAATGCACCAAGAGAAGGGTGTGGACCTTGGAAAACTATAACTTCCAGGAGGATTCAATTGCATGGAGCCATGGTATTTAAAGCGGGGTGCAAGGGCATTCATTCCATGCTGCAAATGCACCAAGAGAAGGGTATGCACCTTGGGAAACTATAACTCCCAGGAGGACTCCATCGCATGGAGCCTTGGCATTTAAAGCGGGGTGCAAGGACATTCATTCCATAAATGCACCAAGAGAAGGGTGTGGACCTTGGGAAATTATAACTCCCAGGAGGACTCCATCACATGTAGCCATGGCATTTAAAGTAGGGTGCAAGGACATTCATTCCATGCTGCAAGTACACCAAGAGAAGGGTGTGGACCTTGGGAAACTATAACTCCCAGGAGGACTCCATTGCATGGAGTCATGGCGTTTGAAGCAGGGTGCAAGGGCATTCATTCCATACTGCAAATGCACCAAGAGAAGGGTGTGGACCTTGGGAAATTATAATTCCCAGGAGGACTCCATTGTATGGAGCCATGGCACGTCAAGTGCAGTTCAAGGGCATTCATTCCATGCTGCAAATGCACCAAGAGAAGGGTGTGGATCTTGGGAAACTATAACTCCCAGGAGGACTCCATTGCATGGAGCCATGGCATTCAAAGCGGGGTGCAAGGGCATTCATTCCATACTGCAAATGCACTAAGAGAAAGGTATGCACCTTGGGAAACTATAATTTCCAGGAGGACTCAATTGCATGGAGCCATGGCATTCAAAGCGGGGTGCAAGGGCATTCATTCCATACTGCAAATAAACCAAGAGAAGGGTGTGGACCTTGGGGAAACTATAACTCCCAGGCGAACTCCATTGCATGGAGCCATGGCATTTAAAGCGGTGTGCAAGGGCATTCATTCCATGTTGCAAATACACCAAGAGAAGGGTGTGGACCTTGGGAAACTACAACTCCTGGGAGGACTCCATCACATGTAGCCATGGCATTTAAAGTGGGGTGCAAGGACATTCATTCCATGCTGCAAATGCACCAAGAGAAGGGTGTGGACCTTGGGAAACTACAACTCCCGGGAGGACTCCATCACATGTAGCCATGGCATTTAAAGTGGGGTGCAAGGACATTCATTCCATGCTGCAAATGCACCAAGAGAAGGGTGTGGACCTTGGGAAACTATAACTCCCGGGAGGACTCCATCACATGTAGCCATGGCATTTAAAGTGGGGTGCAAGGACATTCATTCCATGCTGCAAATGCACCAAGAGAAGGGTGTGGATATTGGGAAACTATAACTCCCGGGAGGACTCCATCACATGTAGCCATGGCATTTAAAGTGGGGTGCAAGGACATTCATTCCATGCTGCAAATGCACCAAGAGAAGGGTGTGGACCTTGGGAAACTATAACTCCCGGGAGGACTCCATCACATGTAGCCATGGCATTTAAAGTGGGGTGCAAGGACATTCATTCCATACTGCAAATGCACCAAGAGAAGGGTATGCACCTTGGGAAACTATAACTCCCAGGAGGACTCCATCGCATGGAGCCATGGCATTTAAAGTGGGGTGCAAGGGCATTCATTCCATACTCTAAATGCATCCAGAGAAGGGGGTGGACCTTGGGAAACTATAACTCCCAGGAGGACTCCATTGCATGGAGTCATGGCATTTAGAAGCGGGGTGCAAGGGCATTCATTCCATGCTGCAAATGCACCAAGAGAAGGGTGTGGACCTTGGGAAACTATAACTCCCAGGAGGACTCTATTGCATGGAGTCATGGCGTTTGAAGCGGGGTGCAAGGGCATTCATTCCATGCTGCAAATGCACCAAGAGAAGGGTGTGGACCTTGGGAAACTATAACTCCCAGGAAGACTCCATCGCATGGAGCCATGGCATTTAAAGCAGGGTGCAAGGACATTCATTCCATACTGCAAATGCACCAAGAGAAGGGTGTGGACCTTGGGAAACTATAACTCCCAGGAGGACTCCATCGCATGGAGCCATGGCATTTAAAGTGGGGTGCAAGGACATTCATTCCATGCTGCAAATGCACCAAGAGAAGCGTGTGGACCTTGGGAAACTATAACTCCCAGGCGAACTCCATTGCATGGAGCCTTACTTAGGGTCAACCTAAGTCTGAAACTATTTGAAAGCACACAACAACAACAATCCTATCTCATCAGCCAGTTCTCAACAAAGCCTGAAGGAGATGGCTGGCCATAGTTTGTGCCAGCCATCTCCTTCAGGCTGTGTTCAGAATGAGCAAATGAGATAGGATTGTTGTTGTTGTGTCATTTCAAGTCATTTCAGACTTCAGTTGACCCTAAGTGAGGGACGGATAAATGACCTTGGAGGGCCGTATCCGCCCCCTGGGCCTTATCTGGTTGTAAGGGCAAGAGAAATGCTTTCCTTTCGATTCTGGGATCAGGAAAAGCTTTATATTGATACACAGGATAGACTTGCCTCAGTCTTGTCAATGTTGGAATTTCATGACGGTCTTGCTTCCAAGTGTTCCTAGTTTCATGTGCCAAGTTTTCCCAGGCTCCTGATCTATGTATTAGATTTTAATGTTGCCTTGTTTTATGGATTTTGCACCTTTGATTCTCTTGTGTTCCGGGTGTTTGGGACTCTCAGAAGCCCTTACCCCCAGCTTGTCCACTGGTCAGGAATTCTGGGAGCTGAAGTCCGAAACTTCTGGAGGGCCATAGTTTGTGCCAGCCATCTCCTTCAGGCTGTGTTCAGAACGGGTGGATGAGATAGGATTGTTGTTGTTGTTGTGTGCTTTCAAATCATTTCAGACTTCGGTTGACCCCTAAGTGAGGGACGGATAAATGACCTTGGAGGGCCGTATCCGCCCCCTGGGCCTTATCTGGTTGTAAGGGCAAGAGAAATGCTTTCCTTTCGATTCTGGGATCAGGAAAAGCTTTATATTGATACACAGGATAGACTTGCCTCAGTCTTGTCAATGTTGGAATTTCATGACGGTCTTGCTTCCAAGTGTTCCTAGTTTCATGTGCCAAGTTTTCCCAGGCTCCTGATCTATGTATTAGATTTTAATGTTGCCTTGTTTTATGGATTTTGCACCTTTGATTCTCTTGTGTTCCGGGTGTTTGGGACTCTCAGAAGCCCTTACCCCCAGCTTGTCCACTGGTCAGGAATTCTGGGAGCTGAAGTCCGAAACTTCTGGAGGGCCATAGTTTGTGCTAGCCATCTCCTTCAGGCTGTGTTCCGAACGGGCGGGTTTGCCCGTGCTCCTTTGGCCCTCTCCCGTGATGTGCTGACCTCCCGGCCTTCTGTGTTTGTGCAAGCAAGGGTATTCTCTTTGCATGAGGCTGCATCTTTATTCACGGCTTTTGTGCGGCCAAATACGGTGCGCTTTCATTCGGCGGGCATTGTTCCCTGCGGTTGGCCATGCCCATGCGATTGTGCTGAGCTTGGAAGGGAGCCAGCCCCGGCCGCTGCTGATGTGACCCCCGTGGGCGGGTGTTTTCTCAGCCCAAATGGCTCTTGCTCCCTCTGACATATGCAGAAAGAGAGAGGGAAGGAGAGAAAGTTGCCTGGGCACAGAGATGGCACTGGTGTAGTCCGAAGATCCCATCGCGATGCAGGATTCACCCCCTTCGCTAGCCATGGATGGCTATGCCAGTAACGTCCCCGCTTTCCTCACCAAACTGTGGACGCTGGTGGAAGACCCCGACACCAACCATCTCATATGCTGGAGTATTGTGAGTACAGCCGAACTGGTGCAGAAAAGTTATAGAAAGTAACTCTGGACCGTTCTAAGTGTAGTATATATTGATATATCTACTATCAGTGCTGGCTGTAAGGTCTTGAAACCACAGTTCCATATCCTTGTGAGCAAAGGGATCTGTAGCACTGTACAGAGAGAAAGAAGTTGGCAGCATAAGATTTCATAGACTTAAGTCTATGAGAGATATTGACAAGCTGGAATGTGTCCAGAGGAGGGCGACTAAAATGATAAAAGATCTGGAGAACAAGCCCTATGAGGAGTGGCTTAAGGAGCTGGGCATGTTTAGCCTGAAGAAGAGAAGGCTGAGAGGAGATATGATAGCCATGTATAAATATGTGAGAGGAAGCCACAGGGAGGAGGGAGCAAGCTTGTTTTTCTGCTTCCTTGGTTCCTATGTTCTGTGTATATTGTTTTATATGCTTTGATGTTTTATATCTTAATGTTATGTTGTTTATTTTATTGCAATTTGTATTGTTATATTGTAATTCTTGTTCAGGCTTGGCCCCATGTAAGCCGCTCCAAGTCCCTTTTGGGGAGATGGTGGCAGGGTATAAATAAAGATTATTGTTATTATTATTATTATTATTATTATTATTATTATTATTATTATTATTATCGTTATTATTATCTATATAAATAATGAAGGAAGTTAGATTGGATGGCCTTAAGTATTTTCCGTTGGTCATGGGTGTTCTGTGGGAAGTTTGCCCCGATTCTGTTGTTCATGGGGTTCAGAATGCTCTTTGATTGTAGGTGAACTATAAATCCCTGCAAACTACAACTCCCAAAATGTCAAGGTTTATTTTCCCCCAAACTCCACCAGTGTTCATATTTGCATATTGAGTATTTGTGCCAAGTTTGGTCCAGATCCATCATGTTGAGTCCACAGTGCTCTCTGGATGTAGGTGACTACAACTCCAAAACTCAAGGTCAGTGCCCACCAAACCTTCAGTATTTTCTGTTGGTCTGTGTGCCAAGTTTGGTTCAATTCCATCATTGGTAAGAGTTCAGAATGCTCTTTGATTGTAGGTGAACTACAAATCCCAGCAACCACAACTCCCAAATGACAAAATCAAGCCACCCCAACCCACTAGTATTCAAATTTGGGCATATCGGGTATTTGTGCCAAATTTGGTCCAGTGAATGAAAATACATCCTGCATATCAGATATTTACATTACGATTGATAACAGTAGCAAAATGACAGTTATGAAGTAGGAAGGAAAATAGTTTTATGGTTGGGGGTCACCACAACATGCAGAATTGTATTAAGGGATCGCAGCATGAGGAAGGTTGAAAACCCCTGATCTAGACCAAACTTGGCACGAATATTCAACATGCCCAAACAGAATTTTAGGGGAGATAGACCTTGACATTTGGGAGTTGTGGTTGCTGGGATTTATAGTTCACCTACAATCAAAGAGTACTCTGAACCCAACCCACAATGGATCTGCACTAAACTTGGCCCACTATCTACATGGCCAACATTGAATACTGGTGTTGGGGAGGGGGCTGCTTTTGAATTCTGGGAGTTGTAGTTCACCAACTCCAAAAAGGAAGAGAAGGACAGTGGGAGAGATCTTCAGCCTTCTCTACCAAAAGGGTTCCTAAGACCATCAGAAATATGTGTTTTCTTGGTGGTCTTTGGCGACCCCTCTGAAACCCTCTCGATGACCCCCCCCCCAGGGGTCCCAACCAACAGGTTGAGAAACACTGTTGTAGAGTTTATCAACCAGTGTAGGTTTAAGACAGTGGTTCTCAACCTTCCTGATGCTGCGACCCCTTAATACAGTTCCTCATGTTGTGGTGACCCCCAACCATAACATTATTTTCATTGCTACTTCATAACTGTAATTTTGCAGTTATGTATCGTCATATGAATATCTGATATGCAGGATGTAGTTTCATCCACTGGACCAAATTTGGCACACATACCTGATATGCCCAAATTTGCATACTGGGGGGGGGGGTTGATTTTGTCATTTGGGAGTTGTAGTTGCTGGGATTTATAGTTCACCCACAATCAAAGAGAATTCTGAACTCCACCAAGAATAGAACTGAACCAAACTTGGTACAGAGAACTCCCGTGACCAACAGAAAGTACTGAAAGGGTTTGGTGGACATAGACCTTGAGTTTTGGAGTTGTAGTTCACCTACATCCAGAGAGCAGTGTGAACGCAAACAATGATGGATCTGGACCAAACTTGGCACGAATACTCAATATGCCCAAATGTGAACACTGGTGGAGTTTGGGGAAAATACACCTTGACATTTGGGAGTTGTAGTTGCTGGGATTTATAGTTCACCTACAATCAAGAGCATTCTGAACCCCAACGATAGAATTGGGCCAAACCTCCCACACAGAACCCCCATGACCAACAAAAAATACTGTGTTTTCTGGTGGTCTTTGGCGACCCCTCTGACACCCCCTCACGACCCCCACAGGGGTCCCGACCCCCCAGGTTGAGAAACACTGGTTTAAGACATCCTGTGATTATTCTGCATGTTTTGTTCAATGTTGTATTCACCTGCTTTGCGTGAGCAGAGTTGTGCCAAACAGGGCAGGCATACTCGGCAGTTGAGTAAGACAAGGCCAGGGCTGGTGTTCTTATTAATTTGGGGTCTGCACCCCATGTGATGCCAGTAAGTTTCTGCAGGATGTTATTCTGTGCAGCTACTTTGTACTTGGTGTTCATGCTGTATTTCCTAAATGTTCGTGTTCAATATAAGGTGACACCGAGATATTTAGGGTGGGAACAGTGTTCAAGCTGGGTTGTTGTAGGTTTTTTCGGGCTATATGGCCATGTTCTAGAGGTATTTTCTCCTGACGTTTCACTTGCATCTATGGCAAGCGTCCTCAGAGGTTGTGAGGTCTGTTGGAACTAAGAAAAAAGGAGAATTCAACAGGTTCCTGGACCATCTTAACAGCATCCACCCAAACATCCAATTCACAATGGAAAAAGAAAATGAAGGAAGACTGCCTTTTCTAGATGTCCTAGTTATCCGCAAACCAGATCAACAATTGGGTCACACCGTCTACAGAAAACCCACACACACAGATAGATATCTACTAGGCCTGGTTGATCAAGAAAAAATTTGATTCTAAAATCGATTTGTAATTGGGGTGTTTTTTTGTTTCGATATTTAAAATAATTACAAAATTTCCCCCCTACAATCCGTTAATATTTACGAAAATTTCGTAAATATTAACGAATTGATTCGTTAAGATGGCGGACCCCCGCGCATGCGCAAAATCACTTCCGAAGCTTCGTTATTGGCGCGGGGCCGATTCGTTAAGGATATAACGAATCGATTCGTTAAAACGGCGGACGCGATTTGCGCATGCGCAAAAGCGACTTCCGAAACTTCGTTATTAAATACGAATCGATTCGCTATTAAAATAATAACGAATCGATTCGTTAAAACGGCGGACGCGATTGCGCAATGCTAAATGCTCTATAAACAAAATCATTTCATAAAATAAATCAAATAAAATAATCAAATAGAACAAGATATTAAGATATTAAATAAAAAAGTAATAAGATAAAGTATCCAAAACTGAGTCAATTTAATAATATAATGAAATAAACAATAATATAATAATAAAATTTAAATAAATAAAATATAAATAATAATAATATAATAATAATAACAATAAATAATATAAAATTATATAATATATACAATATAAAATAAAATAATATAATATAATAATATATTATTATATATATTATATAAATGAAATAAATAATAATATAAATATTTAAATAAAATATAATTAAATTTATAAAATATTTATAAAATATAATTATAAATAATAATAAAAATAATATATAAAATTAAATTATAAATTATTAATATATAAAAATAATGTTATTATAAAAACTTAGAAAGTAAATATAAGAAATAAATAAAGAAAAAGTAACAAAAAGTAACAGAAATTGCACTTTGAAAAAACTCTGAAAATTATCTGGGAAGTATTGCATACATACTAATTTCTGTAGCAGTATTGCAAGTTAAGTAAAGCGAGCAAGCACTGTATTATAGCACTTTGTGTTGGCAAAAGGAGCACACTGGTTGGAACTACACAAATGAGCGAGCAAGCACTGTATTATAGCACTTTGTGTTGGCAAAAGGAGCGCACTGGTTGGAACTACACAAATGAGCGAGCAAGCACTGTATTATAGCACTTTGTGTTGGCAAAAGGAGCGCACTGGTTGGAACTACACAAATGAGCGAGCAAGCACTGTATTATAGCACTTTGTGTTGGCAAAAGGAGCGCACTGGTTGGAACTACACAAATGACAAACGCACACACAGCCACCGAAGACTCTTTTTTTTTTTAGAATATTTTTTGTATTTTTTAAGAATAAAAGGCAGGTATTTTTAGAAAATATTCAGAAATGGAAAATTAACCCAAAACTGGCCCTGATGTGGACCAAACACAGCCACGAGACAGGACAAACGAGAGCACACACCAACAGAAGAGTCTTTTCTTTTTTAGAATATTTTTTGTATTTTTTTAAGAATAAAAGACAGGTATTTTTAGAAAATATTCAAAAATGGAAACTTAACCCAAAACTGGCCCTGATGTGGACCAAACACAGCCACGAGACAGGGCAAATGAGAGCACACACCAACAAAAGAGTCTTTTCTTTTTTAGAATATTTTTTGTATTTTTTTAAGAATAAAAGACAGGTATTTTTAGAAAATATTCAGAAATGGAAAATTAACTAAACTGGCCCTGATGTAGAGCTAACACAGGCAGGACACAGGGCAAATGAGAGCACACACCAACAAACGAGTCTTTTCTTTTTTTGGAATATTTTTTGTATTTTTTTTAAGAATAAAAGGCAGGTATTTTTAGAAAATATTCAGAAATGGAAAATTAATCTAAAGCTAACACAGCCAAAAGACAGCCAAAAGCACACACCAACAGAAGAGTCTCAAGCCAACCCAATGCAAGTCTTTTTGCTACCGCAACCAAGCCAACCCAAAGCAAGCAGCCCTCCCAGACCTCTCTCCTCCCTCGCCTCCGCGCAACAAATGAGCTCTGCGGCCACGCGGAGCCGCTTTTAAAGGCCTTGCCGGCCAATCAGACACAGCCACGGTGCACTGCTTGGGTGCTTGGGAGCGCCGGATTGGCTCCCAGGCACCAGCATCCTCCATCCCATTTCCGAAACGGGCGGAAGCTCGTTAAAAGGATGGGGGATGCCGCTTCGATATTTTTAAACCCTTCCGGGTTTGAAAATGTGTTTTGTTATCGTTTCGTAAATGCTAAAAATAACGAATAATTAACGAATTAACGAATTAACGAACGAAACCGCCCAGGCCTAATATCTACATCAAAACTCCAACCATCACCCAAGTCAAAAAAGATGGAATGATAAGATGGGCTAGGGATATCGGGATATCGATATCTTTAACAGAATGGGAGAACATATGGACTAGAAAACGGAAAGAAAACTGGCTGAAAATGCTCTATAGATGTTCTTGGTCTTGCAGCTCTTCTGATGTCTGAGGTGGAGTATCACCGTCTACAGAAAACCCACACACACAGATAGATATCTACATAAAAACTCCAACCATCACCCAAGTCAAAAAAGAAGCACCATTAAAGCCTTGGCAGACCGTGCAAAAAGAATCTGCGAACCACACCTCCTCCAAGAGGAACTGAACCACCTCAACTGGGCTCTCCAGGCCAATGGAGACTCCACCTCAGACATCAGAAGAGCTGCAAGACAACCGAGAAGAAGCCACGAGAGTCAAGACGAAGATCCACCCAGAGGAAAAGTGTTCTTGCCATACATCAAGGGAACCACTGACCGCATAGGGAAGCTGATGAGGAAACACAACATACAAACAATCTACAAACCCACCAAGAAAATCCAACAAATGCTACGTTCAGCAAAGGACAAGAGGGATCCTCTCACTTCTGCAGGAGTCTACCGTGTACCATGCAGCTGTGGACAAGTCTACATAGGGACCACCAAACGCAGCGTTGCCCAAACACGAATCAAGGAACATGAAAGGCACTGCAGACTACTTCAACCAGAGAAGTCAGCCATAGCAGAGCACCTGATGAACCAACCTGGACACAGCATTTTATTTGAGAACACAGAAATGCTGGACCACACCAACAACCACCATGTCAGACTATACAGAGAAGCCATTGAAATCCACAAGCATGTGGACAATTTCAACAGAAAGGAGGAAACCATGAAAATGAACAAAATCTGCTACCAGTATTAAAAAACTCTAAAATTAAAACAGCAAAACAACAGAGAGGAAACAAACAGGACATCTAATCACCTCTCAACAAAAGATTGCTCCAGGCACTGCCAGGCAATCAAATGCTAATCAAGGTGGTCAGTTGAAACATTCACACCTAGCTCCAACAGACAATAGTCCTTTGTTCCACCCTTGTCATTCCACAGATATATAACCCCTTTTTCCTAGTTCCAACAGACCTCACAACCTCTGAGGATGCTTGCCATAGATGCAGGCGAAACGTCAGGAGAGAATGCCTCTAGACCAGGGATCCTCAGACTTTTTAAACAGAGGGCCAGGTCACAGTCTCTCAAACTATTGGAGGGCCGGATTATAATTTGAAAAAAAATGAATGAATTCCTATGAATACTGCACATATTTTATTTGTAGTGCAAAAAACACTTAAAACAATACAATAATTAAAATGAAGAACAATTTTAAGAAATATAAACTTGTTAGTATTTCAATGGGAAGTGTGGGCCTACTTTTTGCTGATTGTTGTTGTGTGCTTTCAAGTAGTTTCAGACTTAGGTTGACCCTGAGTGAGGGCCAGGTAAATGACCTTGGAGGGCTGTATCTGGCCCTCGGGCCTTAGTTTGAGGACCCCTGCTCTAGACCATGGCCATATAGCCCGAAAAAACCTACAACAACCCAGTGATTCCGGCCATTAAAGCCTTCGACAATACAGTGTTCAAGCTCTTGGCCTTCCCAAATGGTGAAAAGTTGGCAAACTATGAATCCTGCCAAGGGATCGAAGAATATTTAGCTTGCAGAAGAGAAGGTAACATTATAGATTTTGTGTGTGTGTGTGTGTGTGTCAGGAGCAACTTGAGAAATTGCAAGTTGCTTCTGGTGTGAGAGAATTGGCTGTCTGCAAGGATGCCCAGGGGATGCCTGAATGGATGCTTGCAGAGTTTATCAACAAGTGTAGGTTTAAGACATCCTGTGATTATTCAGCACGTTTCGTTCAATGTTGTATTCGCCTGCTTTGCGTGAGCAGACTTGTGCCAAACGAGGGGGTTGGACTGGATGGCCCATGAGGTCTCTTCCAACTCTATGATTCTATGAATGTTTTAGTATCCTGTGGGAGGCTTCTCTCATGTTGCCACATAAGAAGCTGGAGCTGACAGATGGGAGCTCACCCCACTCCCTGGATTTGAACTGCCGACCTTTCGGTCAGCAGTCCTGCTGGCACAAAGGGGCACAATGTGATAGATGTCATATTGGAAACGGAGCAGGCTTGTTTCCTGCTGCTTCAGAAAGCAATGGATTAAAACGACAGGAAAATATATTCCGTGGGAACAGTAGGAAAGCTTTCCTAAAAATAAGAGTGGTTAAATTGTGGAATAGTTGCCTTGGAGTGTGTTGGAGTCTTCTTCTCTGAAGCATTTTCCATTTGTGCATCTTCAAATTCTGCAGCACTGCTGGTCACAGCTGACCTCCAGCTGGAGCACTCACAGGCCAGGGCTTCCCAGTTCTCAGTGTCTATGGCAGAGTTTTTAAGGTTGGCTTTGAGCCCATCTTTAAATCTCTTTTCCTGTCCTCCAACATTCTCGTTTTCCGTTCTTGAGTTTGGAGTAGAGCAACTGCTTTGGGAGATGGTGGTCAGGCATCCGGATAACGTGGCTGGTCCAGCGGAGTTGATGGCAGAGGACCAACGCTTCAATGCTGGTGGTCTTTGCTTCTTCCAGCACGCTGACATTTGTCCACTTGTCTTCCCAAGAGATTTGCAGGATTTTTCAGAGGCAACGCTGATGGAATCGTTCAAGGAGTTGCGTATGATGTCTATAGACAGTCCACATCTCGCAGGTGTATAGCAGGGTTGGGAGGACAATAGCTTTATAAACAAGCACCTTGGTATCCCTACGGATGTCTTGGTCCTCCAGCACACTCTGCTTCATTCGGAAAAATGCTGCACCCACAGAGCTCAGGTGGTGTTGTATTTCAGTGTCAATGTGGAGAGGAAGCTACCAAGTAGCAGAAATGGTCAACATTTTCTAATGTTACACCATTAAGCTGTATTTCTGGCATTGGAGAGGGATTGGCTGGTGACTGCTGACTGCTGTCATGCAACCAACTAACCGTCCTGGGCCCGGTCCTGTGCAACATCTTTATTAATGACTTAGATGAAGGGTTAGAAGGCAGGATCATCAAGTTTGCAGACAACACCAAATTGGGAGGGAGAGCCAAGACTCCAGAGGACAGGAGCAGGATTCAAAACAATCTTGACAGATTAGAGAGATGATGGGCCAAAACTAACAAAATGAAGTTCAACAGGGACAAATGCAAGATACTCCACTTTGGCAGGAAAAACGAAATGCAAAGATACAGAATGGGGGACAATGCCTGGCTCGAGAGCAGTACGTTTGAAAAAGATCTTGGAGTCCTCGTGGACAACAAGTTAAACATGAGCCAACAATGTGATGTGGCGGCAAAAAAAGCCAATGGGATTTTGGCCTGCATCAATAGGAGCATAGTGTCTAGATCTAAGGGAAGTCATGCTCCCCATGCTCTATTCTGCTTTGGTTAGACCACACCTGGAATATTGTGTCCAATTCATGGGCACCACAATTCAAGAGAGATATTGACAAGCTGGAATGTGTCCAGAGGAGGGCGACTAAAATGATCAAGGGTCTGGAGAACAAGCCCTATGAGGAGCGGCTTAAGGAGCTGGGCATGTTTAGCCTGAAGAAGAGAAGGCTGAGAGAAGATATGATAGCCATGTATAAATATGTGAGAGGAAGCCACAGGGAGGAGGGAGCAAGCTTGTTTTCTGCTTCCTTGGAGACTAGGACGCAATGGAACAATGGCTTCAAACGACAAGAGAGGAGATTCCATCTGAACATGAGGAAGAACTTCCCGACTGTGAGAGCCGTTCAGCAGTGGAACTCTCTGCCCCGGAGTGTGGTGGAGGCTCCTTCTTTGGAAGCTTTTAAACAGAGGCTGGATGGCCATCTGTCAGGGGTGATTTGAATGCAACATTCCTGCTTCTTGGCAGAATGGGGTTGGACTGGATGGCCCATGAGGTCTCTTCCAACTCTTTGATTCTATGATTCTATGAAACTTTAGAAATGCAGGACGTAATGTAATTTTTCAGATAGACCTTGTATAGCTAAAAAGGACCTAATCCTGTTCAATCCTTTTCCTTCTAGAACGGCACCAGTTTCCATGTTTTTGATCAAGGTCGGTTTGCAAAGGAGGTCCTGCCCAAGTATTTCAAGCACAACAACATGGCCAGCTTTGTCCGCCAGCTGAATATGTGTAAGTGGCTCTTTGAGAGAGATATATATGTACAGATAAAGAACATGTATTCCCCCTGGATGTTATTGGACTATGGCTTCCATCATCCCTGAGGACTAGTCATCCTAGTTTGGGATAATGGAGTCATAACAATCCTTAATGTCGAAAGCAAAACCTCTGTACCAGTGGTTCTCAACCTTCCTAATGCCGCGACCCCTTAGTACAGGTCCTCATGTTGTGGTGACCCCAAACCATAATGTTATTTTTGTTGCTACTTCACAACTGTAATTTTGCTACTGTTATGATTCGTAATCTAAATATCTGATATGCAGGATGTATTTTCAGTCACTGGAACAAATTTGGCACAAATACCCAATATGCCCAAATTTGAATATTGGTGAGTTTGGGGGTGATTGATTTTGTCATTTGGTAATGCTGGAGTTGCTGGGATTTATAGTTCACCTAAAATCAAAGAGCCTTCTGAACTCCACCAATGATGGAATTGAATCAAACTTGGCACACAGAATTCCCATGACCAAGAGAAAATACTGGGAAGTTCTGGTGGACATTGACCTTGTTATTTTTGGAGTTGTAGTTCACATACTTCCAGAGAACACTGTGGACTCAAGCAATGATGGATCTGGATCAAACTTGGCACAAATACTCAATATGCCCAAATGTGGACACTGGTAGAGTTTGGAGAAAATAGACCTTGCCATTTGGGAGTTGTAATTGTTGGGATTTATAGTTCACCCACAATGAAATAGCATTCTGAACCCCACCGATAGAATTGGACCAAACTTTCCACACAGAACCCCCATGACCAACAGAAAATACTATGTTTTCTGATGGTCTTTGGTGACCCCTCTGACACCCCCTCGCGACCCCCACGGGGGTCCCGACCCCCAGGTTGAGAAACACTGCTCTGTACTGTCGTGGAGGGGAATGACACCACGTATAGTGTTCCCCCAGAATGTGCACACTATTTAACTCATAGTAACTATTACGGTTATTTGTCAGACCGCCAAATATCTTAATTTATAATTTCATGTAATGTGTTCAAATTATCCAAGCACAGAATTGCAAACTTCACTTGTAATTTTGTGGTAATTCTCAACTCTTAGAAGCTTTAACTCTGTTAAGTGTGTGTGTATCTTTAAAGGCTATTAATCCTATTAAGAGTATACATTTTTGGATACCCTTTATTTGCATACCATTTGCATACAGCCTGTTTTTACTCCCATGATGTTAACAGACAATGCTGTCTCAGTAAATTGCGCAATGTAAACACAGCAAGCATTTTGTGTGTATATCCCTTACAGCAGTGTTTCTCAACCTGGGGGGCGGGACCCCTGGGGGGGGTCACAAGGGGGTGTCAGAGGGGTCGCCAAAGACCATCAGAAAACATAGTATTTTCTGTTGGTCATGGAGGTTCTGTGTGGAAAGTTTGGTCCAATTCTATCGTTGGTGGAGTTCAGAATGCTCTTTGATTGTAGGTGAACTATAAATCCCAGCAACTACAAGTTTATTTTCCCAAAACTCCCCCAATGTTCATATTTGGGCATATTGAGTATTCATGCCAAGTTTGGTCCAGATCCATCATTGTTGGAGTCCACAGTGCTCTCTGGATGTAGGTGAACTAGAACTTCAAAACTCAAGGTCAAGGCCCACCGGACCCTTCCAGTATTTTCTGTTGGTCATGGAGGTTCTGTGTGGAAAGTTTGGTCCAATTCTATCGTTGGTCGTGTTCAGAATGTTCTTTGATTGTAGATGAACTATAAATCCCAGCAACTACAACTTCCAAATGTCGAGGTCTATTTTCCCAACTCCACCAGTGTTCACATTTGGGCATATTGAGTAGCCATGTCAAGTTTGGTCTAGATCCATCATTGTTGGAGTCCACAGTGCTCTCTGGATGTAGGTGAACTAGAACTTCAAAACTCAAGGTCAAGGCCCACTGGACCCTTCCAGTATTTTCTGTTGGACTTCTGTGGGATTTCTGTGTGCCAAGTTTGGTTCAGTTCCATTGTTGGTGGAATTCAGAATGCTCTTTGATTGTAGATTAACTATAAATCCCAGAAACTACAACTCTCAATTCCGGTTCCAATTCAAGGTGCAGGTTATCACCTACAAAGCCCTAAATATATTCTTAAAACTTAAATGATTATTCCCCAGGCATAGAAGCCCGAAATGCAAAAAGTGAGATAGCAGATAGTGTTAGAATTAAGCTAGGAAAAATATGCCACCAAAATGGAGGCAATCTGCCATCTCGCGGATACTGGGGCCCCAAAGGGGGTTTCAGTATCCGCGGTTTGGGGGAACACAGATTCAGCCTCCCCGGAACGCCAGGTAGGCATTCCGGACAGTCCTGCAGTCTCCCGCGGCCCAGAAAAGGTTAGTTTCATCCATTCAGGCAAGAAGAGACACGACGTATCAAGCTAGAGAGTTTAAAGTTGCAATTTCATTAATCTTTATTTGGGGATTGGTTACAAAGTTGGGGTTTGGTAGGGAAGTGAAAGGAGAGAGCCTATGGCGGTGCAGAGTCCCCAGTTGAGCTTGCTGTTGGGGCACATTTCATCCATTTTTTCCCAATCTTTGCATCCAGGAACTGCGGAACTCCCTGCTGCTGGTCAGACCAGCTTGAAGGCAGGGGCCTGGGATGCCTCAAAACAACTTTCAAATGACAAAATCACATACCCCCAACCTCACCAGTATTCAAACATCGGGTTTTTGTGCCAAATTTGGTCCAGTGAATGAAAATGCCTCCTGCGTATCAGATATTATGATTCATAACAGTAGCAAGTTTACAGTTATGGAGTAACAACAAAAATAATGTTATGGTTGGGGTTCACCACAACATGAAGAACTGTATTAAGGGGTCGCGGCATTAGGAAGGTTGAGAAACACTGCCTTACAGGTAAAGTGGGTCACATAACTATACACATCTTGATATGGATTGTAGGTTGTTTTTGGTGTGATTGGGATTTTGTGGTGACTGTGTAGCTTTTAATGCATCTTTTTGTTGCACTCCAGGACAGGGATAACTCTCTGACTTTTTAAAAAAAAATTTATTAAGCATTTTACACAACAACACAAGGAAAGAGGGAGAACAATAATAGAGAAGATAGGAAAGTAGGAAACCCAGTTGCCCCCCTCCCCCAAAGAAGGCCAAAAAAGAAAAAAGACCAAAAAAGAGGAAAAAAGAGAGAGAGAGAGAGAGAAAAAAGGTCCAAAAAAGCAAAAACACACACCATTCTAAAATGACTTCCACTCCAACCTCAGGATCTTCTCTCGATACTTCTTAAATTATTTATTTATTTATTTATTTACTTTGCTTATATACCGCTGTATCTCAAGCCCGAAGAGCGACTCACAGCGGTTCACAAACAGTAAAAACAGTAGAAACAGCAGTGGTTCCATACAACATATAACAATTGACTTAACACATTATCCATAAATTACCAATAAGCAATTACAATGCACAATTATTACAAAAAACAACCGTACCCAATCTTCTCATCATCCAAGCGTAGTCCAGATTCGTCGTCCATTGTTCCATTCCTATGTTCCATTACCAGATTGCACTAAATTACTCAAACGCCTGCACAAACATCCAGGTCTTCACCTTTTTGCGGAATACCATTAGAGATGGTGCTAGTCTAATGTCCGTAGGAAGGGCGTTCCACAGCCGAGGAGCCACCACCGAGAAGGCCCTATCTCTCGTCCCCGCCAGCCGAGCTTGAGAAGCAGGCGGGATCGAGAGCAGGGTCTCCCCGGAAGATCTCAAACTCCTGGTGGGTTCATAGGCAGAGATGCGGTCAGATAGGTAGCTTGGGCCGGAACCGTTTAGGGCTTTAAAGGCCAACGCCAGCACTTTGAATTCAGCCCGGTAGCAGATCAGTAGCCAGTGGAGTTGGCGCAACAGGGGGGTTGTATGCTCCCTGCGCTCCGCTCCTGTTAAAATCATGGCTGCCGAGCGTTGGACTAGTTGGAGCTTCCGAGCTGTCTTCAAAGGCAACCCCACGTAGAGAGCGTTGCAGTAGTCTAAACGGGATGTAACCAGAGCGTGGACTACCGTGGCCAAGTCGGACTTCCCAAGGTACGGGCTTATATATTAGCTTATATATTCTTATCCTTTAATGCTTTTCTCTATTTTTCTTTTCATAGTCATAAAAAAGGGTCCAATCTGTTCTCTTTAACGATTTTCCGGTATTTTTTCTCATCAAAAAAGTTAATTCATCCATATCCCTTATTTCTTTAACCTTATCCATCCATTCGTCAATAATAGGAATCTGTTCATTTTTCCAATGTTTGGCAAAAATAATCCTCGCTGCTGTAGTAAAATATGTCAATAGTATATCTTCGTTCTCTTCCAATTTTAAGTCTGAGTCTGTAAAACCTAATAAGTAATACTCCGGTTTCTTTTTAAACTTCCTTTTCAATGTTTTTTGTATCTCCTCATGTATTAGTGACCAATACTTAGACATTTCTTTGCATGACCACCACATATGGTAGAATGTACCAGTTTGTTCACTGCACTTCCAGCATTTGTCTGAGACATTTTTGTACATATGACTTAATTTATTAGGGGTCAGATACCATCTATAGAACATTTTATACCAATTTTCCTTTAAGTCCATGGCATATGTATACCTCAACTTTTTATTCCATATTTGTTCCCATTCTCTAAATTGAATGGGCCTTCTTAAATTTTCTGCCCACTTAATCATACATGTTTTCACCTGTTCTGTTTCCGTTAGCCATTGTAACAATTTGTTATAAAGTATTGTTACTATTTTCTTCTCCGTTTTTAAAACTTTATCCCATGTGTTTTCCTCCCAGTCAAAACCAATTTTCTTATCTTGTTTAAAGTATTCTTTAATTTGTATATAGTGTAACCATGTTATATTTCCAAAAGTACTCTTAAGTTGCCACAATTTATTATTTATTTATTATTAAATTTTTAAATTATTAAATTTATTTATTTATTATTAAATTATTAAATTTATAATTTATTTATACACAGTCAAAGACTATTCTAAAGCCTTTGACTGTGTGGATCATAATAAATTGTGGCAAGTTCTTGGTGGGATGGGCATCCCAAGCCCCCTTCCCTCTCTCCTGAGGAATCTG
Organism: Anolis sagrei ordinatus; assembly: GCF_025583915.1. NCBI lineage: Eukaryota > Metazoa > Chordata > Lepidosauria > Squamata > Anolidae > Anolis > Anolis sagrei. The sequence goes on along the minus strand of NW_026847993.1, from coordinate 2,735,193 downwards.
TACAAGGACCAAGTAGCAACAGTCAGAACTGACCACGGAACAACAGACTGGTTCAAGATTGGGAAAGCGTACGGCAAGGCTGCATCCTCTCACCCAACCTTTTTAACTTGTATGCAGAACACATCATGCGATGTGCGGGGCTTGATGAATGCAAAACTGGGGTGGGGTGGAAATGGCTGGAAGAAACATTAACAACCTTAGATATGCAGATGACACCACTTTGATGGCCGAAAGCGAGGAGAGATCTGAGGAGCCTTCTAATCAAGGTGAAAGAAGAAAGCGCAAAAGCTGGGTTGCAGCTAAACAAAAAAACCAAGATTATGGCAACAAGAATGATTGACAACTGGAAAATAGAGGGAGAAAACGTGGAGGCCGTGACAGACTTTGTATTTCTAGGTGCAAAGATTACTGCAGATGCAGACTGTGGCCAGGAAATCAGAAGACGCTTCCTTCTTGGGAGGAGAGCAATGTCCAGTCTCGATAAAATCGTAAAGAGTAGAGACATCACACTGGCAACAAAGATCCATTGCCTAGTCAAAGCCATGGTCTTCCCTGTAGTCACCTACGGATGTGAGAGCTGGACCTTAGGGAAGGCTGAGCGAAGGAAGATCGATGCTTTTGAGCTGTGGTGTTGGAGGAAAGTGCTGAGAGTGCCTTGGACTGCGAGAAGATCCAACCAGTCCATCCTCCAAGAAATAAAGCCCGACTGCTCACTGGAGGGAAAGATACTAGAGACAAAGTTGAAGTACTTTGGCCACATCATGAGGAGACAGGAAAGCCTAGAGAAGAGAATGATGCTGGGGAAAGTGGAAGGCAAAAGGAAGAGGGGCCGACCAAGGGCAAGATGGATGGATGGCATCCTTGAAGTGACTGGACTGACCTTGAAGGAGCTGGGGGTGGTGACGGCCGACAGGGAGCTCTGGCGTGTGCTGGTCCATGAGGTCGGAAATGACTGAACGAATGGTATGCTGGGGAAGGTGGAAGGCAAAAGGAAGAGGGGCCGACCAAGGGCAAGATGGATGGATGGCATCCTTGAAGTGACTGGACTGACCTTGAGGGAGCTGGGGGTGGTAACGGCCGACAGGGAGCTCTGGCGTGGGCTGGTCCATGAGGTCACGAAGAGTCGGAGACGACTGAACGAATGAACAACAACAACAACAAACTCTTAAGTTGTTCAAAGGGTTTAATTTCCATTTTTCCTTTAAGCAGGATGTCCTTATATCTTGGCCATACTCTCCATCCTAAAAGTCTCCTTTGATGGGCCTCCATCGCCGAGATCCATAATGGTGTAGTTTTGTAAAAGAAAGTTTTATATCTCAACCATGTCCTTAGTAGGGAGGCTCGTACAAAATGATTTCCAAATTTTTTTTCCTTAGTTTCTCTATTATACCAAATATACGCATGCCAGCCTACTCTCAGATCATGGCCTTCTAAATTTAGGCATTTCTCCTTATTTAAAGTCATCCAGTCTCTTATCCATAACAAAGCACATGCCTCATGATAAGATTTCAGATTCGGAAAGCCCAGACCTCCTCTTGTTTTTTTGTCAATTAGATTTGTATAGTTTATCCTTGGTCTTTTCCCTTTCCAAATGAATTTTAATAAATCTTTCTTCCATTTTTTAAATAGTGTCTGATTTCTTGTTGTTGTTCATTCGTTCAGTCGTCTCCGACTCTTCGTGACCTCATGGACCAGCCCACGCCAGAGCTCCCTGTCGGCCGTTACCACCCCCAGCTCCCTCAAGGTCAATCCAGTCACTTCAAGGATGCCATCCATCCATCTTGCCCTTGGTCGGCCCCTCTTCCTTTTCCCCCGTCACCACCCCCAGCTCCTTCAAGGTCAGTCCAGTCACTTCAAGGATGCCATCCACCCATCTTGCCCTTGGTCGGCCCCTCTTCCTTTTGCCTTCCACTTTCCCCAGCATAATTGTCTTCTCTAGGCTTTCTGTCTCCTCATGATGTGGCCAAAGTACTTCAACTTTGTCTCTAGTATCTTTCCCTCCATTGAGCAGTCGGGCTTTATTTCCTGGAGTTCAACTTTGTCTCTAGTATCTTTCCCTCCAGGGAGCAGTCGGGCTTTATTTCCTGGAGGATGGACTGGTTGGATCTTCTCGCAGTCCAAGGCACTCGCAGCACTTTCCTCCAACACCACAGCTCAAAAGCATCGATCTTCCTTCGCTCAGCCTTCCCTAAGGTCCAGCTCCCACATCCGTAGGTGACTACAGGGAATACCATGGCTTTGACTAGGCGGATCTTTGTTGCCAGTCTGATGTCTCTACTCTTCACTATTTTATCGAGACTGGACATTGCTCTCCTCCCAAGAAGTAAGCGTCTTCTGATTTCCTGGCTACAGTCTGCATCTGCAGTCATCTTTGCCCCTAGAAATACAAAGTCTGTCACGGCCTCCACGGTTTCTCCCTCTATTTTCCAGTTGTCAATCATTCTTGTTGCCATAATCTTGGTTTTTTTGACGTTTAGCTGCAACCCGGCTTTTGCGCTTTCTTCTTTCACCTTGATTAGAAGGCTCCTCAGCTCCTCCTCGCTTTCGGCCATCAGAGTGGTGTCATCTGCATATCTGAGGTTGTTAATGTTTCTTCCAGCAATTTTCACCCCAGCCTTGCATTCATCCAGCCCCGCACATCGCATGATGTGTTCTGCATACAAGTTAAAAAGGTTGGGTGAGAGTATGCAGCCTTGCCGTACGCCTTTCCCAATCTTGAACCAGTCTGTTGTTCCGTTGTCAGTTCTGACTGTTGCTACTTGGTCCTTGTACAGATTCCTCAGGAGAGATACAAGGTGGCTTGGTTTATTTCTGATTTCTTATTTTGAAACAAAAATATGAGTTTTGGTAAAACATTCATCTTTATTAAAGATATTCGACCCAGGAGTGATAGGTTTAGGTAGCTCCATTTTTGTAAGTCTTTTTGAATTTTCTTCCAAACTGTTTCATAATTATTCTTCAAAAGTTGACCAATTCTCGCTGAAATCCAGACTCCTAACCCTCTGACTTTAAACACCACACGTTGAATAGGAAAACAATCCTTTTAATGAAGATAAGTAAAAACAGTAAAGTAAAATAGCACTTTAAAGGAATAGGTAAATCCAATTAGATAAAAAGATAAGCAGGAACAAATTAGTCCAAGGTAGAGTTCAGCAATGTCCAAAAACAAAGTCCACAACTCTGTAATAAAATCCAAAGAACCAGGAAACGTTGATCCAAGGCATGAGCAGGTAATCACAAGAGAGAAAAAAACCAAAACCAGGAAACAAAAAATCCTGAAGCATAAATCTTCCAAGCACGGCTTCTATAAGACGAGAACAAGAACTTAGCTTCATCTGACTATATTTTCCATGCTTGAAACTTTCAAGCCTTTCCAAGCACTCAGAAACTGGTTTCGCTTTCCTTGAGCAGCCCTTATCTTTTTCTGTCGGAGCCTGGCAGAACGCCGAAGGCATTGCTCGACCTGTCTGTTTTGACTAATTTCTGCTCGCCTATCTATCTGCTCAAATAACACAGATATCTATAAATGAATTGTAAATATGGATTTGTCCTATTATAATGAGCTTAAGTACATATACCAGATTAAGTAACGTTTATAGTACATACAGGACACACTTTAATAGTGCAACAAACACAATATATACGATTTACAAAATAGTTATATAGGTCAAATAGATCAATTTCAGTATGTCCACAAGGTTTTCAACAAATATTCACGAGGTGTTCCACAAACTTGGGAATATAGTTCACGTTGAATATATCAAACTTATAAACAATTTATGTTGTGTTCAGCAAACCTAGGAATGCACAACAAGGTTCCCCAGGTGTTTTGTGACTATTACATTTGTTTGAATGAAATAACCTCCAAGAAGCCTGATGAAGAGAATCTACTCTTGAAACAAGGACACTGTTCTTTCAGTCTTATCCAGGTGGAAGTGCTCAAATGTATTGTTCACATTTTGCATTTATTTGGTATGCAATGAATGTGCACGGAGTCCCCGGTGGTGGAGTGAGTTAAACTGCTGAGCTGCTGAACTTGCTGACCAAAAAGTCGCACGTTTGAATCCAGGAAGTGGCGTAAGCTCCCACTGTTAGGCCCAGCTTCTGCCAACCTAGCAGTTTGAAAACATGCAAGTGTGAGTAGATCAATAGGAAGGTAACGCGCTCCATGCGGTCATGCCAGCCACATGACCTTAGAGGTGTCTACGGACAACGCCGGCTCTTCGGCTTAGAAATGGAGATGAGCACCAACCCCCAGAGTCGGACTGGACTGAATGAATGTGGAAGTTGGTGCAGTGGTCCTTGCGATACTCAGTTTTATCTTTGTCGCTTATGTTTAGACGGCTTCCGGAAAGTGGTGAACATAGAGCAAGGAGGCCTCGTCAAACCGGAACGGGACGACACCGAGTTCCAGCACCTCTACTTCCTCCAGGGCCACGAACACCTCTTGGAGCACATCAAGAGGAAGGTGGGATTGCGGAGAATGGAAATGAATTGGCCTTCAGCGTTGGCGGATTAGATAAACCCAGGCATGATCAATAGGTGCACGGAGCCCCCGGTGGTGCAGCCGATTAAACCGCTGAGCTGCTGAACTTGCTGACCAAAAGGTTGGTGGTTCAAATCCGGGGAGCGGGGCGAGCTCCTGTTGTTCGGCCCAGTTTCTGCCAACCTGGCAGTTCGAAAACATGCAAATGTGCATAGATCAATAGGTGCACAGAGCCCCCGATGGTGCAGCGGGTTAAACCGCTGAGCTGCTGAACTTGCTGACCAAAAGGTTGGTGGTTCGAATCCGGGGAACGGGGTGAGCTCTTGTTGTTCGGCCCAGTTTCTGCCAACCTGGCAGTTCGAAAACATGCAAATGTGAGTAGATCAATAGGTGCATGGAGCCCCCGGTGGTGCAGCGGGTTAAACCGCTGAGCTGCTGAACTTGCTGACCAAAAGGTTGGTGGTTCGAATCCGGGGAGCGGGGTGAGCTCCTTTTGTTCGGCCCAGTTTCTGCCAACCTGGCAGTTCAAAAATATGCAAATGTGAGTAGATCAATAGGTGCACGGAGCCTCCAGTGGTGCAGTGGGTTAAACCGCTGAGCTGCTGAACTTGCTGACCAAAAGGTTGGTGGTTCGAATCCGGGGAACGGGGTGAGCTCTTGTTGTTCGGCCCAGTTTCTGCCAACCTGGCAGTTCGAAAACATGCAAATGTGAGTAGATCAATAGGTGCGCGGAGCACCCAGAGGTGCAGCAGGTTAAACTGCTGAGCTGCTGAAATTGCTGACCAAAAGGTTGGTGGTTTGAATCCAGGGAGCGGGGTGAGCTCCTGTTGTTCGGCCCAGTTCCTGCCAACCTGGCAGTTCGAAAACATACAAATGTGAGTAGATCAATAAGTACCACTTCTGCGAAAAGGTAACGGTGCTCCATGCACTCATGCTGGCCACACGGCCTTGAAGGTGTCTAGGGACAACGCCGGCTCTTCAGCTTAGAAAACGATTAATTTTTTTCGCAAAAGTCATTACAAAATTAGGGGGAGCTGACATTTTGTTTCTAAAGTGTTTCTAAAGTATAGTTAGTGAAAAAATTTCGTTACTACAACAAGGCCTTGGAGGCATCTATGGACAACGCTGGCTCTTCAGCTTAGAAATCGATTAATTTTTTTTTCAAAAGTCATTACAAAATTAGGGGGTGCTGGCGTTTTGTTTCTAAAGTGTTTCTAAAGTATAGTTAGTGAAAAAATTTCATTACTACAACAAGGCCTTGGACGCATCTATGGACAACGCCGGCTCTTCAGCTTAGAAATAGATTAATTTTGTTTTCAAAAATCCTTACAAAATTAGGGGGCGCTGATGTTTTGTTTCTAAAGTGTTTCTAAAGTATAGTTAGTGAATAAATTCCATTACTACAACAAGAGTAACAAAATTTAGTTACTTTTCATTATAATAATTTCCCTCAGTGGCGCAGTGCTAAATTTGTTGACTGAAAGGTTGCGGGTTCGAATCTGGGGAGCGGGGTGAGTTCCCACTGTCAGACCCAGCTTCTGCCAACCTAGCAGTTCAAAAACATGCAAATGTGAGTAGATCAATAGGTACCACTCCAGCGGGAAGGTAACATGCACTCATGCTAGCCACATGGCCTTGGAGGCATCTACGGACAACGCCGGCTCTTCAACTTAGCAATTGATTAAAAAAAATTTTCAAAAGTCATTACAAAATTAGGGGATGCTGATGTTTTGTTTCTAAAGTGTTTCTAAAGTATAGTTAGTGAATAAATTTCGTTACTACAACAAGAGTAACAAAATTTAGTTACTTTTTCATTATAGTAATTGCCCCCAGTGGTGCAGTGGGTTAAACCACTGAGCTGCTAAATTTGTTGACCGAAAGGTTGCGGGTTCGAATCCAGGGAGTGGAGTGAGTTCCCACTATCAGCCCCAGCTTCTGCCAACCTAGCAGTTCGAAAACATGCAAATGTGACTAGATCAATAGGTACCGCTCCGGTGGGAAGGTAACAGCGCTCCATGAAGTCATGCTGGCCACATAACCTTGGAGGCGTCTACGGACAACGCCGGCTCTTCAGCTTAGAAATGAAGATGAACATCACCCCCCAGAGTCAGACTCGACTAGACTTAATGTCAAGGGAAAACCTTTACCTTAACCTTTACCTTAATACTGGGCTATAAACCACTGTTAACCTTTCTTCTCCTCCTGTTTCTCTAGGTTTCGGTTGTGAAAAGCGAAGAAACCAAGATGCGCCAGGAAGACCTGAGTCGGTTGCTGTACGAAATCCAGGTGCTCCGGAGCCAGCAAGAGACGGTCGAGTGCCAAGTGCAGGACATGAAACAGTTACGTGAGATTATCCATTAACTTTATTGATTTCCTTCATTTTTATTCTGCTTTTCTATTGGGGAGTCATTTTCAGAAAACGTAAAGCAGCAACACCAGCAACAGCAGTTCAGCAGATCAGAAGCTTCTAGTGCTAGCAGTAGAGCCATTGAGCTCCAAGTAATACAGGAGCAGAGCCAAACGTTAGACGTTATAAAGCACATTATTCAAAGAATGACATAACTAGATAGGAAAGTTTATTTATTTATTTGCCATATTTATATCCCGCCGTTCTCAACACCAAAGGGAATTCAGAGCGGCGCACGTAAAGGCACAATTTGATGCCATACATTAAATGCAATGCATATCCAGCAAATTAGGAGCCCCTGGTGGTGCACTGAGCTTCTAAACTTGTTAACTGAAAGGTTGCAGGTTTGAATCCGGGGAGCGGCATGAGCTCCCGCTGTCAGCCCCAGCTTCTGCCAACCTAGCAGTTCGAAAACATGCAAATGTGAATGTAACGGCGGGAAGGTAACGCTGCTCCATGCAGTCATGCAAACCCCCAGATCAATAGGTACTGCTGTGGTGGGAAGGTAACAGCACACCATGCAGTCATGCTGGCAACATCACCTTGGAGGTGTCTACGGACAACGCTGGCTCTTTGGCTTAGAAATGGAGATGAGCAGCAACCCCTAGAGTTGGACACAACTGGACTTAATGTCAGGGGAAAAACTTTTCCTTATCTAACTATCCATACAATAAAACACCCGCTAAAAACATATCAACACTAAAATTATTAAAATCACGTAATATCGTACTCGAGGCCGTTCCAGTTAACACTGCACCATTCCATGTTCACATATTGCTCTAATTAACTATCCAAACGCATGGTCCCACATTCAAGTATTCCATTTTTCCTATAGGTTTTTTTCGAGTGAGGGGGGTAATCTGATGTCATTAGGAAGGGAGTTTCACAACTGAGGGGCCACCACTGAGAAGACCCTGTCTCGTCCCAACCTGTGAAGGATGTGGAACTGAGATAGTTCATAGAGGGAGATGTGTTTGGATATGAAAGCTGGGCCTATCTATCTATCTATCTATCTATCTAGATAACTGCATCTGTGAAAGAGGTGGGACTGAGAGCAGGGTCGTCCCAATCTCCGAGATGGTTCATAGAGGGACATGTGCTTGGATACGAAAGTTGGGCCTATCTATCTATCTATCTATCTATCTATCTATCTATCTATCTAATCTATCTAGATAACCGCACCTGTGAAGGAGGTGGGACTGAGAGCAGGGCCTTCCCAGTCTACGAGATGGTTTATAGAGGGAAATGTGTTTGGATATGAAAGCTGGGCCTATCCATCCATCTATCCATCTATCTATCTATCTATCTATCTATCTATCTATCTATCTATCTATCTAACCGTACCTGTGAAGGAGGTGGGACTGAGAGCAGGTCCTCCCAATCTCCGAGATGGTTCATAGAGGGAGATGTGTTTGGACATGAAAGCTGGGCCTATCTATCTATCTATCTAATCTATCTAGATAACCGCACCTGTGAAGGAGGTGGGACTGAGAGTAGGGCCTTCCCAATCTCCGACATGGTTCATAGACGGACTTGTGTTTGGATGCGAAAGCTGGGCCTATCTATCTATCTATCTATCTATCTCTCTCTCTCTCTATCTAACCGTACCTGTGAAGGTGGTGAGACTGAGAGTGGGTCCTCCCAATCTCCGAGATTATTCGTAGAGGAAGATGTGTTTGGATACGAAAGCTGGGCCTACCTATCTAGATAACCATACCTGTGAAGGAGGTGGGACTGAGAGCAGGGCCTCCTAATCTCCGAGATGGTTCATAGAGGGCAATGTGTTTGGATACAAAAGCTGGGCCTATCCATCCATCCATCCATCCATCCATCCATCCATCCATCCATCTATCTATCTATCTATCTATCTATCTATCTATCTATCTAACCGCACCTGTGAAGGAGATGGTACTGAGAGTAGGGCCTTCCCAATCTCCGACATGGTTCATAGACGGACTTGTGTTTGGATACGAAAGCTGGGCCTATCTAACTATCTATCTATCTAACCGTACCTGTGAAGGAGGTGAGACTGAGAGCAGGTCATCCCAATCTCTGAGATGGTTCATAGAGGGACATGTGTTTGGATACGAAAGCTGGGCCTATCTATCTAGATAACCGCACCTGTGAAGGAGGTGGGACTGAGAGCAGGATCTTCCCAATCTCCAAGATGGTTCATAGAGAGAGATGTGTTTGGATATGAAAGCTGGGCCTATTTATCCCTATCTATCTATCTATCTATCTATCTATCTATCTATCTATCTATCTATCTATCTATCTATCTATCTATCTATCTATCTGCACCTGTGAAGGAGGTGGGACTGAGAGCAGGGCCTTCCCATAGAGGGAGATGTGTTTGGATACGAAAGCTGGGCCAATCAATCAATCATCATCTAACTGAGTTAGAAGAGAGCCTATCTATCTACTTATCTCACTCACTGAAGCAGACATCTTGTCTCTCTCCATGCTCACAGGAGAAGAACAAAATGCCATTTTCCTGAGACTTTTCAGTCTAACCAGAAACGGGATAGGAGGAGACAAGGGAAGACAGGTTGACAGAGAGGCCAGTGCAAGAAAGGCTTTTCCCTAGAATTAACCCTATCTAAGTTCTTGATGAGGACTACAAACTTGTGCAGGATGTGATTGACTTCCAACAAGTTTCTCCCAATATAGGGTCTCATAGAATCCTAGAGTTGGAAGAGACGGAAAGGCTTTTCCCTAGAATTAACCGTATTTAAGTTCTTGATGAGAACTACAAACTTGTGCAGGATGTGATTGAGTTCCAATAAGTTGCTCCCAATATAGGGTCCGGAAGAGACCTCGTGGGCCATGCAGTCCAACCCCATTCTGCCAAGAAGAAGAAAAATCGCATTCAAAGTCTCGGGGCATTTGAAACCAGATAGTGCTGGACTCCTTTGCCAGGAGCATCGTGACTGTCCTATTCCCTTAATGCGCAGGGCTCATTTCCTTCTTGTTTCCTTTTCTCCTTTGCCCAGAAGATCCTATTCCTTGTGTCCAAGGGTCCCTCGCTATCCGCTAGGGTTTGGTTCTGGAACCCCCGTGGATACCGAAAACTGTGGATGCCCAAGTCCCAATTGATACCATTTCCTGGCCTAAAATCGTGACAAACTTGCCCAACGCCACCAGAAGGCATTTGAGGCCAAAGCATTTTTAGCAAAAGTAGTTGCTTCACCCATCAGCCTTCCACATTTGCACAAACCCCAATCTAGTAAATACAACTATGCAAGCAAGACTATCTTTGGTTGTAATGGCCGTGATGTCTCTTTTATTCGGTCGATTACTCGGCTCAGAGCCATTTTAAGTACTATTGTATGTTTCTTTTGTGCCAAGATTAGTTTTGTGAGTCCTGGGGATCAACTAAAATAATAAGTTCGATCCCACAAGTGTGAGGTCTGCCTGCCTAGTGTCATTCTACAAGGTTTCCCAACACTTTGCTGGATTAATTCGGTCTTGCAAAAGTTGACAGGTTGTGAATCAAGTTTTCAATGGTTTTAAATAGTTTTTATTTTTTTCATCTTACTTTAATGTTTTATATGGGATATTTTAGGTTTTAAATTATGTTGTGTGTTGTTTTTTAGTGTTAGCTGCTTTGGTTCTCTTTTTAGAGAGATAAAGCAGGATAGAATAGTAATACTAATAAATGTTGAATTTTGATAGTCATTAATAATAGTCAATTAATTATTATTATTATTTGTCGTGTCAGGAGAGACTTGAGAGACTGCAAGTCGCTTCTGGTGTGAGAGAATTGGCCGTCTGCAAGGACGTTGCCCAGGGGACGCCCAGATGATTTGATGTTTTTATCATCCTTGTGGGAGGCTTCTCTCATGTCCCCACATGAAGAGCTGGAGCTGACAGAGGGAGCTCATCCGCCTCTCCCCGGATTTGAATCTGAAACCTGTCGGTCTTCAGTCCTGCTGGCACCGGGGTTTAACCCACCGGGGGCTCCAATTAATTAATTAATTAAAAGAAACCTGTCGGTCTTCAGTCCTGCCGGCACAGGGGTTTAACCCACTGCGCCACCGGGGGCTCCAATTAATTAATTAATTAAAATTGATAATTAAATAAAAATTAATAGTTAATTAAAAATGAATAGTTAATTAAAAATAATCAATATTTAATTAAATAAAATCAATATTTAATCAATTAAAATCAATAGCTAATTAATTAAAATCAATAGTTAATTCAGACTTAAGTGTTAATTCATTACTCAATCAATAATGAATTAAGAGTCAACTGATAGTTAATCAATTGATAATTAATAATTGGTTAATAAATATGTTAGTTCATAGTTAATTAATAGTGAATCAATTAATAGTTAATTAAAATAATTGTTAATTCATCGATCAATTAATAATGAATTAAGAGTCAACTAATATTTAATTAATTATAATCAATATAATCAATATATTGTTGAAGGCTTTCATGGCCAGAATCGCTGGGTTGTTGTAGGTTTTTTCGGGCTATATGGCCATGTTCTAGAGGCATTCTCTCCTGACGTTTCGCCTGCATCTATGGCAAGCATCCTCAGAGGAAACAACAGAGAGGAAACAAACAAGGACATCTACTCACCTCTCAACAAAAGATTGCCCCAGGCACTTCCAGGCCATCAAATGCTAATCAAGGTGGTCAGTTGAAACATTCCCACCTAGCTCCAACAGACAAGAGTCCTTTGTCCCACCCTGGTTATTCCACAGATATATAAACGTCTTTTCCTAGTTCCAACAGACCTCACTACCTCTGAGGATGCTTGCCATAGATCCAGGCAAAATGTCAGGAGAAAATGCCTCTAGAACATGGCCATACAGCCCGAAAAAACCTACAACAAACCAGTTAATTAATAATTAAATTACTTAATAGTTAATAGTTAATCAATTAATTAGTTAATTAATCGTTAAATAAATAATAGTTAATTAATAGTTAATGAAGTAATAGTTTGTTAATAGTTAATTACTTAATTAATTAATTGATAGTTAATTAAATAATAGTTAATTAATAGTTAATTAAGTAATAGTTCATTAATAGTTAATAATAGTTAATTAATTGATAGTTAATTAAATAATAGTTAGTTAATAGTTAATTAAGTAATAGTTCATTAATAGTTAATTACTTAATTAATTGATAGTTAATTAAATAAGAGTTAGTTAATTAATATGTAAATTATTTCTATGGCACCATCCTCAGTGAATTTCAGCGCGGGGGTTTTCCTTCCAGAAACTGAGGACTCAGCTTGCATTTCTGCATTCGTTTCAGGCAGAATGAAGTTTTGTGGAGAGAAGTCGTATGTCTCCGGCAGAGTCATTTGCAGCACCAGAAAGTGATCAATAAGGTAAGACATGGATGGATATGCCCATCCGCAGTCTTGATTTAATGCGGTTTAATTGCTGCGAATGCCTCTATTACTGACGGCTCCCGTATATCCCTATTGACTCAGTTCCAGCATGTCCCTATAGATTTGCCCTCCACATAGGAATACTATTATAGAGTATTATATTGTACTAGCCGTCCCTTGCCACACATTGCTGTGGCCCACATGGGGGTTCTGTGTGGGAGGTTTGGCCCAATTCTATCGTTGGTGGGGTTCAGAATGCTCTGTGATTGTAGGTGAACTATAAATCCCATCAACTACAACTCCCAAATGTCAAGATTCTATTTTCCCCAAACTCCACCAGTGTTCACATTTGGGCATATTGAGTATTGTGTAGAGTTTGGTCCAGATCCTTCATTGTTTGAGTCCACAGTGATCTCTGGATGTAGGTGAACTACAACTCCAAAACCAAAGGACACTGCCCACCAAACCCTTCCAGTATTTTCTGTTGGTCATGGGAGAACTGTGTGCCAAGTTTGGTTCAATTCCATCGTTGGTGGGGTTCAGAATGCTCTTTGATTGTAGGTGAACTATAAATCCCAGCAACTACAACTCCCAAATGTCAAGATTCTATTTCCCCCAAACTCCACCAGTGTTCACATTTGGGCATATCGAGTATCAGTGCCAAGTTTGGTCCAGATCCATCCTTATTTGAGTCCACAGTCATCTTCGGAAATAGGTGAACTACAACTCCAAAACCAAAGGACACTGCCCACCAAATCCTTCCAATATTTTCTGTTGGTCATGGGAGTTCTGTGTGCCAAGTTTGGTTCAATTCCATCGTTGGTGGGGTTCAGAATGCTCTTTGATTGTAGGTGAACTATAAATCCCAGCAACTACAACTCCCAAATGTCAAGATTCTATTTCCCCCAAACTCCACCAGTGTTCACATTTGGGCATATTGGGTATTCGTGCCAAGTTTGGTCCAGATCCATCATTGTTTGAGTCCACAGTGCTCTCTGGATATAGGTGAACTACAACTCCAAAACCAAAGGACACTGTCCACCAAACCCTTCCAGTATTTTCTGTTGGTCATGGGAGTTCTGTGTGCCAAGTTTGGTTCAATTCCATCGTTGGTGGGGTTCAGAATGTTCTTTGATGTAGGTGAACTATAAATCCCAGCAACTACAACTCCCAAATGTCAAGTCTATTTTCCCCAAACTCCACCAGTGTTCACATTTGGGCATATTGAGTATCAGTGCCAAGTTTGGTCCAGATCCATCCTTATTTGAGTCCACAGTCATCTTCGGAAATAGGTGAACTACAACTCCAAAACCAAAGGACACTGCCCACCAAATCCTTCCAATATTTTCTGTTGGTCAAGGGAGTGTGTGCCAAGTTTGGTTCAATTCCATCGTTGGTGGGGTTCAGAATGTTCTTTGATTGTAAGTGAACTATAAATCCCAGCAACTACAACTCCCAAATGACAAAATCAATTTTTTGAGTGAAGGACATACATTGGGTTGTTAGGTGTCTTGTGTCCAAATTTGGTGTCAATTCGTCCAGTGGTTTTTGAGTTCTGTTAACCCCACAAACGACCATTACATGTTTATCTATATAGATTGCATCGTATAATAATACTGACCAATTTAATGATGGTTCCAGTAGAGCAGTGGTTCTCAACCTTCTTAATGCCGTGACCCCTTAATACAGCCCCCCATTTTGTGGTGACCCCCAACCATAAAATTATTTTCGTTGCTAGTTCGTAACTGTAATTTTGGCTACTGTTATGAATTATAGAATCATAGAGTTGGAAGAGACCCATGGGCCATCCAGTCCAACCCCCTGCCAAGAAGCAGGGATATTGCATTCAAAGCACCCCCGACAGATGGCCATCCAGCCTCGGTTTAAAATATAATGTAAATATCTGATATTCAGAATGTATTTTCATTCATCGGACCAAATTTGGCACAAATACCTGATACGTCCACATTTGAATACTGGTGGGGTCGGGGGCTGGATTGATTTTTATCATTTGGGAGGTATAGTTGCTGGGATTTATAGTTCACCTGCAATCAAAGAGCATTCTGAATTCCACCAATGATGGAATTGAACCAAACTTGGTACTCAGAATTCCCATGACCAACAGAAAATACTGGAAGGATTTGGTGGGCATTGTCCTTGAGTTTGGGAGTTGTAGTTCACCTACATCCAGAGATCACTGTGGACTCAAACAATGATGGATCTGGACCAAACTCTACACGAATACTCAATATGCCCAAATTCCACCAATGATGGAATTGAACCAAACTTGGCACTCAGAATTCCCATGACCAACAGAAAATACTGGAAGGATTTGATGAGCATGGATCTTGGGTTTTGGAATTGTAGTCCACCCACATCCAGAAAGTACTGTGGACTCAAACAATGATGGATCTGAACCAAACTTGGCACAAATACTCAATATGCCCAAATGCGAACACTGGTGTAGTTTGGGGAAAATAGACCTTGACATTGAGGAGTTGCAGTTGCTGGGATTTATAGTTCACCTCCAATCAAAGAACATTCTGGACCCCACAACTGATAGAATTGGGTCAAACTTCCCACACAGAACCCCAATGCCCAAATCCCCATACTGTGTTTTCTGATGGTCTTTGGGGACCCCTCTGACACCCCCTCGCGACCCCCTCAGGGGTCCCGACCCCCAGGTTGAGAAACACTGCAGTAGAGTATTCTGCTATATTATATTATTATATTGTAGAATATAATATTATTCTCATGACCAATTTAGCACAAGTGAACTCTACTACAACAGGTGTGCTTGTGCCTGTTTGCATGCCACGAAATGGTGCCCAAGGGGCTTGCATGTGGGGTGAGCCTGCCCCCCTATTCAGTGCCCGGTGCTGAATCACTCTGCTTCCAACTGACCAACGCCTGACCTTGATCTCCCCTGACAGCTGATTCAGTTTCTGTTTGGCCAGCTCCAATCTGGCCCCAGCAACGCCGCCGCTGCCACTGCCACTGCTGGGATAAAGAGAAAGCTGTGAGTATGCCCGTCCCCATTGGGCCGCGTGCGAGGAGCTCCCTTTGGGAAAAGGCCCGAGCTCAGCGCTGGTGGGTGGCGCGTGGGTCACCGGACCCCGGAGGGCTCCATGGAGACCGGGAAATGAATGGGGACGAAGTGATGAGTCAGAGCTGCTGACTCCGGCCGTTCTGGGCGCTCCCTTGGAGAAGCACCCTGTCAGCTCGCTGCCCGTTTTGTTCCAGAGGAATGAAAGGGGGCGAAAGAAGGAGGTCGGGAGAGAAAAGGGGGTGCATCATGGTTATTGAGGGGGGATACACAGGTAATATTCCTTCTGGCAACATAACTGGATATTAGGCCTGGGTAACAACGGAAAAATTTGTTTCTAAAATCGATTTGTATTTGGGGTTTTTTTTTTGTTTCGATATTTAAAATAATTACAAAATTTTCCTTTTAAAAAGTTCGATATTTACGAAATTTCGTAAATGGTAAAAAAATTAACGAATCGATTTCCGAAACAATAACGAATCGATTCGTTAATGGCGGACGCGACCGCGAAATACGCTAAAAAACCTCCAAAACCTTCTGAAGCTTCCCTCTCCCTCTGTTGTTGACTGTTGGTGTGATATTATAATTTTTTTCACTAATTAAACCATAAAACTGGCCCAGACATGCGGAAATAATAACGAAACGACCTCAAAACAATAACGAAACGAATACAATATCGAAATACGAAGCATTTACAAAACGTTTTTGAAAATTCGTTTTTTTTAATAATTGCTCCAGAATGGTTCGTTATCGTTTTGTAATTGAAAAATTAACGAATTATTAACGAATTACGAATTAACGAAACGAAACCGCCCAGCCCTACTGGATATGTAATGCTAAGTTACACATGTCTGACTGGAAGCATCAGTATTGGCAGCACAGTGCTTCTTATTTGAAGTATCAATACTAGGGCTGGGCGGTTTCGTTTCGTTAATTCGTAATTCGTTAAAAATTCAATTTTTTTTTGTTAACGAAGCGATAACGAACCATTCTGGAGCAACTTAAAAACGAAACGAATTTTTCAATTCGTTTCGTAAATGCTTCGTATTTCGTTATGTATTCGTTTCGTTATTGGTTTGAGGTCGTTTCGTTATTATTTCCTCATGTCTGGGGCAAGTTTTATAGTTGTTTTTTGTTTAATTAGTGAAAAAAAATTATAATATCACACCAACAGTCAACAACAGAGGGAGGGGGAAGCTTCAGAAGTTTTTTTAGCGTATTGCGCGATCGCGGCCGCCACTAACGAATCGATTCGTTATTGTTTCGTTATTGTTTCGTAATTTTTTTAACATTTACGAAATTTCGTAAATATCGAACTTTTTTTAAGGAAAATTTTGGAATTCTTTTAAATATCGAAATGCAAAAAACCCCAAAAAACGAATCGATTTTAGAAACAAATGTTTCCGTTGTTACCCGGGCCTAATCAATACTTTTTATTAGAACTATTGATTAGGCTTGGGTAACCATGGAAAAATTTGGTTCTAAACTCATTTTGTTTTTAGGGGGCCCTTGCATTTCAGTTTTTTTTAATAATTCCAAAATTTTCCTTTTAAAATTTTTGAAATATACGAAATTTCGTAAAATTACGAATCGATTCGTTAATGGCGGACGCGATTGCGCAATATGCTAAAAAAACCTCCAAATGGGACAGGGGGAACTTCTGAAGCTTCCCTCTCCCTCTGTTGTTGACTGTTGGTGTGATAAAGCAAACAACAACTATAAAACTTGCACCAGACATGCGAAAATAATTACGAAATAATTTCGAAATAATTACGAAATAATTACGAAATAATTACGAAATAAATTGAAAAAATTGTTTCGAATCTAATTTACTCCTCACATTATTCCTGCATGGCTCAATATTGGATCGTAAGCTAATTTAAATACGAATTAATAACGAATTACGAAATTAACGAATGAAACCGCCCAAGCCTACTATTTATACTTTTTATTGGAAGGATCAGTGCTTCTTATTGGAAGCATTCGCACTTCTATTAGAGGTACCAGTAATGCTCCCCATGCTCTATTCTGCCTTGGTTAGACCACACCTGGAATATTGTGTCCAATTCTGGGCACCACAATTGAAGAGAGATATTGACAAGCTGGAATGTGTCCAGAGGAGGGCGACTAAAATGATCAAGGGTCTGGAGAACAAGCCCTATGAGGAGCGGCTTAAGGAGCTGGGCATGTTTAGCCTGAAGAAGAGAAGGCTGAGAGGAGATATGATAGCCATGTATAAATATGTGAGAGGAAGCCACAGGGAGGAGGGAGCAAGCTTGTTTTCTGCTTCGCTGGAGACTAGGACACAAACAATGGCTTCAAACTACAAGAGAGGAGATTCCATCTGAACATGAGGAAGAACTTCCTGACTGTGAGAGCCGTTCAGCAGTGGAACTCTCTGCCCCGGAGTGTGGTGGAGGCTCCTTCTTTGGAAGCTTTTAAACAGAGGCTGGATGGCCATCTGTCAGGGGTGATTTGAATGCAATATTCCTGCTTCTTGGCAGAATGGGGTTGGACTGGATGGCCCAGGAGGTCTCTTCCAACTCTTTGATTCTATGATTCTATGATTCTACCAATACTTGTTGAAAGTATTAATATTTATTATTGAAAGTACCAATACTTATTGGAAGTATCAGTGCTTATTGGAAGTATCAGTACTTTTTACTAGAAGTATTAGTTCTTTGAAAAGGTTGATATTTCTTATTGGAAGGATCCTTAGGACATCTTATTGAAGGATCAATACTTCTTATTGGAAGGATCAATCCATATTGGAAGCATCAATATTTCTTATTGGAAAGATCAACACTTCTTATTGGAAGGATTGATCATCATTGGAAGTATCAATGCTTCTTATTGGAAAGAACAACACTTCTTATTGGAAGGATCGATCCTTATTGGAAATAACAATACTTCTTATTGGAAAGATCAACACTTCTTATTGGAAAGATCGATCCTCATTGGAAGTATCATTGCTTCTTATTGGAAGGAACGATCCTCATTGAAAATAACAATATTTCTTATTGGAAATATCGGTACTTCTTACTGGAACGATCAATACTTCTTATTGGAAGGAAAAATTCTTATTGAAAATATCAGTACCTCCTAATGGAAGAATCAATACTTCTTATTGGCAGGATCAACACTTCTTATTGAAAGGATCAATCCTTAATGGAAGTATCAGTGTTTCTTGTTGGAATAATCAATACTTCTTATTGAAAGGATCAATCCTTATTGGAAATATCAATACTTCTTATTGGAAAGATCAACACTTCTTATTGGAAGGAACAATTCTCATTGGAAATAACAATATTTCTTATTGGAAATATCAGTACTTCTTATTGGAAGGATCAATACTTCTTATTGGAAGGAACAATTCTTATTAAAAATATCAATACCTCCTAATGAAAGGATCGATACTTCTTATTGGCAGGATCAATCCTTATTGGAAGCATCAGTGCTTCTTATTGGAAGTATCAATACTTTCTATTAGAAAAATGTATACTTTTCATTGGAAGAAACAGTGCTTCTATTAGAGGTATCTATACTTCTTGTTGAAAGTATCAATACCTATTATTGAAAGTACCAATACTTATTGGAAGTATCAGTGCTTATTGGAAGTATCAATACTTTTTTATTAGAAGTTCTTTGAAAAGATTGATACTTCTTATTGGAAGGATCCTTAGGACATCTTATTGGAAGGATCAATACTTCTTATTGGACGGAAAAAATCTTATTGAAAATATCAATACCTCCTAATGGAAGGATCGATACTGCTTATTGGCAGGATCGATTCTTATTGGAAATTTCAATATGTCTTACTGGAAAGATCAACACTTCTTATTGGAAGGATCAATCCTCATTGGAAGTATCATTGCTTCTTATTGGAAGAATCAACAGTTATTGGAAGGATCAATCCTCATTGGAAATAACAATATTTCTTATTGGAAATATCGGTACTTCTTATTGGAAGGATCAATACTTCTTTTTGGAAAGATCATGACTTCTATTTGGAAGGATCAACACTTCTTATTGAAAGGAGCAATCCTTATTGGAAATATCAATACGTCTTATTGGAAGAATCAATCCATATTCGAAGTATCATTGCTTCTTAGCGGAAGGATCCATCCTCATTGGAAATATCAATATTTTTTATTGGAAAGAACAATATTTCTTATTGGAAGGATCAATCGTCATTGGAAATATCAGTATTTTTTATTGGAATGATCAATAATCATTGGAAATAACAATATTTCTTCTTGGAAGGATCAGTCCTCATGTGAAATATCAATATTTCTTATTGGAAGGATCAGTCCTCATTGGAAATATCAATATTTCTTACTAGAAATTCCAATATTGCTTATTGGAAAGAACAGTATTTCTTATTGGAAGGATCAATCCTCATTGGAAATATCAATATTTCTTATTGGAAATACCAATACCTCTTATTGAAAGGATCAATCCTCGTTGGAGGTATCATTGCTTCTTATTTGAAAGGATCAATCCTTATTGGAAATACCAATACTTCTGATTGGAAAGATTAACACTTCTTATTGGAAATATCAATCCTTATTATTGAAAGGATCAATCCTTATTGGAAACATCAGGATGTCTTATTGGAAGGATCGATACTTCTTATTGAAAGGATCAGCCTGTATTGGAAGTGCCAATGCTTCTTATTGGAGATATCAGTACTTATTATTATTATTATTATTATTATTATTATTATCCTTCCAGATATTATTATTATTATTATTATTATTATTATTATCCTTCCAGATATTATTATTATTATTATTATTATTATTATTATTCCTTCCAGATATTATTATTATTATTATTATTATCCTTCCAGATATTATTATTATTATTATTATTATTATTATCCTTCCAGATATTAATATTATTATTATTATTATTATCCTTCCAGATATTATTATTATTATTATTATTATTATCATTATCATTCCAGATATTATTATTATTATTATTATTATTATCATTATCATTCCAGATATTATTATTATTATTATTATTATTATCATTATTATTATTATTATTATTATCCTTCCAGATATTATTATTATTATTATTATTATTAT
>NW_026847993.1:2642308-2712308 GCF_025583915.1 Anolis sagrei ordinatus | reverse complement strand
AGAAAGAAGGTAAGAGAGAAGGAAGCATGGAAGCAAAGAGCGAAGGAAGGAAGGAAAGAGGTGCAGAAGGAAGAAAGGAGAGAAAGAGGAAGGAAAAGAAGAAGGGAGGAGGAAGGAAAGAGGTAGAGAAGGAAGGGAGGAGAGAAAGAAAGAAAAAAGGGAAGGGAGGAAAGAGGGAGTGAAGGAAGAAGAGAAAGAAGGAGAGAAAGAGGGAGGGAAGGAAAGAAAGAGAAAGAAAGAAAGAAAAAAAGAAAGAGGGAGGGAAAGAAAGAAAGAAAGAAAGAAAGAAAGAAAGAAAAAGAAAGAAAGAAGGAGAGAGAATGGAAGCAAAGAGCGAAGGAGAAGGAAAGAGGTGCAGAAGGAAGAAAGGAGAGAAAGAGTAAGGAAAAGAAGAAAGAGGAAGGAAGAGGGTAAAGAAGGAGGGAGAAAGAAAGAAAAAAGGAGGGAGAGAGGAAGGAGAAGGAAAGAAGGGAAGGAAAGAGGAGGGAAGAAAGAAGAGAAAGAAAGAAGAAAAAAAGAAAGAGGAGGAGGGAAAGAAAGAAAGAAAGAAGAAAAAGGAAGAGAGAAGGAAGGAAGAAAGGAAGAAGGAAGAAAGAGGAGAAGGAAGAAAGGAGAGAAAGAGGAAGGAAAGAAGAAGGGAGGAGGAAGGAAAGAGGGAAGAGAGAGAAGGAGGAAGGAAAGAAAGAAAAGGGAAGGAGAAAGAGGGAGGAAGGAAGAAAGAAAGAAGGAGAAAGGGAGGGAAAGAAAGAGGGAAGAAAGAAAGAAAGAAAGAAAGAAAGAAAGAAAGAAGGTAAGAGAGAAGGAAGCATGGAAGCAAAGAGCGAAGGAAGGAAGGAAAGAGGTGCAGAAGGAAGAAAGGAGAGAAAGAGGAAGGAAAAGAAGAAGGGAGGAGGAAGGAAAGAGGTAGAGAAGGAAGGGAGGAGAGAAAGAAAGAAAAAAGGGAAGGGAGGAAAGAGGGAGTGAAGGAAGAAGAGAAAGAAGGAGAGAAAGGGAGAGAAAGAAAGAGAAAAAGAAGAGAAGAGAAAGAAAGAAAGAAAGAAAGAAAGAAAGAAAGAAAGAAAGAAGAGAAGAAGGATGGAAGAAAGAGGAAGGAAGGAAAGAGGTAAGAAGGAAAAAAGGAGAGAAGAGGAAGGAAAAGAAAAAGGGAGGGAAGGAAGGAGAAAGAGGAAGAAAGAAGGAAAGAAGAAAAGAAGAAAAGGGAATGAAGGAAGGAAAGAGGGAAAGAAGGAAGGAGGAGAAGAAGGAGAGGAAGAGGGAGGGAAAGTAAGAAAGAAAGAGAAGGAAGGATGGAAGCAAAAACTAAGAAAGGGAGGACAGAGGTACAGAAGGAGAAAAGGAGAGAAAAAGGAAGGAAAAGAAAAAAGGGAGAGGGAAGGAAAGAGATAGAGAAGGAAGAAAGGAAAGAGGGAAAAAAGAAAAGGGAATGAAAGAAGGAATGAAAGAAGGAGAGAAAGAGGGAGGAAAGACTGGCCACAGCAACGCGTGGCGGGTACAGCTAGTAATAGTAGTAGTAATAATCAATATAATAATAATAATAATAATAATAATAATAATAATAATAATAGAAGTCCATTAATATAATCATTAGATTACATTGTGTAACAAAATTTGGAAAAAAAGTCCTGTTCCTGGTTTGAAAGAGTTATTTCCTGTTTATTTGTGTAGTCCTTATTTTGAAAGTAGTTGTTCTACTCCAGAAACTTCATTTTTGTCCCTGCCACAAACTCTATGGAATTGGTTGAGACTCAATGAGATATTCATTGAAAAACTAGAGCAAAATGTGCTGCAGGATCTCCTGCAAAAAAATAATATTTTTTTTTTGCAGTCTAATAAACTTTTCCAATGTTTTTATGATAGAACCAATTAGGAAATGACATTGATAACCCAGTAACAAAAATTGTGTTATATTATGTTCTCAAATTCAACTCACAAAACTCTAAAAATCCATCTTTCCCGCCATGCCTTCCTCCAGCCATCTGCAGAACCCGCTTCCTGCTTGAACAGCAGCCCTTCTGTCGCTGGAGGACCCATCATCTCGGACGTTACGGAAGCATCGCAAGCGAATGCCGCAGTCATGCAGCCTCCTTCGGATGAAGAAAGGTGAGCAATCCAACAATGCGTTGTCGAAGGCTTTCATGGCCAGAATCATTGGGTTGCTCTGGGTTTTCTGGGCCGTATGACCATGTTCCAGAAGCATTCTCTCCTGACGTTTCACCCACATCTATGGCAGACATCATCAGAGGTTGTGAGGTTTGTTGGAAACTAGGCAAGCCAGGATTATATATCTGTGGAATAATGTCCAGGGTGGGAGAAAAAACTCTTCTCTGCTTGAGGCAGGTGTGAATGTTGGAATTGGCCAGCTTGATTAGCATTGAATGGCCTTGCAGCTTCAAAGCCTGGCTGATTCCTGCCTGGGAGATATTAACTGCCTCGAAAGCTGTACATGTGAAAAAAATCTTGGAGTCCATAATGGACAAAAAGTTAAACATGAGCCAAATAATGTGATGCTGTAGCTAAAAAGCCAATGGGATTTTGGCCAGCATCAATAGGAATCTAGTGTCTAGATCCAGGGAAGTCATGCTCCCCCTTTATTCTGCCTTGGTCAGACCACGTGTCCAATTTTGGGCACCACAATTGAAGGGAGATGTTGATAATAATAATAATAATAATAATAATAATAATAATAATACTTTATTTATATCCTGCCACCATCTCCCCAAGGGGACTCGGGGCAGCTTACATGAAGCCAAGCCCAACAACATAATTTATTATTATTATTATTATTATTATTATTATTATTATTAGCACTGGGATTGTGGCGCAGCTGGCTTGGAGTCAGCTGCATTAAGATCACTACTGACTGAAAAGTCATGAATTTGAAGCCAGCCCGGGTCGGAGTGAGTTTCCGACCAATTTGTGTAGCTTGCTGTTGACCTTTGCAGCCTGAAAGACAGTTACATCTGTCAAGTAGGAAATTTAGGTACTGCCTATGCAGTGAGGCTAATTTAACTAATTAATGATGCCATAAAAATCTGCAGCAAGCCTGCAAAGAATGAGGAAGTACTTCATCAGTGTCGCAAATGGACGGTGAAGCGACAGCTCCTCTGGTGGCCAGAATATCCTCATGAGAAGTTGGAATGTTAAGTAGCCTCTGAGTGTCTGTCTATATATGTTGTGTGTCTATGGCATTGAATGTTTGCCATGTATATGTACATTGTAATCTGCCCTGAGTCCCCTGCAGGTCGATCGTAAACCTGACCGGGGTATAGGGTGGCAATCTGTGCTGGACGGGGTTACACTCCCCCTGAAGCCACAGGTCCGCAGTTTGGGAGTCCTCTTGGATTCATCGCTTACGCTTGAGGCTCAGGCGTCGGCGGTGTCTGGGAGGGCTTTCGCACAATTGAGACTCGTGCGCCAACTGCGACTGTACCTCGTGAAGGCTGATCTGGCCGGGGTGGTCCATGCCTTGGTCACCTCCAGATTGGACTACTGCAATGCGCTCTACGTGGGGCTGCCCTTGAAGACGGCTCGGAAGTTCCAACTGGTCCAACGAGCAGCAGCCAGGATGCTAACTGGGGCCCCTTACAGAGAGAGGTCAACCCTCCTGTTCAAGGAGCTCCACTGGCTGCCGTTTATATTCCGAGCCCAATTTAAGGTGCAGGTGCTTACCTACAAAGCCCTGAACGGTTTGGGACCAGCTTACCTGCGTGACCGCATTTCCATCTACGAACCCACACGTTCACTTCGGTCATCTGGAGAGGCCCTGCTCGTGATCCCACCGGCGTCGCAAGCGCTTGGTGGGGACGCGGGACAGGGCCTTTTCCGTGGTGGCCCCCCGACTCTGGAACACCCTCCCCAAAGATCTTAGACAGGCCCCTACATTGGCAGTCTTCAGAAAGAACTTGAAGACCTGGCTTTTCCGATGCGCCTTCCCAGATTAGGAAATCTCCACTACCAAGTCCCATAAGCACTTTACTAGGACCAATGATTGCTGCACATCGCACATCGCACTTGCCCTAGAAGCCTCATATACACCTCCTGTCACATCAGCACTTTTAATTCTTGTACCCATTACTCCGGCCCGGCCCAGTTTTATTGTGTTTTAGTGTATTGTTTATTGCTTGTTGTTCATTTTGCTTATTCTGTTTTTAATTGTTTTATTTGCTTAGATTGTATTGTTATCTTGTGTGTTGAGGCCTCGGCCTATGTAAGCCGCATCGAATCCTTCGGGAGATGCTAGCGGGGTACAAATAAAGTTTAATAATAATAATAATAATAATAATAATAATAATAANAATAATAATAATGTTTTGTTATGTTATTTATATGATTTGTATTTTATTGATTGTTTATTGCATGTATTGTTGTGTTTGTGCTCGGCCTCATGTAAGCCGCACCGAGTCCCTTGAGGAGATGGTAGCGGGGTGCAAATAAAGTATTATTATTATTATTATTATTATTATTATTATTATTATTAGACTGCTGGGAGTTGCAGTCCAAGAATAAGTAGAGAAGGAAGAAAGGGGAGAAAGAGGAAGGGAAATAAAAGGGAAGGAAGGGAAGAGGAACAGAAGGAAGGAAAGAGAAAATGAAAGGAAAAAAAGGGAAGGAAGGAAGCAAAAAGGGGGAGGAAAGAAGGAGAGAAAGAAAGGAGGAGAGAAAGAGAAAGGGAAGGTTGGCCACAGCTAGTAAATAAATAAGTAAATAAATAAATAGTGTCTAGATGCAGGGAAGTCATGCTACCCTTCTATTCTGCCGTGGTCAGACCACATCTGGAATACTGTGTCCAATTTTGGGCACCACAATTGTAGAGAGATATTGACATGCTGGAAAGTGTCCAGAGGAGGGCGACCAAAATGATCAAGGGTCTGGAGAACAAGACCTATGAGGAGCGGCTTAAAGAGCTGGGCATGTTTAGAATGCAGAAGAGAAAACGTGAGAGGAGACATGATAGCCATGTATAAGTATGTGAGAGGAAGTCATAGGGAGGCGGGAGCAACCTTGTTTTCTGCTTCCCTGGAGACTAGGATGCGGAGCAATAGCTTCAAACTACAAGAAAGGAGATTCCATCTGAACATTAGGAAGAACTTCCTGACTGTGAGAGCTGTTCAGCAGTGGAACTCTCTGCCCTGAAGTGTGGTGGAGGCTCCTTCTTTGAAGTCTTTGAAACAGAGGCTGGATGACTATCTGTTGGGAGTGCTTCGAATGTGATTGTCCTGCTTCTTGGCAGGAAGTTGGACTGGATGGCCCATGAGGTCTCTTCCAACTCTATGTATGAAATGCCATGTCAAACCCTAGAATTGCTGTGATGGTGTATATTGAGGGATCTCCATCCCGTGGTGTCTTCACAGAGCAGACATGTCTAACTCTTTGGACGGCGCTGATTTGAACCTGGAAGGCCTCCAGATCCTGCTCAGGAACCAGCCGTACAACCTGGACAATCCCAGCACTTTGGACGTAAGTCTGGCCTGGGGGATAAGTTGACCCAGGTGTTTGTATAGACAGAAAATGCTTCCATTGCCTTTTGAAACCAATTGAAGGTATTTTTAAATGATTAGTTTAAATGGTTTGTTTCCATCTGGATAAGCAAAACCATATTGGTTCAGAATCCTGTCTATAGAACTACTGTATATACTATATAAGCCTAGTTTTTCAGGCCCTTTTATAGGCTGAAAATGTTCCTCTCGGCTTATGCTCGAGTCAAGGTTATTTATTATTGTACTCTGTTATTATTGTTTTTATTACATGTAGGCCTGTGCAGTTTCGTTCGTTAATTCGTTAATTCGTTATTAATTCGTTATTTTTGGCATTTCCGAAGCGATATTGAAACATATTACCAAACCCGGAAGGGTTTATAAATATCGAACCAGCAACCCCCATAGTTTTAACGAGCCTCCGCTCGTTTCGTTAATGGGGTGGAGGCTGCTGGAGTGCTGGTGCCTGGGAGCCAATCCGGCGCTCCCAAGCAGTGCACCATGGGTCCGTGGCTGTCTGTTTTTGATTGGCCGGCGAGCCCTTTCAAAGCGGCTCCGCGCGGCCCGTAGCTTCAAGAGGGCGAGGGAGTTTGCATTGGCTTGGCTTGGCTGCTAGCAACTGGGATTGGATTCATTCCTTGCTGCTGTGAGTGCTGCTTGCTTCATTTGCTGTCTCTGCCTGTGTTTGGTCCACATTTGGGGCATTTTTTGGTTAATTTTCCATTTTAAAATATTTTTTAATATTATTTTTAATATTATTTTTAATATTATTTTTTAATATTTTTTAATATTATTCTTAAAAAATATTCTAAAAAAGAAAAGACTCTTCTGTTGGTGTGTGCTCTCATTTGCTGTATTGTGCCTGTGTTTGGTCCACATTTGGGCCATTTTTTGGTTAATTTTCCATTTTAAAATATTTTTTAATATTATTTTAATATTATTTTTTAATATTATTTTAATATTATTTTTAAAAAATATTCTAAAAAAGAAAAGACTCTTCTGTTGGTGTGTGCTCTCATTTGCTGTCTCCTGCCTGTGTTTGGTCCACATTTGGGCCATTTTTTGGTTAATTTTCCATTTTAAAATATTTTTTAATATTATTTTAATATTATTCTTAAGAAATACAAAAAATATTCTAAAAATTCGTTAATATTTACAAAATTTCTTAAATACCAAAACTTTTTTTGGAAAGTTTTGTAATTATTTTAAATATCGAAACAAAAAAACACCCCAATTACAAATCGATTTTAGAAACAAATTTTTTCTTGATCAAACAGGCCTAATTACATGTATTATTTTACTATTATTATTATTATTATTATTATTATTATTATTATTATTATATCATTTTATTATTATTACATTGTTATTTTACTTTATTATTGTTGTTACTAGCCATCCCCTGCCATGCATTGCTGTGGCCAACCTTCCCTCCCTCTTTCTCTCCTTCTTTCTTTCTCTCCTTCCTTCCTTCCTCTTTTTCTTTTCTTTCTTTTTTTTTCCTTCTCTACTTGTTTCTTTTCTCTTCCTTTGCTCTTTGGTTCCATTCCTTATTCTCTTTCCTTCATTAAACTCTATTTTATCTCTTTAGTTCATCTCTCCTGTCATCAATACTTTCACTTTTTATCTGCATAATTTTAATTACTTCATTCTTTAAAGCTTTCACTTCTGTCATATACTCCTTCCTTTTTTCCTTCCTTCCATCTTTCTTTCCTTCTCTCCTTCTTTCCCTCTTTCTCTCCCTCCTTGTCTCCTTCCTTCCTTCTCTACCCTTCTTTCCTTCCTTCTCCCCTTCCCTACTTCTTTCTCTTCTTCTCTCCCTCCTTGTCTCCTTCCTTCATTCTCTACCCTTCTTTCCTTCCTTCCCTCCCTCTTTCTTTCTCCTTTTCTCTCCTTCCTTCCTTCTCTATCCTTCTTTCCTTCCTTCTCCCCTTCCCTACTTCTTTCTCTTCTTCTCTCCCTCCTTGTCTCCTTCCTTCATTCTCTACCCTTCTTTCCTTCCTTCCCTCCCTCTTTCTTTCTCCTTTTCTCTCCTTCCTTCCTTCTCTACCCTTCTTTCCTTCCGTCTCTCCTTCCCTCCTTCCTTTTTTCCTTCCTTCCATCTTTCTTTCCTTCTCTCCTTCTTTCCCTCTTTCTCTCCCTCCTTGTCTCCTTCCTTCCTTCTCTACCCTTCTTTCCTTCCTTCTCCCCTTCCCTACTTCTTTCTCTTCTTCTCTCCCTCCTTGTCTCCTTCCTTCATTCTCTACCCTTCTTTCCTTCCTTCCCTCCCTCTTTCTTTCTCCTTTTCTCTCCTTCCTTCCTTCTCTACCCTTCTTTCCTTCCGTCTCTCCTTCCCTCCTTCCTTTTTTCCTTCCTTCCATCTTTCTTTCCTTCTCTCCTTCTTTCCCTCTTTCTCTCCCTCCTTGTCTCCTTCCTTCCTTCTCTACCCTTCTTTCCTTCCTTCTCCCCTTCCCTACTTCTTTCTCTTCTTCTCTCCCTCCTTGTCTCCTTCCTTCATTCTCTACCCTTCTTTCCTTCCTTCCCTCCCTCTTTCTTTCTCCTTTTCTCTCCTTCCTTCCTTCTCTATCCTTCTTTCCTTCCTTCCCTTCCCTACTTCTTCTCTTCTTTCTCTCCCTTCTCTTCCTTCTCTACCCTTCTTTCTCCCTCCTTCTCCCTTTCTCTCCCTCCTTATCTCCTTCCTTCCTTCTCTACCCTTCTTTCCTTCCTTCTCTCCTTCCCCCCTTCTTTCTCTTCTTTTCTCCTTCTTTCTCTCCCTCTTTGTCTCCTTCCTTCTCTACCCTTCTTTCCTTCCTTTCCCTCGGCTTATACTCGAGTCAATACGTTTTCCCAGTTTTTGTAGTAAAATTACGTGCCTCATTTTATATTTGGGTTGGCTTACACTCAGGTGTATACGGTATTTACGTATTTGTGGGGTAAGAGGTGGAATGGAAACAAATCTCTCTGTGTTGGTCTTGAATTGCTATACATTTTGTACAAAAGCGTGTTTTGTTTCTCCATCCAGGTCTTCAGCCCCACTATATCTGCAAGTGAATGGAGTATGAATGACATGGAGGCTAACTTATCCTCGGTAATGTTTATTAATATTACTATTATTATTATTATTATTATTATTCATCCTGCTATTAGCAATTCTGGAGCCCCTGGTGGTGCAGCGGGTTAAACCGCTGAGCTGCTGAACTTGCTGACCAAAAAGTCAGCAGTTTATTTATTTACTATATTTGAATACCACTATATTTGAATGCCGCTCTTCTCAGCCCTGGGGCGACTCAGAGCGGTTAACAACAGCAACATTCAATGCTCAAAAACATCATAAAACAGTTAAAAACAATTAAAACAATAGCATAATAAACAGTCAATATAAGTCAGTAAAACATCTCATTACCGTCTCAATAGTTAAAATCACGATCCAGTCTCATCATCCAATTTTTCCATATTCCTATGTTTGTTACACTGCCTATTCCAATGCCTACTCAAACAACCAGGTCTTCACTTTCCTCTGAAATGTCAACAGGGAGGAGGCCAATCTAATATCTCTAGGAATCTGCGTTCCACAGCCGAGGGGCCACCACTGAGAAGGCCCTGTCCCTCGTCCCCGCCAAACGTACTAGTGACGCAGGCGGGACCGAGAGCAGGGCCTCCCCAGACGATCTTAACACCCTAGCTGGTTCATAGGAGGAGATGCGTTTGGACAGGTAAGTTGGGCCAGAACCGTTTAGTTCGAATCAGAGGAAGGGATGAGCTCCTGCTGTTAGCCCCAGCTTCTTTCAACCCAGCAGTTCAAAAACATGCAAATGTGAGTAGATTGATAGGTACCGCTTCTGCGGGAAGGTGACAGTGCTCCATGCAGTCATGCCGGCCACATGACCTTGGAGGCGTCTATGGACAACGCTGGCTCTTCGGCTTAGAAATGGAGATGAGCTCCGCCCCCCAGAGTTGGACACAACTAGAATTAATGTCAAGGGGAAAGCAATTCTACAATGCTGTTTCAGCCTGCATTTGATGTGAACCATAACTGATCTACTTTTGCAAGACTGTTGATAAGACAACAGAGATTATGTTCAATGTATTGTCGAAGGCTTTCATGGCTGGAATCACTAGGTTCTTGTGGGTTTTTTCAGGCTATAGGGCCATGTTCTAGAGGCATTTCTCCTGACGTTTCGCCTGCATCTGTGGCAAGCATCCTCAGAGGTAGTGAGGTCTGTTGGAATTAGGACAATGGTTTTATATATCTGTGGAATGACTGGGGTGGGGCAAGGAGCTCTTCTCTGCTGGAGCTAGGTGTGAATGTTTCAACTGACCACCTTCATTAGCATTTGAAGGCCTGGCTGAGCCTGGGAAAATCTTTTGTTGAGAGGTGTTATTATGTTGTTTATTATGTTGATTATGTTGTTTCTCAACCGGTTTTCCGACTCTTTCTCCCTCCATTAATATGCTTTTACATTATGTGTGTTGCAGTTTGTGTTTTTGCATCAAGACGCAGAAGCGCATTGCGGATCGGGAGAAGAGTGCAAATGAGATGTTCTTCAGAGTGTCGAATCCTCAGTTGAATGCTTTTTTTTTGGCCCAGGTAATGCCCATAACTATCTTTTTTGTATTAGTGGGTGAGAACAGACAAGTTGGGAAAGGATACAGCAGTTTCCTTTTGATTGAATCAACTGGGAAGGGCAAAGCACTAATGGAAGTCAGCAGAGGACTCAAGTGTTTTGATAGAGAAGGCTGAAGGCCTCTGTTGTACTCCAGAGCAGGAACACCTCTGACCTTAAACACCACACCAGCTTGGTAAAATCAGCAAGCAGTTTATTGAAGAATAAATGTAGGCAAAGCAATAAAAATGGTAAAGAAAAATATAGTCCCTAGATGAAGAATAATCCAAGGTTCCTCAAACTAAGGCCCAAGGGCTGGATACGACCCTCCAAGGTCATTTACTCGACCCTCGCTCAGGGTCAACCTAAGTCTGAAATGACTTGAAAACACACAACAACAACAACAATCCTATCTCATCAGCCAAAAGCAGGCCCACACTTCCCATTGAAATACTAATAAGTTTATATTTGTTAAAATTGTTGTTCGTGGGATAGGCATACCAAGCCACCTTGTCTCTCTCCTGAGGAATCTGTACAAGGACCAAGTAGCAACAGTCAGAACTGACACGGAACAACAGACTGGTTCAAGATTGGGAAAGGCGTACGGCAAGGCTGCATACTCTCACCCAACCTTTTTAACTTGTATGCAGAACACATCATGCGAGGATGTGCGGGGCTGGATGAATGCAAGGCTGGGGTGAAAATTGCTGGAAGAAACATTAACAACCTCAGATATGCAGATGACACCACTCTGATGGCCGAAAGCGAGGAGGAGCTGAGGAGCCTTCTAATCAAGGTGAAAGAAGAAAGTGCAAAAGCCGGGTTGCAGCTAAACATCAAAAAAACCAAGATTATGGCAACAAGAATGATTGACAACTGGGAAATAGAGGGAGAAAATGTGGAGGCCGTGACAGACTTTGTATTTCTAGGTGCAAAGATTACTGCAGATGCAGACTGTGGCCAGGAAATCAGAAGACGCTTCCTTCTTGGGAGGAGAGCAATGTCCAGTCTCGATAAAATAGTAAAGAGTAGAGACATCACACTGGCAACCAAGATCCATTGCCTAGTCAAAGCCATGGTATTCCCTGTAGTCACCTACGGATGTGAGAGCTGGACCTTAGGGAAGGCTGAGCGAAGGAAGAGAGATGCTTTTGAGCTGTGGTGTTGGAGGAAAGTTCTGAGAGTGCCTTGGACTGCGAGAAGATCCAACCAGTCCATCCTCCAGGAAATAAAGCCCGACTGCTCATTGGAGGGAAGGAGACTAGAGACAAAGTTGAAGTACTTTGGCCACATCATGAGGAGACAGCAAAGCCTAGAGAAGACAATGATGCTGGGGAAAGTGGAAGGCAAAAGGAAGAGGGGCTGACCAAGGGCAAGATGGATGGATGGCATCCTTGAAGTGACTGGACTGACCTTGAAGGAGCTGGGGGTGGTGACGGCCGACAGGGAGCTCTGGCCTGGGCTGGTCCATGAGGTCACGAAGAGTCGGAGACGACTGAACGAATGAACAACAACAACTTCCCAATAGCATATTTTAACTTCAACACCTTTAATGTTCCATTAAGCACCTTTATCTAAAGAGCTGCTTATTAGTGTAGCATCTAGAACAGTGGTTCTCAACCTGGGGTCCCCAGATGTTTTTAGCCTACAACTCCCAGAAATCCCAGCTATTTTACCAGCTGTTAGGATTTCTGGGAGTTGTAGGCCAAAAACATCTGGGAACCCCAGGTTGAGAACCACTGCTGTAACTCATAGTGCCAGAATGTCTACTGATAGCAAAAACTTTCATCCATCTTAAGATAAGTTCTTCCTGAAGAAGCCTCTTGATAGCAAGGCTCATTAATCTTACGATAAGCCTTCTTGGTACGGGTCATGATATTTGCCAGATGCCTTAGACCAGGGGTCCTCAAACTAAGGGCCGGGTGTGGCCCTCCAAGGTCATTTACCCGGCCCTTGCTCAGGGTCAACCGAAGTCTGAAATGACTTGAAAGCACACAACAACAACAACAACAACAATCCTATCTCATCAGCCAAAAGCAGGGCCACACTTCCCATTGAAATACTAATAAGTTTATATTTGTTAAAATTGTCCCTCATTTTAATTATTGTATTGTTTTAAAGTGGGGTTTTTTGCACTACGAATAAGATATGTGCAGTGTGCATAGGAATTCATTCTTTTTTTTTTTTCAAATTATAATCTGACCCTCCAACAGTTTGAGGGACTGTGATCTGGCCTTCTGTTTAAAAAGTTTGAGGACCTCTGGAATAATCCATGAACCTCAAGGCATAAGGTAATACAGGAGAATCAAAGGTGCAAAATCCATAAAATAAGGCAACATTAAAATCCAATATACAGATCAATATACAGATAAACTTGGCACATGAAACTAGGAACACTTGGAAGCAAGACCATCATGAAAATCCAACGTTGACCAGACTGAGGCAGTTCTTTCCCATGTATCAATATAAAGCTTTTCCTGTCCCCAGAATCGAAAGGAAAGCATTTCTCTTGCCCTTACAACCAGATAAGGGTTTCTTATCTTTCTTTTCTTGCAAAGGAATTAACCTATGATGTGCCTGAGAACAACAACAACAACAATAATAACTTTATTTATACCCTGCCACCATCTCCCCAAGGGACTCGGAGCGGCTTACATGAGGCCAAGCCCAACAACACTTCAATAAAAACAAAAAAGCAATAAACAAAAACAATACAATACAGTTAATATAAATCACATATAAACAATAACACACAAGGATTTAAAAACCTATGGCCAAAGATAATAGTTTAAAATTTAAAAAATAAACGCTGGGCATGAACAAGGTAGGATATATCTGGTATAGGGTTTTAAAAGAAATGAGGGAGCGCAGTCCAACCCAATCCAATAGTAAAGTGCATTCTGAGGACATATTGCTGGGAATTTTTCCTTATTCCGGGAAGGCACACTGGAACAGCCACGTTTTCAGGCTCCTCCTAAAGACTGCCAATGTTGGGGCATGCCTGATGTCCTTGGGAACTATGTCTCTTATTGTTGAAACCCAGAGCAGGAAACGAGACCCTAAGATAACAATCCACCACACTTGACTGTGGGAAAAACAATCCCTTTTTATTGATGAAAAATGGTTACAAAATAGAGGATAATGCAAAGTCAAAAAGCCACAGTAAAAATCAGCAATCACAAATATCCATGAACTAGATCAAAAACCAAAAGCAACACTGTAAAAGCCTGGAACCTGTTAGCAATCCACTAAACGTACTTGGAGCACTAGAAGCCTCTTGGGATGAAGGCCACGGGAAATGGGATATCTGCCAAAGTAATGTCTCAGTCTAAAACGATGCCTGATCTAAAGAGTCAACCCGGTGAGAAGCACTTAAAGCCGAGGAAACTGTTTCATGACACGCCTCCAGGCTTTGAAGCCCTTGTTTCTTTTTCTTTTAATCTGCTTGACCTTCGCAGACTCTGCGATTCACTCCTGTTTTTCCAAATCTGTCCTCTTCTATCCTCATTAAGGATCCCAGGTGTTAGCCTCTCTGGAGAGCTATCACTGCTTGACCCTGAAACATTCTCAGGAGATTGTGTACTTTCACTTTCCAAGCCTTCCAAGCCTGCAGGAGTTTCTTCTACACTGACCTCAGAATCAACATTTTCATTAGCATCAGGAGCATCAGAAAATACATTTTCAGTAGCATCAGAAAATACAATCAGAGAAGCAGGTTCAGGTTCACACCCAGGCTGAACTCCAACACTTATTTACAAAAGTCTTGCCTTCTGTCTTCACTCTCATTCAATTCTTCACTTGACAATTCAACTTCAGAAGACAGTTTCTCAGAGAAAGACTGTTGAGGGCCTCTCCCAGGAATGTGACCTTGTGAATCTGCAGGAGACACCTCGGGCCTCTTGTTTGAGCGTAACTCAGGCCTAGACAAATCCTCATGCCCATCATGAACAGACACAATCACAGGCTGAACTACAACAGCCTCATTCAACTACAACTCCCATTATTCCATAGCATTGAGCCAAGGCAGTTGAAGTGGTACCAAACTGTGTTAATTCTATTGAGTAGATGCACCCAGTAGGCTTGGGCGATCCAGTTAGCTAATTTCGTTATTCGTTATTGATTCATATTTAAATTTATATCGAGCCATGCAGGAATGGTGTGAGGAGTAATTAAGAATCGAAACAATTTTTTCCAATTTTCGTAATTATTTTCGTATGTCTGGTGCATTGTATTGTATATTATATTATATTATTATATTATTATATTATATTACTATATTATTATTATATTATATTATAATTTAATTATAATATAATATATATTATAATATAATAATATAATAATATATAATATATAATATAATATATAATAATAATATAATATACAATAATATAATATAATAATATTATAATATAATATAATAATATATAATATAATATATATAATATAATATATTAATATATATATATATATATATATTATAATAATATATAATATAATAATTTATAATATAATATATAATAATATAATATAATATACAATAATATAATATAATAATATTATAATATAATATACAACAATATAATATAATATAATATAATATAATATAATATAATATAATATAATATAATATAGTTGTTGTTTGTTTTATCACACCAACAGTCAACAACAGAGGGAGAGGGAAGCTTCAGAAGTTCCCCCTGTCCCATTTGGAGGTTTTTTTAGCATATTGCGCAATCGCATCCGCCATTAACGAATCGATTCGTAATTTACGAAATTTTGGAAATTTCGAAATTTTGAAATCTTAAATTTCGGAAGTCCTCAGAATTTCGAAACGCTAGCGCACCCTAGAAACGAAACGAGTTTAGAACCAATTTTTTTCTTGATCGCCCAAGCCTAGCACCCAGGGATATCTTTACCTAGTTGTTGTGTTGAGAGAAACATTCCCCACTTTCTTTGTCTCCCTAGGAGGAAGCGTCATGCGTCAACCACCCAACCCTTTGTGGAGGAACCCTATGAATGTATCTGGTTCGCTTCGATTCTTTCGTGTTGCTTCTGGGGAACGAAAAATACCCCCAAATCCCCTCGTATTCCTCTCTACCTGTGAAGAGTATTTGAACTTTGGCTTAGCTTGGTGAGATTATGTGTGCCTTTCCTTTCCTCCTGTGGGTACATTTACCTCTCTAAAGATGAAGAAGTGGAGTCAGTTGCTGCATTTGAAACTTTTCCAGATTGTGAATGTATTGTTGTTGTTGCTACACAACTGTTTTGTCCTCACCTCTCCTTGCAGACCTGGGACGCGGATAATGCGAAACGCAGGGCTGTTTTGGAGGTGGAGATGGGGCTCCTCCTCATAAGCTGGCAGCTTGTGGTGAATGTTGCCTCCTTGAAGATTCGAGGGTTGAATGAAAAGTAATGCCTCCACCTTCGTAACTCCTCAACAGATGGCAGTACTGGTATGCAGGTACTGGCTTGTTCAGTAGACTCTCCTCTACAGTTCCATTTTGGTGGGAAGCCTTAGCATTGAACAGTTGTGTTGTTAAAGTGAAAAGTAATGCCTCCACCTTCGTAACTCCTCAACAGATGGCAGTACTGGTATGCAACAGGTACTGGCTTGTTCAGTAGACTCTCCTCTACAGTTCCATTTTGGTGGGAAGCCTTAGCATTGAACAGTTGTGTTGTTAAAGTGAAAAGTAATGCCTCCACCTTCGTAACTCCTCAACAGATGGCAGTACTGGTATGCGGCAGGTACTGGCTTGTTCAGTAGACTCTCCTCAACAGTTCCATTTTGGTGGGAAGCCTTAGCATCGAACAGTTGTGTTGTTAAAGTGAAAAGTAATGCCTCCACCTTCGTAACTCCTCAACAGATGGCAGTACTAGTATGCAGCAGGTACTGGCTTGTTCAGTAGACTCTCCTCTACAGTTCCATTTTGGCAAGAAGCCTTAGCATTGAATGGTTGTGTTGTTAAAGTGAAAAGTAATGCCTCCACCTTCGTAACTCCTCAACAGATGGCAGTACTGGTATGTGGCAGGTACTGGCTTGTTCAGTAGACTCTCCTCTACAGTTCCATTTTGGTGGGAAGCCTTAGCATTGAACGGTTGTGTTGTTAAAGTGCGAAGTATGGAACCCTGCGCAGACGGTCAATGCAACTTAAGCAACATGCAGTCATTGAATTCTTGACAGCAGAAGGTGTCACCCCAAAGGAGATTCATCAGAGAATGCAAGCTCTGTTTGTTGTGTTGATGTGAGTACTGTGTGTCATTCTACCCGCCCTTCTTCACCCGGGTGGGGAATCAGGGCAGGCTACAAAGACCCACCCATTCAGATGACAGACATGATCTTATAAGCAGTGCGGTAAAAAATAGCCTCCAATTAAACAGTTGAACAGTTAAACAACAATTCCTGCATTACAACCCTAAAACCAATAAAACAATACAAACCCAATTACTCCTCATAGACGGTCAGCATTCGCTATCTCATAGTCCAAATTCCAATTCCACATTGTCAGTCTTGTCAGTCCTAGTCGTTTGATTGTCCTTATCTAGTTGTCAGATTGCCCAAAGGCCTGGTCCCACAACCACGTCTTTACTTTCCTCCTGAAGGAGAGGAGGGATGTTGATGACCTAATTTCCCCCGCGAGTGAGTTCCACAGGTGAGGGGCCACCACTGAGAAGGCCCTGCTCCTCGTCCCCACCAACCTCACTTGTGATAGCGGTGGGGTCGAGAGCAGGGCCTCCCCAGATGATCTCAAACTCCGGGGTGGGACGTAGAGCGAGATGCGTTCGGACAGATACACTGGACCGGAGCCATACAGGGTTTTATAGGTCAAGATCAGCACCTTGAATTGTGCTCGGAACTGAACTGGCAGCCAGTGGAGCTGACACAACAGGGGGGTGGTGTGCTCCCTGTATGTCGCTCCGGTGAGCAATCTGGCTACCGCTCGCTGGACCAGTTGAAGTTTCCGAACAGTCTTCAAGGGCAACCCCACGTAGAGTGCGTTGCAGTAGTCTATTTGGGATGTAACAAGAGCGTGGACCACTGTGGCCAGATCAGACTTCCCAAGGTACGGGCGCAACTGGTGCACAAGTTGATGTGACTGCTGTGCATAACAGCACAACCATTCAATGCTAAGTAATTGTGTTGATGTGACTGCTGTGCATAACAGCACAACCATTCAATGCTAAGTAATTGTGTTGATGTGACTGCTGTGCATAACAGCACAACCATTCAATGCTAAGTAATTGTGTTGATGTGACTGCTGTGCATAACAGCACAACCATTCAATGCTAAGTAATTGTGTTGATGTGACTGCTGTGCATAACAGCACAACCATTCAATGCTAAGTAATTGTGTTGATGTGACTGCTGTGCATAACAGCACAACCATTCAATGCTAAGTAATTGTGTTGATGTGACTGCTGTGCATAACAGCACAACCATTCAATGCTAAGTAATTGTGTTGATGTGACTGCTGTGCATAATAGCACAACCATTCAATGCTAAGTAATTGTGTTGATGTGACTGCTGTGCATAACAGCACAACCATTCAATGCTAAGTAATTGTGTTGATGTGACTGCTGTGCATAACAGCACAACCATTCAATGCTAAGTAATTGTGTTGATGTGACTGCTGTGCATAACAGCACAACCATTCAATGCTAAGTAATTGTGTTGATGTGACTGCTGTGCATAACAGCACAACCATTCAATGCTAAGTAATTGTGTTGATGTGACTGCTGTGCATAACAGCACAACCATTCAATGCTAAGTAATTGTGTTGATGTGACTGCTGTGCATAACAGCACAACCACTCAATGCTAAGTAATTGTGTTGATGTGACTGCTGTGCATAACAGCACAACCATTCAATGCTAAGTAATTGTGTTGATGTGACTGCTGTGCATAACAGCACAACCATTCAATGCTAAGGCTTCCTGCCAAAATGGAACTGTAGAGGAAAGTCTACTGAACAAGCCAGTACCTTCCGCATACCATCTGTTGAGGAGTTATGAAGGTGGAGGCATTACTTTTCATTCAACCCTCATACTTGGAGGGAGAGAGAGAAGCACTCCTCCCTTCCATCCTCATCAAAACATCCTTAAATAGGAAGAGTCCGACAAGCACAATTTGTATGTTGAACAGACATGACTTGAGGACTTCGGTGGAGCTTACTCCCAAATAAGTGTGCAGCCTAGATTGCAAGCGGGCTGTATGACTCCTGCAGGAGGTCAATGACAGTCTTCATTTTCCTTAGTGCTTTGTAGACATTTGTGATTAATTCTGGAGGTAGTTCAACTACGTAGAGTCTTGGTGGTCCAATTTGGCCAGTTAGTTTCCCCACGAAGACCGGTTAGGAGGCTAAATCCCATTCCGGGATCCCTGCTCTTCTCCTTCTCCCCTCCGCTACTCGAAAGACTTCTCTCCCTTCTAATAGTAGGTTCCTTGTTTAGTATGGAGACCGGAAAGCACAAGAATTGGTACATAACAAAGAATACGTCAAGATGGCATTGAGGTTTGAGTAAGGATTCTTAGCAAGTCAATTTTAACTCCTTCTCCTCTTCGTCTTCTTTCTCCTCTTCTTCTTCTTTCTCATCTTCCCCTTCCTTCTTTTTTAATATTATTATTATTATTATTATTATTATTATTATTATTTATTGTCGAAGGCTTTCATGGCCGGAATCACTGGGTTGTTGTAAGTTTTTTCGGGCTATATGGCTATGTTCTAGAGGCATTCTCTCCTGACGTTTCGCCTGCATCTATGGCAAGCATCCTCGGAGGTAGAGAATGCCTCTAGAACATGGCCATTATTATTATTATTATTATTATTATTATTATTATTATTATTATTATTATATTTATTATTATTATTATATTTATTTATACCCCACTTTATGTAAACCAAAAGAGGCTCAAAACAGCTTAACATAAAAGAATCGGCATGTAATTTAAAATATAGAGATACGCAAACATTAAAACAGGATTAAATATAAAGTGTTAAAAATTCCCAGTTGAAAACCATTAAAACATATTCAAAGTTAAAGTCTTTTCCTCCGATTCTTCCTCTTTTCCTTCCTCTTCCTCTTCTTTCTCATCCTCTTCTTCCTCTTCCTCTACCTCTTCTTCTTCCTCTTCCTTTTCTTCCTCCTTCTCTTCCTTCCTTTCCTCCTTCCCTTTCTTCCCCCTCTTCTTCCTCCTCCTCCTCTTGCTCTTCTTCACAGGATTAAATATAAGCAATGTTAAAAATTCCCAGTTGAAAACCATGAAAACATATTCAAAGTTAAAGTCTTTTCCTCCTATTTTCCTTCCACTTTCTCTTCTTTCTCATCCTCTTCTTCCTCTTCTTCGTTTCCTCCTTTTTCCTCTTCCTCCTCTTCTTTTCTTCCTCTTCTCCTTCCTCTTCTTCTCCTCCTCTTCTTCCTCTTCCTCCTCCTCTTCTTCTTCTTCTTCCTTCTTCTTCTTCTCCTCCTCTTCTTCCTTTTCTTCCTCTTCTCTCTTCTCCTCTCTTCTTCTTACTCCTCTTCTTCCTCTTCCTCTTCCTCCTTGCCTCCTGCACTTCATTGTCCTTCCTCTTCCTCCTCCTCCTCTCCTTCTTCCTTATCCTCCTCTTCTTCCTCCTCTTTCTCCTTTCTCTTCTTCCTCTTCTTCTTCTTTCTCCTTCTCTTGTGCTTCTTCGCTTCCCCTTCTTCATTGTCTTTTCCCCTTCTTTTTCCTCTTCCTCCTCCTCCTCTTTCTTTACTTCTTCTTCTTCTTCCTCCTCCTCTCCTTCCTTGTCTTCCTCTTTCTTTTCTTCCTCCTCCTTCTCTTTCTCTTCTTCCTCCTCCTCCTCCTCTTCCTCCTCCTCTTGTGCTTCTTCACTTCCTCCTACTACTTCATCTTTTTTTCCCTTCTTTTTCCTCTTCCTCCTCCTCTTTCTTTACTGCTATTTCTTCCTCCTCCTCTTCTTCTTCCTTGTCTTCCTCTTTCTCTTCTTCCTCCTCCTCTTCTTCTTCCTTGTCTTCCTCTTTCTCTTCTTCCTCCTCCTCTTCTTCCTCCTCCTCTTGTGCTTCTTCACTTCCTCCTCCCCCTTCTTCATCATCTTTCCCCCTTCTTTTTCCTCTTCCTCCTCTTTCTTTTCTTCCTCTTCTTCTCCCTCCTCCTCCTCCTCCTCTGCTTGGAGTGTCATTTGGAGTAATGCAGGGGATGAAGATGAAGATGCTCAGTTTGGGGTTTTGGTGGAAGAATGCAGTGCATTGGATCGGCACAGGGAACACACTTTTAACAACAATTTATTACAGTCCATAGACCCATCAGTGCAAAAGAACGAACATTTAGACATTCTTTTAGAAAGCAAATCCTCTGTCCCAGAAGCAAGGTTATGTTCGCTCAGGGAATGCGCCTTTCCATGACATGCTCTGACCAA
Organism: Anolis sagrei ordinatus; assembly: GCF_025583915.1. Classification (NCBI taxonomy): domain Eukaryota; kingdom Metazoa; phylum Chordata; class Lepidosauria; order Squamata; family Anolidae; genus Anolis; species Anolis sagrei. Next base: position 2,691,853 of record NW_026847993.1, on the reverse strand, counting down.
GGCGGATGTGGGGTAGGCGCTCTTGAGGTTCGTGTGTACTACTCCAAGGCATTTCAAATTGCGTGTGGCTTGAAATAAGAAGGGAAGAGGCAATTCAGAGACAGCTGGGTGAGAATAATTTTACGGGTTCCCTTCAGTATTAAGTATTTGGGAAACATTGCAGAGGCCAGCGGGATTGCCTTGCGAAAGGTTGACCTTGCTAAACTGGCCAAGTCAGGACCCAACCACCAGCTCTCACACTCTTTAGGAAATCACGGACTTCTTTTAAGCGTAACTCATAGTGGGAGAACATGCGTGTAAGAGGATGGGTAGAATTTAACGCTTCTCTGATTGACTTGTGTGTTTCTTCTGAGTCGTTCTCCGGAACAGATCTCTCATCTAGCAAAATAGAGTGAGGTGTGCAATTATTTGTGAGGTCCTGTACCCGCTTACTTCCGAGTATGCTCTATTGGATACAGTATTAATAATCAGGGATACTTTAGGAAAGTAGAGGATTGTTCTTTAGATAGTTAGGTATTTCTTCTTTGTGTATAGAGCAGGGATGGGCAAACCCAGGCGCGGGGGCCGGATGCGGCCCCTTGGGCTCTTTTCTCAGGCCCTCCTCTCTCTCACCATCCTATCCTTCCTTCCTTCCTCCTTTGTCTTCCTCCTTCTCTTTTCTTCTTCCTTCCCTCCCTCTTTCTCCCTCCCTCCATTCCTTCCACCCTTTCATTCTTCTTTTCCTTCCTTCCTTCCCTTCTTCCATCCTTCTCTTTCCCTTTCTTCCTCCCTTTTCTTTTTTTCCTCCTCCTTTTCCTTCCTAGTTCTTTTCCTTCCTCTCTCCCTCTTCCCCTCTCCCTCCTTCCCTTTTGTCTTTCCTTCCTCTTTTTCCTCCCTCCTTCCCTCCCTCTTTCTCCTCCTTTCCTTCCACCCTTTCATTCTTCCTTCCCTCCTTCTCCCTTCCTTCCTTCTTCTCTCCTCTTTCTTCCTCCCTTCCTTTTTCCTTCCCTTCCTCCATCCTTTCCTTCCCTCTCTCCCTCTTTCCCCTTCTTCCCTCCTTCCCCTCCTTTCCTTCCTTCTTTTTCCTCCCTCCCCCTCCCCCTCCCTCACTTTTTCTCCCTCCCTCCATTCCTTCCACCCTTTCATTCTTCCTTCCCTCCTTCCCTCCTCCTTCCCTTCCTTCCATCGTTCTCTTCCTCCCTTTCTTCCTCCCTTCTCTTTTTCCTTCCTTCCCTTCCTTCCATTCTTTCCTTCCCCCTCTCCTTCCCTCTCTCCCTCTTTCCCCTTCCTTCCTTCATTCCTCCCTCTCTCCCTCCCTCCCTTCCCTTCTTTTTCCTCCCTCCATTCACTCCCTCCTTCTTCCTCCTTCCATTCCTTCCACCCTTTCATTCTTCCTTCCCTCCTTCCTCCTTTCCTTCCTTCTATCCTTCTCCCTCTTTTCTCCCCCCTCCTTCCCTTCCATCCTTTTGTCCTTCCTTCCCTCCCTCTTTCTCTTTCCTTCCTTCCTTTCCTTATGCCTTCCCTTCATTCTCTTTCCTTTATCTTTCCCTTCTTTCCATCCATCTTCCTCTTCCTCCCTCCCTTCTCTTTTTCCTTCCTCCTTCCCTTTCATCCTTCCTTCATTCCCTTTTGTCTTTCCTTCCTTCCCTCTTTCCTTCTTCCTCCTTTCACCCTTCCCTTCCTTTCTTCCTTCTTTCCTTTTCCTTACCTTCCTTCCTTCCATCCTCGGGCAGCCAGTCCTCCTAGCAGGGAGTGTGAGCATGCGGCCCCCAAGTTTGAAAGTTTGCCCATGCCTGGAATAGAGACACTATCCATCCAATATTATTATTATTATTATTATTATTATTATTATTATTATAGAAAGGGATAACATGATAAGGCTGAAAGCAGTAAAAAAAGAATGTATGTTTTGTTGCGACTCTCACTCCTGATTGAATCGCAGTCTGTAATTTTTAATTTTTGAGAAATTAGTCTTTTACACATTTTCAGGGTCTGTCGGATACGGTGCACAGATGCACGCAGTTTATGTTGATGATAGAAATTACCAGCTTTCAAACTTTTTGTGCTTTTTTAAGTAACAGATTTATCCTTATTGCTGTAGCTTTTCTTTGAAAGGTGGAAATCCAAGAGGAAGCTTACCTCAAAGCATTTATTTTTCCTTGAAAGGTCATTTATGATTGTATATCCTGGCTGTTTTAGGCATTGATACTTGACGTTTTAAGTGCTGAGCCTGCCATTTTTTGCACTATGTTGTTGTACATTTTGTCACATTTTACAAGGTATGCGGATTAAAGAGGTCTCCTTGTCCTCACTCAGTTCTTCCTTGGAAAATCCTGAATTCCAAACGGTCAGCATGATCTAAAGTTCCTGTTTCGTCAAAGTCAGTCTGTTCATTAGTGTTATCCAGTTTGCCTTCCTGCTCATTATCAGGCTGAGAACTGTCCTCTTCTCTGAGTCAATTTGCACCTGCAACTGGCTAGTGTTGCAACCTAGAGCAGGAAACGAGACCCTAAGACAACAACCCACCACACTTGACTGTGGGGAAAAACGATCCCTTTTTATTGATGAAAAATTGTTACAAAATGTTGCATCCCAGTTCAAGAAATGAGACCATAAGATTAAATCCACCACACTGGACTGTAGGAAAAGCAATCCTTGTTTATTGATGAAAAATTGGTTACAAAAGAAAGGTAAATGCAAAGTCAAAAAAGCCACAGAAAAATACAGCAGTCAGTATAATCTCTGAACTTGAGCAAAATTTCAAAAGCCACAATACAAGAACCAGGAACCTGTTAGCCTTTTACTAACCATGAACTTGATAACTAGAAGCCTCTGGGATTACCGGCCATGGAACACAGGAATTCTGCCAAGGCACAGCCACAGTCCCAAACGTTGCTTGATCTAAAGAGGCACCCGGCAGGAGGCCTCTTAAACCAAAGAAGATATTCTTTGAAACGCCCCTTGACTTTGAAGCCTGGGCCTGTCTCTCCTGTAAACGATGTGATCTTCGTAGAAACTGGGAAACATTTCTGTCTCTAACTATCTGTTATCTTTGGTCCTCATTAAAAACCCCAGGTGGAGAGATATCACAGCTAGCTTCCAAAACATTTTCCTCCAGCCGTTGAGTTTCATTTTCATCGCCGCTGACCTCAGCATCAACAACAGATTCCACACTGTCAGGTTCAGGGAGAGCTTGCTCAGTTGGAAAAACTATCAGAGAATCCAGTTCACACAGATCAGGATCAGGCTGAACCCCAATACAAAACAGAAGAAAATGCAAAGTCAAAAAGCCACAGTAAAAATCAGCAATCACAAATATCCATGAACTAGATCAAAAACCAAAAGCAACTCTGTAAAATCCTGGAACCTGTTAGCAATCCACTAACCGTACTTGGAGCACTGGAAGCCTCTTGGGATGAAGGCCATGGGAAACGGGAGATCTGCCAAGGTAATGCCTCAGTCTAAAACGATGCCTGATCTAAAGAGTAAACCCAGCGAGAGGCACTTAAAACCGAGGAATCTGTTTCGTGACACGCCTCCAGGCTTTGAAGCCCTTGTTTCTTTTTCTTTTAATCTGGTTGACCTTCGCAGACTCTGCGATTCACCCGTTTTGCCAAATCTGTCCTCTTCTATCCTCATTAAGGATCCCAGGTGTTAGCTGCTCTGGGAGCTATCACTGCTTGGCTCTGAAACATTCTCATGAGAATGTGTACTTTCACTTTCCAAGCCTTCCAAGCCTGCAGGAGTTTCTTCTACACTGACCTCAGAATCAACATTTTCATTAGCATCAGGAGCATCAGGAAATACAATCAGAGAATCAGGTTCAGGTTCACACCCAGGCTGAACCCCAACACATTGCCAGGGCTCTGCCTTATTTAGGTAGAGATGAATCAAACTCCCAGTTTTATCAAACGGTTTAATTAAAACAGCAGTTACTTGCTGGCTGTTTTTATAATTCAAAATATAAAACACAAAGATAGCACTCAGCTACAGAATAAACAAAAACTGATAGCAAAAATAACTTCATAGTCAAAAGGGTCCAGTCCAGTGATCAAATGCCAAGAGTTCAATAAACAAAGTCCAGGGATCAAGAGTCTATACCGTAGTCAAAAGCCAGTCCAAAGGTTAAAGGTTCRGGGATTCCAAGATTACAGGAGACAGATCAGGATACCAAAAATCCAACAGACCTGGGGGGAAAACCAGCAGCATCCACCACCAAAATYCAACAGATACTTTTCTCCCAAAGATCAGTCTCAAGGTTAGCTCCTTAAATCCAGTAACAACCAGCTGCAACCCATCTCCTGCACACCTCCACCCCTAATTGCTTTCACCCATGAACTCCCACTTACAGATTACCAAACCCTCTAGYACAGTGTTTCTCAACCTGGGGGTCGGGACCCCTGAGGGGGTCGTGAGGGGGTGTCAGAGGGGTCGCCAAAGACCATTAGAAAACACAGTATTTTCTGTTAGTATGGGGGTTCTGTGTGCCAAGTTTGGTGGAGTTCAGAATACTCTTTGATTGTAGGTGATCCCAGTAACTACAACTTTCAAAGGTCAAGGTCTATTTTCCCAAACTCAACCAYTGTTCACATTTGGTCATATTGAGTATTCGTGCCAAGTTTGGTCCATATCCACCATTGTTTGAGTCCACAGTGATCTCTGGATGCAGGTGAACGACAACTCCAAAACTCAAGGTCAATTCTCATAAACCTTTCCAGTATTTTCTGTTGGACATGGTAGTTTGGTTAAATTCCATCATTGGTGGAGTTCAGGATGCTCTTCGATTGTAGCTGAACTATAAATCCCAGCAAATACAACTCCAAAATGACAAAATCAATCCCCCCCAATCCCCCCAGTATTCAAATTTGGGTATATCAGGTATTTGTGCCCAGTTTCGTCCAGTGAATGAAAATACACCCTGCATATCAGATATTTACATTACAAATCATAACAATAGCAAAATTACAGTTACAAAGTAGCAACGAAATTAATTTTATGTTTGGGGGTCACCTCAACATGAGGAACTGTATTAAGGGGTCGCAGCATTAGAAAGGTTGAGAACCACTGCTCTACAACTAATACTCACATTAACCCTTCCATCACCAACCATCAACTGCCGAACATAAGACAACTCTAAGCTGGAATGTGTCTAGAGGAGGGAGACTCAAATGTTCAAGGGTTTGGAAAACAAGCCCTACGAGGAGCGGCTTAAACAGCTGGGCATTATCGTGCATACATTACGATCCCTTCTTCCTGCTCCTCAAGAAGAGACCCACATGTAGGCCAGATTGCTTCCCTACAAATCTGCTATTCTACAGATACACCATCTTCCTCTGACCCTTGGAGAAAGCGGTGGGTGACCAAATTCCTTCTGTCTGCCACACTTATGGAATAGTAAAGTGTCTCTTATATAGCATATTTCTTGCTGATGTCCTTCCAAGAAGTTGTAAATGACTGACAGGTTGTTTTCCAGCTAAAACATGCTAACTCTATCAGTTCCGGACAGATGTTGACTTTCCTTCTTAAGTTATCATTGGTTTTCTTTTTTAACATAAGGAACCACTGTGTTGACTTCCTTAATTCAAAAGAGTTGCTGTCTCTGGTAATGCAAACATGTTGTTTTCCACCAAGAGTTGCTCATTTGTCTCTAGTCATCCGTGTCAGCAGTTCAGCCATTGCAGTAGTTTTTCCTTCATCAGCCTTTTGTAGTTTTCCAGGCCTCTTTGGCTTCTATAGGGCCCAACCATACTCCTTTTGTACAATTTTATTCAACCCACACATCATATTTTATCACGTATATCTATATAAATAAAAATGTAATGTTCGTTTGTGGGATTAACAGAACTCAAAAAGCACTGGATGAATTGACACCTAATTTGGACACAACACACCTATCAAGTCAAGAAGTGACCGTCACTCATAAAAATACTGAAAAACGCAGCAGAAGAGACTTAAAAAGCCAAAAAAAATTAAAAATACATTACAACGCATGCATAAAACCACATCTATATAAATAAAAATGTTATGTTTGTTTGTGGGATTAACAAAACTCAAAAACTACTGGACGAATTGACACCAAATTTGGACGCAAGACACCTAACAATCCAATGTATGTCCTTCACTCAAAAAATTGATTATATCATTTGAGAGTTGTAGTTGCTGGGATTTATAGTTTACCTACAATCAAAGATCATTCTCAACCCCACTAACAATAGAATTGGATCAAACTTGGCACACAGTTCTCCCATGACCAACAGAAAATACTGGAAGGGTTTGGTGGGCAGTGTCCTTTGGTTTTGGAGTTGTAGTTCACCTACATCCAGAGATCACTGTGGACTCAAACAATGATGGATCTGGACCAAACTCTACACGAATACTCAATACGTCCAAATGTGAACACTGGTGGAGTTTGGGGAAAATAGAATTTTGACATTTGGGAGTTGTAGTTGCTGGGATTTATAGTTCACCTACAATCACAGAGCATTTTGAATCTCACCAATGTTAGAATTGGGCCAAACCTCCCACACAGAACCCCCATGTTTGGACGCTTTTAGGGTGCGTCGTTGATTGTACTCTTTTAATTACTTTCTGTTTTGGTGCTCCCACGTTTTCATTTTGAACAGTGGGAAGTAGGGCTTGCTCATTAAGAGCCGCTTTGAGTCTTACCTCTCTATTCCTTTTGGTTTGAGGCGTAAAAGCCTTACAAATTTCGCAAGCCTGAGAGAGATGGGCTTCTCCCAGGCATGCTACACATTCCAGGTGTGCGTCGTTATCCAGTATTTTATTAGGACATAAGATGCATTTCTTAAATGAAGTAGTCATGTTTAAATATTATTATTAATAAGCTTCACATTGTCGTTGCTGCCTTTTGAGGTGGATTATAAGAACCTCTTTCAGCAGCTTATGAAGAGCACACGCCAAACTCTGCACAGCACAACCCTGATAAATGTAACAGTATCCAAAAGTCCCAGGCTCAGCCATCTCTCCAGATATAGCCCCACCAATCAGTTTAATGCATCTTATTTTACAGTTGACACACACACACTAACTGATTTCTCACATGTTCCAACAAACGATGGTGTAGACAGTCCCTGAGTTACAAACATCCTACTTACAAACAACTCATAGCAAGGGGAGAGTGGGCGGGGCCAACCACCAACATTTTTCAAATCTATCTAGAAGGTTCCGAAGCTGTCTGCTCAGGCGCAGAAAGTACCATATATGCGTATTCACAGTTGACCATGATGGGAAGGTGAGAGAAATCTACTCATAGGAAGGGAAATCCACTCCTGAAAGAGTTCTCATCATGGGGAAAAGATGTCTCCACTTAAGCTGTATCCCCAATCCTTGTTTCCACAACAAGCCAAAATGTTCAAAATCCAAAGCAAAGCATTGGTAATACAAGCAGCTGAGAACAAAGGCTTTTATTTCAACTGAACAACAAATTAAAAACAAACACGTAGTTGAACTAAGCAGAGAAACTCTGTGACCAGTTGCAAACCAAACACAATCCTGCAGAACCGAAGCTGAATACAAAGGGAGAAAAGACTTGGCAGCCTCTTGAATCATTTAGACTTAAATTCACTTTGCTTTGGTCCGACCATACTAATATTTTTGTACACAAAGCTAAAGGGGAACATAAAAGATGCCGGAAACTAAACTGCTTCAATAGCAAACATGGCTGACAGGTAAGTCTTAATACACTTAAAGTGGGCCGAACATGGCTTACATATGTTGTCACAAATTGCAAGAATTTTCCTTGTTTTTGATGGCTTACATCAGGCATAGGCAAACTTTGGTCCTCCAGGTGTTTTGGACTTCAACTCCCACAATTCCTAACAGCCGGTAGGCTGTTAGGAATTGTGGGAGTTGAAGTCCAAAACACCTGGAGGGTCCAACTTGTTGCCAGATTGACAAACGATCTATAACAAGCAAAATGGTTATTTGAAGTGGAGTATTCAATAAGGTTCTGGAGGCATTTCTTCAATTAAGGGCTTCAAGGGCTGGTCTGGATGCCCTCCAGAGTCCCCCTTTTCTTGCATTAGGAGGTCGGCAATGATGGGTAGCAAGGGCTCCTTGGCATCAGCCCCGGGGACCTTATTTTCATTCGAAAAGATGGCGGTTGGGATCTCTTCTGGCACGATAACCTCAGAAATTAGTGTTTCCCCTTCATCTTCTTCATCCTCGTTGGCTTCAGAAATCACTTCAATCTTTGGAGAAGTTTGCTATAAGTGGGAAACAAACAAGAACTAGTTAACACCTCTCAAACAGAGGGTGCCTCCAGGCAACAGAGGCCAGGCCACCTCTATGCAGATATTTATTTATTTATGACATTTATATGCCACCCTTCTCACCCCAAAGGAGACTCAGAGCGGCTTACAAGAGTTCATTCTCCCAACAGACCTCACAACCTCTGAGGATGCCTGCCACAGATGTAGGTGAAACATCAGGAGAGAATGCTTCAGGAACATGGCCAGACAGCCTGGAAAACTCACAACAACGCAGTGATTCTGGCCATGAGAGCCTTCGACAACACAATGATGATGATGATAATAATAATAATAATAATAATAATAATAATAATAATAATAATATCATCATAAGCCACCAGTAAATGCTAAAACATTTCAAAGCTCATGATACTATATTAATTTTCATCTCATTTTTCAATTGAGGAGCTTGAAATGTGGGAATATCTGTATTTTGACCTGTGCAACAAACCTATGTTCGACTGAGCAATAGCAACCGGTTGCCCATTTTGCTCTGTGATTAAGTGAAATTGACAAAAACAAGACAAGGAAAATATTTTTTAAAAAAATCACCTTTTTAGTGAAAATCTCCTCCTCTGCCAAAGTGTCGCTGGAATCTACATCTTCCAAATCAGGCAATTCCTTTTAAAAAATAATAAGTCATTTTTGATGTTTTATTGAAGGAAGTGGCTTTTTGAAGAATCATTCCTTGACGTTTTACTTTGAATGTTGCAAGCTGTGGGCCGGTGGTTTAAAAAGGGTGCTTCTATCCACCACACCATCCTTTCAAAACCCACAACACACTCCTTTGTCAATACGTACATCAAGGAAGAGTTTCTCTGGTGCCTCCATCTTAATTTCTTCAATATGTGCCGGATCAGGGAGTTCAGTAAGCTTTGGTCCTGGTGTGGCCATCTTTTCTGTTGGCATCTCTAAAGAATAAACAACATATGTAGTGCTTCCACATTTTACTCGACATGGAAATCAAAAACTGAATTGCGTTAAAGGTCTTGAGGCATTTCTGACTACCATATTTCACTTTTCTTTGGGCAAATTCATGCAGAGGTTGGCACCTTTGATTCTCATGACCTCAAAATAATAATAATAATAATAATAATAATAATTATTATTATTATTATTATTTCTATCCCGCTTTTAGGGCCAGGCTTTAGCACAGTGGGTTAAACCGCCAGCTGTAGAAAATCGATTGAAAGGTGGTGTCGTACTCTGGAACAGAATCACCTCTGACTTTAAACACACCAGCTGAGTAAAATCAGCAAGCAGTTTATTTAGGAACATATTATTGCAACCCAGAGCAGGAAACGAGACCATAAGATAACAATCCACCACACTTGACTGTGGGAAAAAACAATCCCTTTTTATTGATGAAAAAATGGTTACAAAATAGAGGAAAATGCGAAGTCAAAAAGCCAGCAGTCAAGAATATCCATGAACTAGATCAAAATTCCAAAAGCAACACTGTAAAAACCTGGAACCTGTTAGCAATCCACTAACCGTACTTGGAGCACTAGAAGCCTCTTGGGATGTAGGCCACGGGAAACGGGAAATCTGCCAAGGTAATGCCTCAGTCTAAACGATGCCTGATCTAACGAGACAACCCGGTGAGAGGCACTTAAAACTGAAGAAACTGTTTCGTGACACGCCTCCAGGCTTTGAAGCCTGTGTTTCCTCTTCCCTTAATCTGCTTGACCTTTGCAGACTCTGCGATTCACTCCTGTTTTTCCAAATCTGTCCTTTTCTATCCTCATTAAAGAAGCCAGGTGATAGCTCCTCTGGAGAGCTATCACCTTGGCTCTGCAACATTCTCATCAGAATGTGTAGTTTCACTTTCCAAGCCACTGACCTCAGAATCAACATTTTCATTACCATCAGGGAAAAATACATTTTCAGTAGCATCAGGAAATATAAACAGAGAATCAGGTTCAGGTTCAGCAATCAGAGAATCAGGTTCAGTTTCACACGCAGGCTGAACCCCAACACATATGTAGCCAAACAGTAAAAAGTAATCCACAGTAAAAGTAATCCAATTTAGTTAATCAGATACAAAGGAAGACAGGAACAAAGAGTCCAAGGAAATTAATGAAACCAGGCACTTCAATCCACGAACAAAATAGAAGCATATCCCATAGGTAAAACATGAGCTAGGCAGACCTTGGTGCATAAAACTTGGCATTATCCTGACGTTGCCTCAACTGAAGCAATTGTCTCTCACACATCATTATAAACTTTTCCCTGACTCCAAAACTGCTAGGAATGGATTCTTTCTTAGTTTCGGTTTACTAACTATTTTCTATTGAATGCGAGCTGAGCATCTTAATTGCTGCTCGTACTGCCTCTGTTTACCAAAACTTCTTTTCCTGTTCAAGGTCTCGCTCCCATCATTAACTCCTGCACCTGGTACCTCAAAGTCAGCTTCATTCTCAGATAACTGACAAGGTAACTCCATCGAAAGGCCTTCCCCAAGCCTGGGACCTTGAGAAGCCTCTTGCAGCAACTCAGGCCTCTCTGGCCTCTCTTTTAAACTCCGTTCGGACCCAAGTGACCCCTCATCCCCAAATCCACCAGACCCTGGCCCAGGAACTGAATCAACATCCCCATTCCCTTAATGAACATCAACATGAACATCATCCCCATTCTCATCATGAATATTAACATGAACATCAGACACAATCACAGGCTGATATACAACAGGTTGGCAGTTCAAACCCAGGTTGGGGTGAGCTCCCACTGTCAACCCAGCTTCTGCCCACCTAACAGATCGAAAACAGTAAATATAGGTTGCTTACCTGTAAACATAGTTTCCCGAGTGGTCACCTGTGAATTTGCACATGTGGTATATTCCTGCGCTCGCACAGGCAGCAACGGAAAGGTCTCGAGACCAATTTGACAGTTAGCGTAGCCCCGCCCACCTTCCCCGTCCATATAAATAGCCCTTGGGAGGGGCTACGGTCAGTTCTTCCTATCCGCCGCTAAAAGCAGCAAGGGAAAGGAGACCTAATCCATACAAAAAAGCACAGCCAGAAGTCCTGAGGCATGACCTTTAACAGGAAGCGGGGAGGATGGGCGGTTTGTACAAATCTGCCCACCTAACACATCGAAAACAGTAACGTGAGTAGATAAATAGATACCACTTTTAGCGGGGAGGTAATAAAAAGGTGTCCATAAGAATATGCTGGTGATTCGATCAGGAGGATGACTACGGACAACAAAGCTCCTCCACATGGAAGATGGAGAAGCAGCACCACCTCGTGGCCAGAATTGAGCACAGCCTCCAGATGCCAGAGATGGAAAAGAAGGGAAAGTCTACCTCTGTTTATGTATTCTCTGTCCTTGTTAACTGTATAATGGCATTGAATGTTTTCAGTATATGTGTTCTGTAAACTACCCTGAGTCCCCTTGAGGAGATAGAGCGGAATATATATAAAGTATATTATTATTATTATTATTATTATTATTAGAAATACAACAAGATGAGACCACAGGAGACACTCTGCTGGCTGTTGAATTGGATCACACATATTATTATTATTATTATTATTATTATTATTATTATTATTACTATTAGAAACACAACAAGATGAGTCCACAGCAGACACTCTGCTGGCTGCTGAATTGGATCACACGTATTATTATTATTATTATTATTATTATTATTATTATTATTATAAACACAACAAGATGAGTCCACAGCAGACACTCTGCTGGCTGTTGAATTGGATCACATATTATTATTATTATTATTATTATTATTATTATTATTATTATTATAAACACAAGATGAGTCCACAGGATACAAGATCACTCTGCTGGCTGTTGTATTATTATTATTATTATTATTATTATTATTATTATTATTATTATTATAAACACAACAAGATGAGTACACATAAACAAGGTTACTATTGGATCACACATATTATTATTATTATTATTATTATTATTATTATTATTACTATTAGAAACACAACAAGATGAGTCCACAGCAGACACTCTGCTGGCTGTTGTATTGGATCACACGTATTATTATTATTATTATTATTATTATTATTATTATTAGAAACATAACAAGATGAGTCCACAGCAAACACTCTGCTGGCTGTTGAATTGGATCACACATATTATTATTATTATTATTATTATTATTATTATTATTATTACTATTAGAAACACAACAAGATGAGTCCACAGCAGACACTCTGCTGGCTGTTGTATTGGATCACACGTATTATTATTATTATTATTATTATTATTATTATTATTAGAAACATAACAAGATGAGTCCACAGCAAACAAGATCACTCTGCTGGCTGTTAAATTGGATCACACATATTATTATTATTATTATTATTATTATTATTATTATTATTATTATTATTAGAAATACAACAAGATGAGACCACAGGAGACACTCTGCTGGCTGTTTAACTGGATCACACATCGGACACTTCCCAAGTGTCTAGGACTGTGTGATGTATCGGCGAATAATGTGTGCAGATCCCAGTAGGGCGGCCTTTTGCAGCTGGCAGATGGTAATTTTGTCAGCGCCATTGTGTTTAAGTGCAGGCCAAGGTCTTTAGGCACTGCACCCAGTGTGCCGATCACCACTGGGACCACCTTTACTGGTTTGTGCCAGAGTCTTTGCAGTCATTATTATTATTATTATTATTATTATTATTATTATTATTATTATTATTATGGAGACTCAAAGCGGCTAACATTAAAAGCATTACAATAAAAAAGTAAAGGTTTTCCCTCAACATTAAGTCTACTCATGTCTGACTCTGGGGGGTGGTGCTCATCTCCATTTCTAAGCTGAAGAGTTGTTGTCCATAGACACCTCCAAGGTCATGACTGCATGGAGCGCCATTACCTTCCCACCAAAGCGGTACCTATTGATCTACTAGTATTTTTTGCATGTTTTCAAACTGCTAGAGTGGTAGAAGCTGGGGCTAACAGCGGGAGCTCATGCTGCCCTTTGATTCAAACTTACAGCAACCCAATACTTTGGATGTGAGGTAAGTCAAGAGATATTTTAGCACATGATACCTTTAAAGGTATATCACAACTTGATTCTTTCGCTTCCTATTCACACTTACCCAAAGGGCTACTACTTTCAGGTCCACCCAACGGATGTTCTAAGTTTGCTGTTGCAGCCAGGGCTTCTTCGTGGGCCTCCAGGCTTTCCTTCACAAACTTCTCAATCTTCTGCTCTGTTTCCATCTTTTCCACAGTATCCAAAGACGCTACCGCATTGCTGGGGACAATGTCACTGCTTGGAGATGGGGTGTCACCTAGAACATCCCATAATAAATAGAAATGAGCTTGTTTGCAGGTAGTTCTAAATCATAAGTTCCCATCAAACAACATTATTTAATTGGTTTTTTTTAAGTACACAAAATAGTGAGATCTTGGTTCTCGCAACAGAGGCAAGGGATGCTCTTCAGGAGGAGAGAGATGAAGAAGCGGAGGAAAAGGAAGTAGTCGGAGGAGGAAGAAGACAGGGAAGAAGAAGAGAAAGAGGAAGTAGTAATCATGGAGGAGGAAGAAGATGAGTTAGAAGAGGAGGAAGAGGAAGCAGTAGTCATGTAGTAAGAAGAGGCGGAGGGAGATGAAGAAGAGGAAAAGGAAGTAGTCATGGAGGAGGAACAAGACAGGGAAAAAGAGGAAGAAGAGGAAGCAGTAGTCATGGAGAAGGAGGAGGAAGATGAAGAGGTAGAAAAGGAAAGAACAGTGGAAGAGGACAAGGAGCAGAACAAGAAGGAGGTGGTGGTAGAGGAAGAATTGGGGGAAAAGAAAAGGGGGGAGAGGAAGAAAGGAGGAAAAGGAAAAAAAAGAGGTGGTGGTGATAGAGGAAGAATCTGAAAAGGAGTAGAAGAAAAAGAAAGAAAGAAAGAAGAGGACAAGGAGGAGGTGGTGGTAGAGAAACAATTGGAGGAGGAGAAGAGAAGTAGGAGGAGTTGGTGATAGAGGAGGAATCAAAAGAGAAGGAAGAAGAAGAAGGGGAAGAGGAAGAAGAAAAAGAAGAATCCGCCTGGATGGACAAACCTTCTTGTTGGCCTGCTGATGTTCTGTTTCTTTCTTCCATGTCACGCTGCCTCTTCTTCTCCATGGCTCTTTGCCGGACGGCAGTGAGAGCATCGAGGTTGTCTTGGATCTTCTTTCTTTCTTTGGTCTCCCACGTTTCCCTTTCTTTCTTTTCAGCTTCTCGCCCCCCTGCAGCCCAGGCTTCCGCACACGCTCTGGTTGCAATAGGGAAGACGGGCATCAGGTCCTTGAAAGTGGAATTCACTCATTTCTGTGTAATTTACTTCCACGTACTTAACTAATTCAATATTGAGTAGCTGCTACAATCTGTTTGGGATCCGCCAGGAAACTGTCATTTATTGCAACAGTTCTTCTATGTGGAGACCAAAATGCCACCAGTGGGGTGGGATTTGGGGCTGAACAAAACAGTGAGGCTGAACAGAAAGCTCTCCTGAAATGTCTAGCTTAATGCTTCCAGTATTTACTGTATATACTTGAGTATAAGCCTAGTTTTTCAGGCTGAATAAGCTCCCCTCGGCTTATACTCGAGACAAAGTTATTTATTATTTTACTCTGTTATTAGTATTATTTTTATTTCATGTGTTATTTTACTCTATTATTATTACATTTACAGCATTTTACCCTATTATTATTATTAGTCCATGTATTATTTCACACTATTTAAGATTATTATTACATTTATTATTTTATTATTATTGCATTTATTATTTTACACTATTTATGATTATTATTACATTTATTATTTTACTCTATTATTTAGTATTATTACATTTACAGTATTTTACCCTATTATTATTATTATTATTACATTTATTATTTTACACTATTTATGATTATTATTACTTTTATTATTTAACTTTATTATTATTGCATTTATTATTTTGCTTTAGTATTACATTTATTATTCTACTCTATTATTACTGTTATTGCATTTCCATTATTTTACTTTATTATTATTATTATTATTATTATTATTATTATTATTATATTTATTATTTTACTCTATTATTGTTGGAAGCATACGTAAGTACATACATTGAAGATATGTAATGATTTAATCAGAGTTGGGCAGTCTTATCTCAAATTACAGTTTTATGTAAATATTCAAAAAACATTTCACCTCCTGATGCCTCAATTAATGTAATTTTATTGGTATCTATTTTTATTTTGAAATTTACCTGTAGTGGCTGCATTTCCCACCCTCGGCTTATACTCGAGTCAATATGTTTTCCCAGTTTTTTGTGGTAAAATTAGGTGCCTCGGCTTATATTCGGGTCGGCTTATACTCGAGCATATACGGGTAGTTATTAGGAGTAAAAGTTGTGATTTATTCTGTAGGTTAATTTACTAACAGGCTTATTAATCTTAAGTTAGACTATCCAAGAAAAGGTAACTACTTCTTAGACCCCCTGGTGGCGCAGCAGGTTAAACTGCTGAGCTGATGAACTTGCTGACTGAAAGGTTGGCTGTTCGAAACTGGGGAGCTGGGTGAGCTCCCGCTGTTAGCCCCAGCTTCTGCCAACTTAGCGGTTCTAAAACAATCACATGTGAGTAGATCAATAGGTACCGCTTCTGTGGGAAGGTAATGGGGCTCCATGCAGTCATGCTGGCCACATGACCTTGGAGGTGTCTATGGACAATGATAATAATAATAATAATAATAATAATAATAATAAACCTTTATTTGTACCCCGCTAACACCATGACACATTTAAAACTAAGGCCGGGCCAATGTAATGATTAAAAAATATTAAAATGCTGGGCATGGCAGGTGAAATAGATAGGTTTTTGGAGATAGGTGCAATGTGCAGACAATCTTAAATCTCTAGTAAAGTGCATTTGGGACATGATGCTTGGAGTTTCCTATTCTGGGAAGGCACACTGGAACAACCACGTCTTCAAGCTCTTCCTAAAGACTGCCAATGTTGGGGCTTGTCTGATGTCCTTGGGGAGAGAGTTCCAGAGTCGGGGGGCCACCACGGAGAAGGCCCTGTCCCTCGTCCCCACCAATCGCGCTTGCGACGCAGGTGGGATCGTGAGCAGGGCCTCTCCAGATGATTGGAGAGATCGTGTGGGTTCATATACGGAGATGCGGTCACGAAGGTAGGCGGGTCCCAAACCGTTTAGGGCTTTGTAGGTAATGCCGACTCTTCAGCTCAGAAATGGAGGTGAACACCAACCCCCAGAGTCGGACACAAGTAGACGTAATGTGAGGGGAAACCTTTACCTTTACCTTAGACCTCCTATTACCTGTCCTTTGGGAAAACGGGCCTGTCATCCAGATACGTCAAATGTTTCAGTCGGATGGTAAGTGTTCTTCTATAATTGGCAATTTTCCTAATTACGGCATTTCCCATTAAGTTCAACACACGCTGCAAAAAAAAGGGGGGGGGGACAAAATAGAAGGTAGTAGAAAGTTCTGTACTATGTACAACAATATTGCAATAAGTTTAACCTAAAAGTCATATAATCTCTATCTTTTCTTGACTTACAGCGAGTTCAGAACCAGGTATCCTGATCTATAAAGATGGTTTGCTTGATGGACTTTCCAATATCAAATGTTCTTCTCTTTCCTTCTAAAACAGTGTATCTCAATCTGGGGGTTGTTATCCCTGGGAGAGTCATGAGGGGGTTTCAGAGGGGTCACCAAAGACCATCAGAAAACATATATTTCTGATAGTCTTAGGAACCCCTTTGGGAGAGAAGGCTGAAGACCTCTCCTCCTGTCCTTCTCTTCCTTTTTGGAAACAGACAATGAATCCTCCCACCAATATCCCTCCTATGATGTAATTGGGCAGCTTCTCAGCAAAAGGGAGGGCTCTTTCTGAGACTCCAAGGGGGGAAACAGAGAGCAGGCGTACTTGGCGCATGGCAGTGTGGTGCGTGGGAGAGCGTATGAGGCTGGAGGAGGCTTGCACCAGCAAGTCCCTTCAACACATGGGGGTTCTGTGTGGGAAGTTTGGCCCAATTCGATCATTGGTGGGGTTAAGAATGCTTTTTGATTGTAGGTGAACTATAAATCACAGCTTCTACAATTCCCAAATGTCAAAGTGTATTTCCCCCATACTCCACATTTGGGCATATTGAGTATTCATGCCAAGTTTGGTCCAGATCCATCATTGTTTGAGTCCACAGTGCTCTCTGGATGTAGGTGAACTACAACTCCCAAACTCAAGGTCAATGCCCACCAAACCCTTCCAGTATTTTCTGTTGGTTATGGGAGTTCTGTGTGCCAAGTTTGGTTCAATTCCATCATTGGTGGAGTTCAGAATGCTCTTTGATTGTAGGTGAACTATAAATCCCAGCAACTACAACTCCCAAAATCAGAAGACGCTTACTTCTTGGGAGGAGAGCAATGTCCAGTCTCGATAAAATAGTGAAGAGTAGAGACATCAGACTGGCAACAAAGATCCGCCTAGTCAAAGCCATGGTATTCCCTGTAGGCACCTACGGATGTGAGAGCTGGACCTTAGGGAAGGCTGAGCGAAGGAAGATAGATGCTTTTGAACTGTGGTGTTGGAGGAAAGTTCTGAGAGTGCCTTGGACTGCGAGAAGATCCAACCAGTCCATCCTCCAGGAAATAAAGCCCGACTGCTTATTGGAGGGAAAGATAGTAGAGGCAAAGATGAAGTACATCATGTAAAGACAGGAAAGCTTAGAGAAAACAATAATTCTGGGGAAAATGGAAGGAAAAAGGAAGAGGGGCCGACCAAGGGCAAGATGGATGGATGGCATCCTTGAAGTGACTGGACTGACCTTGAAGGAGCTGGGGGTGGTGACGGCCGACAGGGAGCTCTGGCGTAGGCTGGTCCATGAGGTCACGAAGAGTCGGAGACGACTGAACGAATGAACAACAAAAACAACTCCCAAATGACAAAATCAACCCCCCCCCCTCCCAACCCCACCAGTATTCACATTTGGGCGTATTATTTGTGCCAAATTTGGTCCAGTGAATGAAAATACATCCTGCATATCAGATATTTACATGATGATTCATAACAGTAGCAGAATGACAGTTATGAAGTAGCAAAGAAAATAATGTTATGGTTGGGGATCATCACAATCTGAGGAACTGTATTAAGGGGTCGCTCCATTAGGAAGGCTGAGAAACACTATAGTTTATCCTGCCATATGTCTGTCCCCAAGAAAGTGGATATTTTTATTCTTGGAAAATAAGGTATCAGTTAAACCGCAAGCAATGCAATGGATCAGGCGATAGTCTCAGAGCGACATTCTGCTTACCAAATCAGGCATGGTTTCCAGGACATTTAAAATATTGGGATCCTCCAGCCGGTTGTGGGAGAGGTCAAGAACACAGATGCTTGGGCATTCCTGCAAGTGCTGGATGTCTTCCACCGTCTGCAACATATTATGAGCGATCTGCAGAGTGTGCAGCACTTTCAAGGAAGCTGTCAAAGAAAAACAAGACCGACATGAAATAAATGCATTTTCTCTGCAAACTCGGCAACCCTGGCAGGGTGCAAACAGCATTACTTTACAAGGCTTTCGACGACACACTGAAATTATTATTATTATTATTTCTTTCCAAAGGGATTTGTAATATGAAGTGACATGTCATTTGCTGCCTGGATTTGATCACTTGTCCATAAAGAGATGCCTGGGTGCATAATTGCATGCAGTTTCCCAAAATATAGGGGTTGAAGTTCTATAATTCAACCTAAACAACATCCCAACACCCCAATTCAGAATTATATGGACTGGACAATTTCAACTCCAGGCTGTTCAATCTATATAAATAAAAATGTAATGTTCGATTGTGGGATTTAACAGAACTCAAAAACCACTGGACGAATTGACACCAAATTTGGACACAAGACACCTAACAACCCAATGTATGTCTTTCACTCAAAACAATTGATTTTTGTCATTTGGGAGTTGTAGTTGCTGGGATTTATAGTTCACCTACAATCAAACAGCATTCTGAACCCCACCAGCGATGGAATTGAACCAAACTTGGCACACAATTCTCCCATGACCAACAGAAAATACTGGAAGGGTTTGGTAGGCAGTGTCCTTTGGTTTTGGAGTTGTAGTTCTCCTACATCCGAAGATGTCTGTGGACTCAAATAAGGATGGATCTGGACCAAACTTGGCACGGATACTCAATATGCCCAAATGTGAATACTGGTGGAGTTTGGGGAAAATAGAATGTTGACATTTGGGAGTTGTAGTTGCTGGAATTTACAGTTCACCTACAATCAAAGAGCATTCTGAACCCCACCAACGATGGAATTGAACCAAACTTAGCACACAGTTCTCCCATGACTAACAGAAAATATTGGAAGGGTTTGGTGGGCAGTGTCCTTTGGTTTGGAGTTGTAGTTCACCTACATCCAGAGATCACTGTGGACTCAAACAATGATGGATCTGGAAACGTTAAATAGCCTCTGACTGTCTGTCTATATCTGTTGTGTGCCTTTGGAATTGAATGTTTGCCATATATGTGTACATTGTGATCCGCCCGGAGTCCCCTGCGGGGTGAGAAGGGCGGAATATAAATACTGTAAATAAATAAATAGTTCTTGAACTGTTCAATGTATTGTCGAAGGCTTTCATGGCTGGAATCCTCTGAGGATGCTTGCCTTAGATGCAGGCGAAACGTCAGGAGAAATGCCTCTGGAACATGGCCCTATAGCCCGAAAAAATCCACAAGAACCTATTTCTTGAACTGCTAGGTTAGTAGAAGCTGGAGCTAACAGTGGGAGCTCACCCCACTTCCCAGATTCGAACAGCCGATCTTTGGTCAGCAAGTTCAGCAGCTCAGCAGTTCAACCTGCTGCACCACTGTGGGCTCTAAAGAAAATACAGATTTGTGCTATTTTAGTATAAGTTTTAACCACCAGGCCATAGATATTTTCTCACTACCTGAGTCTACATATTGTAACACATGTTATTTTTCTTAGATAGCTACATATCTCTAAGAATAATAACAGTAACAACTCAATCCTTTGCATTGCAACCTATGAAGTTCTTGCAGTTGGCTACAGTCATGCAGCGTTTAAAGCTGGGGAAGGAGAATCCCACAAATTATATCTACCGGATTATACCTTTCCTCAGCATTGAATCTGTTGGGTAGATGGCTGGGGTTTGTAATCCAAAATCCCAGACTTAGAGGACAGGGCCTTTTTTAGGGGATGTTGCAACTCTTACAGAGGTTTTCGATGGTTTTGACGTAATTGTTGCTGAGGTTGAGCGAGTCCAGCTTTTGCAAGTGTTCAAGGTTCTCGATTTTATGGATCAGATTGAGATGCAGGTAGAGGCAACGCAAATCGGTCTGAGTGGTGAGGTTCTCGATCTTGGTCAGGCCATTGCATTCCAGCCACAGGCACTTGAGCCCTGTATATTCTTCCAGGTTCTCCAGACGGTCGAATCCTACAGGGAGAAAGAAGGGCGGAAAAGCAATAGCGGAATTTGGCAGAAGGAATGGTCTCTACGTCATGGAATGCAGATTGTGTTCTGTTCCAAAAGATGGGGGCAGAATCATTATCAACGGGGGGAATAGTGACCAAAGCAGCTAACACCTCCCAACAAAGGATTCCCCCATGCAGGAATCAGCCAGGCTTTAAAGCTGCAGGTCCGCAATTTGGGGGTCCTCCTGGACTCAGCGCTGACGCTTGATGCTTGTGCGCCAACTGCGCCAACTTGTGCGCCAACTGCGACCTTACCTCGTGAAGTCTGACTTGACCATGGTGGTCCATGCCTTAGTTACCTTTAGACTGGACTACTGTAATGCACTCTACATGGGGCTACGCTTGAAGACGGCCCGGAAACTACAACTAGTCCAACGTTCAGCAGCCAGATTAATAACTGGGGCAACTTACAGGGAGTGGTCAACCACCCTGTTTAAGGAACTCCACTGGCTGCCATTTATTTTCTGGTCCCAATTCAAGGTGCAGGTTATCACCTATAAAGCCCTAAACGGTTTGGGACCCGTCTACCTTCGTGACCGTGTCTCCCTCCATGAACCAACTCAGGCCCTCCATTCTTCTGGGGAGTCCCATCTTTTGCCCCTGCCAATTTCACAAGCTCACCTAGTAAGTACAAGGGAGAGACCTTTTTCCTCTGTGGCCCCCCAACTCTTGTACTCACTACCTGGAGAAGTTAGGAAAGTCCCTACCTTAGAAACCTTTAAAAAGGACCTTAAAACCCGGCTCTTCCGCTGCGCTTTTGATGAACAGGTTTACATTCTCACACTATTGCTTAGCCTCAATGTTTTGTCATTGGAGTATATGCCCCCCCCCCTTTGGGGGAAAGCCTGATTCCACAACCCCCACTATAATGAGTCCTCCTCCGCAAATAATCCGTCTCTCTCTTATCTCGCCTGAGTTTTAATTAGTTTTAATCAGTCTCTCTTTTAATCATTACATGTAGCCCACCCGTTGTCATTGTGACCGTGCCTATTGTAATTTTATATTGCTATGTTCTCATATGTTTTATGTAATTATGTTGTTTGTTCTTTAGTGTGTGCGTTTTCGGTTTTATTTTATTGTAATTTGCTGTTTGGGCTTGGCCTCATGAAAGCTGCTCCGAGTCCCCATTGGGGAGATGGTGGCAGAGTATAAATAAAGATTATTATTATTATTATTCAGATACATTACATTGCTCTCTCTCCCAGTATTTTTAAACTTTTAATCTTTGCAACTGGCCCTGCCCACTGTGATCATTTTTTTTTCTTTTTTGTGTTCAATTATTGCGATTTTATATTGTTTGTTGTGCTTCTTTATATTGTTCCTTGTATTTTCTTTATTTTTTCTTTATATTTTACTGTTGTATTCTTATGTTGTATATTTGTATTGCTGTATCGTTGGGCTTTGCCTCATATAAGCCACCCCAAGTCCCCTTGGGGAGATGGTGGCAGGGTATTAATAATAATAATAATAATAATAATAATAATAATTATTATTATTATTATCAAAGCGGCCAATTACAACATTCACACTTATTGTGATTTTATATTTTTGTTGTGCTTATTTATATTGTTCCTTGTATTTTATTTATTTTTTCTTTGTATTTTACTGTTGTATTCCTATGTTGTATATTGGTATTGCTGTATTGTTGGGCTTGGCCTCCTATAAGCCGCCCCGAGTCCCCTTGGGGAGATGGTGGCGGGGTATAAATAATAATAATAATAATAATAATAATAATAATAATAACAACATACATATATATATATATATATATGTGTGTGTGTGTGTATGTATATGTATATATGTATATATATATATAATTATTATTATTATCAAGGTGGCCAATTACAACATTCACACTTGCCTCCAGCAGAGAAGAGTTCTTTCTCTCACCCTGGACATTATTCCACAGATATATAAACACCATTTTCCTAGATTCTAACGGACCTCACAACCTCTGATGATGTCTGCCATAGATGTGGACAAAACATCAGGAGGGAGTGCTTCTGGAACATAGTCACACAACACGGAAAACTCATAGCAAGTCAGCACAGCAACATCTTGCATTGCCGGAGCCTGAAACTTTTCTTAAAATGTGCACTTAAACACACTTCTGGAATGAGCTTCGTGTATTCCAAGTAGACTGGAACGTACTTAGTCCTAATCTTTTTTCATACTGGTTTTAAACCACTTCATTGGATGTGTTGCAATAGCAGATTCCCAGATTAGTTTAGTATTTACACCTTATTTTATTTTTCTGGTTATTTAATATTTAATGTTTATTTTACTTAAGTGATATTTGTCTTTACTGTTCTAATGTAGCACAAATCCTATGTAAAATCATACTACATATTTTGACATTAATATTGAAATCTGAAATATATACAGAAAGTCTTTACTTTCTGTATATATTTTCAAGTCTATTTTCACCCATGTTTTACAATATATAATTCCAAAGTGTTTCTTTTTCTATGTCAAATTATTCCGTTGTTGTTTAGCTCGCATCAATTACCTTTGTAATGGAGATACAGGGTGTCATTCAAGCACGGGGTCATGTACAACTTGTGCTGTTTGCAGACATCTCTCAATAGCTTTTTGGTCATTCTAAAATAATAACAGGAGGGGGGGGAAAAACCTCAGTCGTAGAGCACCAGCTCTGGGAGCTTTACAGCAGAAAGTTGGCTCCTAGGGCTATTTTTAAGGTAAAGGTAAAGTTTTCCCCTTGACATGAAGTCTAGTTGTGTCTGACTCTGGGGGGTAGTGCTCATCTCCATTTCTAAGCCAAAGAACTGGCATTGTCCATAGATACCTCCAAAGTCATGTGGCCAGTATGACTGCATGGAGCACAGTTGCCGAAGTGATAATCTTACCTGGGACTTATTTTTTGGGGGAGGGCTTATTTTAAGAGCATTCTGAAAAAAAATATGTTTGGGTTTATACTCTGGGAAATGAGGGATGAGGCCCCTTCCAATCTCTCAATCCTCTTTAAGGAACTGGCAGCTTTCAATAATTTTGATTCATCTAATGAAAGCAACCGAAGTGAAATTACCGTATGCCACCTCGTTTTGATTCTGACTGTTCGCTGGACGAGTCAGTCACCGGCTTCTGATCCCCATTTGTCATCGGCTGGTTTTGTGGGGACATGTCAGTCACAGAGCCACCTTTCTTCTGTGGTGCTTCAATGTGAAATGTGAAAATTAAATATTTAGATTCTTTGGGGAAGTAAATTAAACAACACAGCTTTACACAGAGAGGACACAGTGTGTAACCAATGATCCAAGCTAGAAAGGTTTCTCAGTTCTATCTGTTTCCCCAACCCATCCTGTGTCAGTCTTCTCACCTAAGCTCTGGATTTGCTTGACAGTTAGGCAAAAGGCATAGCATTAATGGGTGGCGTGGGATCGTAAGCGATGAACATAATTGTAATTGTGGGGTTATTTTGTATTTAACTGCATTTTAACATTTGTATTTTCCTAAAACAATTTAATATTTGGATTTTTTTAAAAAAAACTGGAATTTGTATTGGGTGTGTTTCTTAGGTAGCTAGCAGCCTTGAGTACTTATGGGGAGAAATGCAGGACAGAAAGAAAAAGGAGGAGGAATAGAGGAAGAGTAGGATTAGGAAGAAGAAGAGAAGAAAGAAGAAGAGGAAGAAGAAGAGGAGGAGGAAGAGTAGAGGAGGATGAAGAAAAAGAAGAAGAGGAAGAAGAAAAGGAAGAACAGGAGGGAGAGGAGGAAGAGGAGGAGGAAGAGAGAGGACAGAGAAGAGAAGGAAGAAGAAGAGGAGGAGGAAAAAGAAGAGGAAGACGAAGACGAAGAAAAGGAAGAACAGGAGGGAGAAGAGGAGGAGGAACATGGCGGAAGAAGAGGAGGAGGAAAAGGAAGAACAAAAGGGAGCAGAGGAAGAAGAGGAGGAAGAGAGAGGATGGAGAAGAGTAGAAGGAAGAAGAAGAGGAGGATGAGAAAGAGGAAGAAGAGTAGGAGGAAGAAATGGAAGGGGAAGAGAAGAGGGGGAGGAAGAAGAAGAAGAAGAGTAGAAGGAAGAGGGAAAAGAAGAGGAGGAAAAGGAAGAAGAGGAAGAAGAAAAGGAAGAAAGGGGGAGAGAGAAGAGGAAGGAACAATGAAGAAGAGGAGAGGAAAAGGAAGAACAGGAGGGAGCAGAGGAAGAGAGGAGGAAGAGAGAGGATGGAGAAGAGTAGAAGGAAGAAGAAGAGAGGAGGAAAGAAGAAGAAGAGGGAGGAGGATGAGAAAAGCAAGAAGAAAGGGAAGGGGAGGAGGAAGAGAAGAGGGGGAGGAAGAGGAGGAGGAAGAAGAAGAGTAGGAAGGAAGGGAAAAGAGAGGAGGAGGAAAAGGAGAAGAGGAAGAAGAAAAGGAGAAGAAGAGGAGGAGGAAAAGGAAGGAGAAGAAAGGAAAGAAGAGAGAAGAAAAGGAAGAACAGGAGGGAGCGGAGGGAGAAGAAGAGGAGGAGGAACACGGTGGAAGAAGATGAGGAGGAAAAGGAAGAACAGGAGGGAGAGGAGGAGGAAGAGAGAGGACGAAGAAGAGTAGAAGGAAGAAGAAGAGGAGGAAAAAGAAGAGGAAGACGAAGAAAAGGAAAAGGAAAAGAACAGGAGGGAAAGGGGGAAGAAGAGGAGGAGGAAGAAATGGAAGGGGAGGAGGAAGAGAAGAGGGGGAGGAAGAGGAGGAGGAAGAGGAAGAAGAAGAGGAGGAAGAGGGAAGAGGAAAAAGAGTAGAAGGAAGAGGGAAAAGAAGAGGAGGAGGAAAAAGAAGAGGAAGAGAATGAAAAGGAGGAAGAGGAAGAAGAACAAGAACCAGTTTGACAGAATCAGCATCTTGAATTCATAAGGGATTAATGGAAACTTGTGTCAGTTTATCCCATAACTCTTAATATTTTGTTTTTGGTCCATGAAATTACCTGGTTCTCCACTATCTGGTTCTCCTGCCCCACTCCTTTCTAACTTTAGTTCTCCATGTTTCGTATTCTTTTTCTCCTCTTGCTCTTCTTCCAGCAGCGGAGGCTGTAGTTCTAGAATTCCGAAAGATGGAAACGGGATCAGTAGATGTCTAATTATGACAATTCTGAAGAAAAAAGCAGTCCATTAGTACAGCAGACTCTACTAATACATTTGTGGTTTAGATGTCAAGATAAGGCATTCAAGTGGAAATGTTCAGGTGGGAATGCTTCACCTGGGCAAGACATAAATAAACGTTTTGTTGGGGAAAGCTACCTTCTTTCATGATGGACACAAGATGGGCCTGCCTTTGCTCTCCGGTCTCTTGGCCATGTCCTTCTTCTGCAATCCCTTCTCCTGAGCCAGGCTCATTATTGAGCGGATGCATTTCCAAATGTTCCTAAGGAAGGAAAGGAAACGAGATTTCCAAGGTCTTGATGTAATAATGTTGAATTTGCAAACAAGAGTTCAGCTTTTGGAATACTTGTATCTCTATCTCTCTAAAAGTCAAAGTATGGAGTATGTTAATTGTTATTAATTAGGATTTACGTGGATAATGGAGAAAGGCAGGGAGTTTAGAAAAGGCAGAGGAAGGAGAGACCAGATTGCCAATATCCGGATGCTGGAGAATGGAGAAAGGCAGGGAGTTTCAGGAAAACATCTATTTCTGCTTCATTGACTATTCTAAAGCCTTTGACTGTGTGGATCATCATAAATGGTGGCAAGTTCTTGGTGGGATGGGCATCCCAAGCCCCCTTCCCTCTCTCCTGAGGAATCTGTACAAGGACCAAGTAGCAACAGTCAGAACTGACCACGGAACAACAGACGGGTTCCAGATTGGGAAAGGCGTCCGGCAAGGCTGCATACTCTCACCCAACCTTTTCAACTTGTATGCAGAACACATCATGCGAGGATGTGCGGGGCTTGATGAATGCAAAGCTGGGGTGAAAATTGCTGGAAGAAACATTAACAACCTCAGATATGCAGATGACACCACTCTGATGGCCGAAAGCGAGGAGGAGCTGAGGAGCCTTCTAATCAAGGTGAAAGAAGAAAGCGCAAAAGCTGGGTTGCAGCTAAACATAAAAAAACCAAGATTATGGCAACAAGAATGATTGACAACTGGGAAATAGAGAGAGAAAACGTGGAGGCCGTGACAGACTTTGTATTTCTAGGTGCAAAGATTACTGCAGATGCAGACTGTGGCCAGGAAATCAGAAGACGCTTCCTTCTTGGGAGGAGAGCAATGTCCAGTCTCGATGAAATAGTAAAGAGTAGAGACATCAGACTGGCAACAAAGATCGCATAGTCAAAGCCATGGTATTCCCTGTAGTCACCTACGGATGTGAGAGCTGGACCTTAGGGAAGGCTGAGCGAAGGAAGATCGATGCTTTTGAACTGTGGCGCTGGAGGAAAGTGCTGAGAGTGCCTTGGACTGCGAGAAGATCCAACCAGTCCATCCTCCAGGAAATAAAGCCCGACTGCTCACTGGAGGGAAAGATACTAGAGACAAAGTTGAAGTCCTTTGGCCACATCATGAGGAGACAGGAAAGCCTAGAGAAGGGAATGATGCTGGGGAAAGTGGAAGGCAAAAGGAAGAGGGGCCGACCAAGGGCAAGATGGATGGATGGCATCCTTGAAGTGACTGGACTGACCTTGAAGGAGCTGGGGGTGGTGACGGCCGACAGGGAGCTCTGGCGTGGGCTGGTCCATGAGGTCACGAAGAGTCGGAGACGACTGAACGAATGAACAACAACAGGATTTACGTGACATTTTATGTAACATAAAATTTATATTGTTATTGTTTATATTCTTGTGTATTTTGTATGTGTGGCACTTTGGAGCCACCTTCAGAGAGATGGTGGACTATCTGCTTTGAAATGGATCATGAGTCCACACCACCATAATCCAGATTATCAAAGCAGACCATCCACATTATCTGCTTTGAACTGGATTATATGAGTCCACACTGTCATATAATCCAGATTATCAAAGCAGATCATCCTCAATATCTGGATTATATGAGTCTACACTACCATATAATCATGATTATCAAAGCGGATCATCCACATTATCTGCTTTGAACCAGATTATATAAATCCACATTGTTATATAATCCAGATTATCAAAGAAGACCCTCCACATTATCTGCTTTGAACTGGATTATATGAATCTACACTACCATATAAT
Source organism: Anolis sagrei ordinatus (assembly GCF_025583915.1). Taxonomy (NCBI): domain Eukaryota; kingdom Metazoa; phylum Chordata; class Lepidosauria; order Squamata; family Anolidae; genus Anolis; species Anolis sagrei. The sequence goes on along the minus strand of NW_026847993.1, from coordinate 2,663,989 downwards.
CCAGATTATCAAAGCAGATCATCCTCAATATCTGCTTTGAACTAGGTTATATGAGTCCACACCCCCATATAATCCTGATTATCAAAGCAGATCATCCTCAATATCTGCTTTGAACTGGATTATATGAGTCTACACTACCATATAATCCTGATTATCAAAGCGAACCATCCACATGATTTACTTTGAACTGGATTACATGAGTCCACACTGCCATATAATCCAGATTATCAAAACAGACCACCCACGTGATCTGCTTTGAACTGGATTATATGCGTCCACACTGCCATATAATCCAGATTATCAAATCAGATCATCCTAAATATCTGCTTTGAACTGGATTATATGAGTCTACACTACCATATAATCCAGATTATCAAAGCAGACCATCCACATGATCTGCTTTGAACTGGATTATGTGAGTCCACATTATCATATAATCCAGATTATCTAAGGTGATCATCCTCATGATCTGCTTTGAACTCGTTTATATGAGTCCACACTGTCATATAATCCAGATTATCTAAGGCGATCATCCTCATTGTCTGCTTTGAACTGGATTATATGAGTCCACACTGCCATATAATCCGGTTCAAAGCAGATAATCTGGATTTTATATAGCAGTGCATATAAAGGGGTGCATCTGCACTGTCGATTTAATGCGGTTTGGTGTGATTTTTAACGGTCATGGGGTCCTGGGCGTTGTGGTTCATCAGAGAAGGCTAACCCCGTTGCAAAACTACATCTCCCGCCATTCCAGAGCATTGAGCCAGTTGAAGTGGTATCAAACCGCGTTAAATCCACCATGTGGATGCTCCCAGAGTGTTTCCGAGCATTGGAGTCTCTCCCCTTCCTTTGATACCCACAAACTCTTCTCTGTTCACGCAGAGCGTTTAGAATGGAAGGAAGTCCTCTACTCCGTCCGCAGAGCCATCACAAACCGTCCTGTCCCTTTAACGGCTTTTCTGGACTGCCGTTTACCCGTTGCCATGGCGACGAGGAGTTGCATTCTGCGCCTGCGCGCTGTGGAGCGCCTGCTGGGTGTCACGTGACCCCGCCCTTGGCTGAATAAACAAGCCATTCCCTTATCATCCTGTCGCTTGGGATCCTGAAGTGTGCTACGACAGGCCGAGCTGTCACTGCCTCACCCTCTTTAACATTTTCCTCCTTTGCGTCCTTTCAGAACATATTAGCGCTTTTTACAAATAAAAAATAAATTAATCCCTCAATATAAATTTATTAAGGTTACAGATTAGGTTTTAATTCTCAAAATTATCTAGATGTGTCTAGATAATATATAGACGAGAGAGAATATGATGACACGATCTTTTTGTTCTATACCGCGTTCAGGACCTGTCAAAATCCAGGGCATCAGCTAAAGCCTGGATGGTCGGTACAAAAACCTGGAGTAGGATTTATGGATTGGACCGTTTATCTGTCCATTGGCTTTGCAGGGTGTTTGAAAAAGTCCACTTTCCATGTTTTTTCTTCCTCACAACAAGGAGGTTAAGGTTGCAGAATGGAGAGGAGTTTCCTTCCAGGCTTAAGCAATGGCAAGGAAAGACTTTGCAAAACAGAAATAGGGCCAAGCATCAGAAAACTTTGGAGTTTGCAACTGATGCAAAAGCTACCAGCTTAAAAGGTAAAATAAATGCAAAATGGGAATTATTTGCTAACTTTTTAGGAAAAAGTGCATTTCCCCTCCTCCATTCTATTCCTATATATATATTAGAATCATAGAATATATTATTTATATTATTATATAATATTGCATATGCATATTATATGTCTACATAGTAAATACCATATTATATATATTTATATTATAAGATAGATATTGTATTATATAGACTAACACATATATATATATAATCTATATTGCATAATATTGCATATTCATATGACATGCATATATATAGTCAATATAAAATGTAAAATCTATAAATATATTTATATTATAAGATAGATATTGTATTATATAGACTAACATATATATATATAATTTATATTGCATAATATTGCATATTTATATGACATGCATATATATAGTAAATATAATCTGTAAAGTCTATAAATATTATATGTTAGATTATAAGAGTGTATTATATAGCCTATCATATATATTATTTATATTATATAATATTTCGTATTCATATTATATGTATAGTAAATATATATAAAGACTACACACACACACACACACATATATGATAGTCTAAATAGTAAAATATCTTAAAATATAATAATATAATATATAAATATACTATCTAAAATTATACTATATAATACAGGGTGTCCCAAAAATCTCCATACATAGGAAAAAATCAACAAATGTATATTCTATTATATACATTTTATATTATATTTTGGATTATACATATATTTATATGTATTGTAGCATTTTGTCATGAATATTTTGAAAATAAAGCTACAATTTCCCTATATATGGTAACTTTTGGGACCCGCTATATATTAATATTTTATATGTATATCATATGTGTGTTATATTATTTTATACCTATATTTTATAATATTTTATATCTATTATATGTGTAGTATTAAAATATACTATAATAATAATAATAATAATAATATGTACTATAATATAATGTCATACATTACAATAGAATATCTCTTCTACTAAATAATACACATGCATACAAAATGAATATTTATTTATTTATTTATTTATTTGCTGCATTTGTTGACCGCCGCTCTCAGCCCTGGGGCGACTCGCGGCGGTGTACAACATATAAAAACAGTTTACAATAAAGCACAACAAGAAATCAACATATCAATAATACACACTAATCTAAATTACACTAACTAATCCGCATCGTCACAGCATAGAATCATAACCAATCTCATAGTCCATATTCCGTTCCAGTTGTCAATTGCCAGTTAATGTAGCACTCAGTTAAATGCCTTCTCAAATAGCCAGGTCTTTAGGCTCTTCCGGAAAGCCATAAGGGAGGGCGCCTGTCTGATGTCAACAGGGAGGGTGTTCCACAGCCGGGGGGCCACCACCGAGAAGGCCCTTTCTCTCGTCCCCGCCAGACGTGCCTGTGAGGCAGGCGGGATCGAGAGAAGGGCCTCCCCAGACAATCTTAAGGCCCTCGTGGGCTCATAGGCCGAGATGCGGTCCGATAGGTATTTTGGGCCGGAACCGTTTAGGGCTTTGTAGGATAACACCAGCACCTTAAATTGGGCCCGGTAGCAGATCGGCAGCCAGTGGAGCTGGGACAACAAGGGCGTTGTGTGCTCCCTGCGTCCTGCTCCCGTTAGTAACATGGCTGCCGCGCGCTGGACTAGCTGAAGCTTCCGGGCCGTCTTCAAGGGCAGCCCCACGTAGAGAGCGTTGCAGTAGTCAAGGCGGGATGTGACCAGAGCGTGTACCACCGTGGCCAAGTCAGACTTCCCAAGGTACATCTTTAACTACTAACGGTAACTGCAGGGATTATTTGAAGGCTAAGTGCAATGCTTTTATATTGAAGGATAGATTATAATTATGATTTCACGAGCGTTGTAAATTACATCTTAAACTGCAGTTTTATGGAAGGTCCTATAAAAGTATTGTCCGGCAGAGCAATGTACTTAAATGCCTTGTGCCAGCACTGAGTTGCAAAAATTACATAAAGTTTTTGTTACAATTTCTCCATGCCTCCTGGCTATTGTAGTCCTGCTAATGGGACACATGGTATATATTTTAGGAAAATAGCTGGGCTTTTCCCTCTAGAATTATAAACTGCTGAAAGTGTATTTATTTATTTATTTGTGTGTGTGTGTGTTTTTATACACACACACACACATAAATGAATGTTTCAAATAACCCGGGCATCGCTGGGTACCCAACCTAGTGTGTGTGTGTGTGTATGTATATGTGTGTGTGTGTATATATATATATATATATATATATATACACACACACACACACACACACACACACACACACATACATGCACACATACTAGGTTGGGTACCCAGCGATGCCCGGGTTATTTGAAACATTCATTTATTAAAATTTTATGAATGGTCCCATTAAGAAAAGGTTGTGGGAGAACTACAACTCACATCATGCCAGGTTAACCCCATCAGATTCCATCAATACTTAAACTTGGTCATGTTGGGCATTTGTGCCAAGTTTGCTCCAGATATGCCATTAGTCGGGTTCGGTATGCTCTCTGGCAGCAGAGTGAACTACAAGTCCCACCATGGTGGGTCTGTTCCCGTCAAACCCCTCCAGGAGGGTCAGTTGGTCCTGGGGGTTCTGTGTGCCAAGTTTGGTCCCAGCCTATTGTTGGTAGCGGTCACAGTTTCTCTGGATGTAGGTGAACTACAACTCCCATAAATCCAGGTTAGTCTCCCTCAAACCCCTCCAGTGTATTCAGTTGGTTGTGGGTGTTCCGTGTGCCAAGTTAGGTCCAGGTCCATCATTGGTTGAGTTCAAAGTAAATAAACTATAAATCCTAGGAACTGCAACATTCAAATGTTAAGATCAATTTCCCCTAAACCCCACCAGTATTCAAATTTTGGCATATTATTGGGTATGCATGCCAAGTTTGGTCCAGATCCATTATAGTTTGAGTTCACAGTAGTATCTGGATATAGGTGAACTACAACTTCCATTAATCAAGGTTAGACCTATCCCCAACCCCTCCAGTATGTTCAGTTGGTCATGGGAGATCTGTGTGCTAAGTTAGGTCCAATTCCATCTTTAGTGGGTTCAGAGTACTCTTTGATTGTAGGTGAACTACAAATCCCAGCAACTAGAACTCCAAAATGTCCAGGTCAATTCCCCCCAAACTCCACCAGTATTCAAACATAGGCATAATCAGGTATGTGTGTCAAGTTTGGTCCAGATCCATTGTTGTTTGGGTTCACAGTACACCCTGGATGTAGGTGGACTACAACACCCATAAATCAAGGTCAATTCCTACCAAACCCCTCCAATATTTTCTGTTGGTCATGGGAGATCTGTGTGCTAAATTAGGTCCAATTCCATTGTTGCTGGGGTTCAGAGTGCTCTGATTGTAGGTGAACTACAAATCCCAGCAACTACAAGTCCCAAATATCCAGGTCAATTCCCCTCAAATTTGGGCATATTATTGGGTATGCATGCCAAGTTTGGTCCAGATCCATCATAGTCTGTGTTCACAGTAGTTTCTTGATACAGGTGAACTACAACTTCTGTAAATCAAGGTCAGGCCTCCCCCAACCCCTCCAGTATGTTCAGTTGGTCATGGGAGATCTGTGTGCTAAGTTAGGTCCAATTCCGTTGTTGGTGGAGTTCAGAGTACTTTTTGATTGGAGGTGAACTACAAATCCCAGCAACTACAAGTCCCAAATATCCAGGTCAGTTCCCCTCAAATTTGGGCATATTATTGGGTATGCGTGCCAAGTTTGGTCCAGATCCATCATAGTCTGTGTTCACAGTAGTCTCTTGATATAGGTGAACTACAACTTCTATAAACCAAGGTCAAACCTCCTCCCAACCCTTCCAGTATGTTCAGTTGGCCATTGGAGATCTGTGTGCCAAGTTAAGTCCAATTCAAAGAGAGAAAGCCCGGCTGCTCACTGGAGAGCCCTTTGATTGCAGGTGAACTATAAATCCCAGCAACTACAACTCCCAAATGACAAAATCAATTTTTTGAGTGAAGGACATACATTGGACTGATAGGTGTATTGTGCCCAAATTTGGTGCCAATTCGTCCAGTGGTTTTTGAGTTCTGTTAATCCCACAAACGAACATTATGTTTTTATTTATATAGATACGCACACACATATACACATACATATATATATATATATATACGTATATACACACACATTGTTGTTCATTCGTTCAATTGTTTCCGACTCTTCGTGACCTCATGGACCAGCCCACGCCAGAGCTCCCTGTCGGCTGTCACCTCCCCCAGCTCCTTCAAGGTCGCACACACATACATACCATAAATACACCCCCCACCCACACATAAATACATGGGTGTGTTTGGGATGCTGTAGGTGCTTATTATAGATAATTAGAGAAGGCGCAATAGTAAACAGATTAGTTTCTTGATGTGAAAGGCTTGAGTGCTGAGTGTGAATTCCGACAGTGGAATACGTTAGGCTGTAACGCACCACGAGCCACAACGAAAGGTGGGTAAGAAATACAATTATTATTATTGTTGTTATTGTATTGTCGAAGGCTTTCATGGCCGGAATCAATGGGTTGTTGTAAGTTTTCCGGGCTATATGGCCATGTTCTAGAGCAGTGGTTCTCAACCTGGGGGTCGGGACCCCTGAAGGGGTCGCGAGAGGGTGTCAGAGGGGTCGCCAAAGACCATCACAGCCAGTAATTTCTGTTGGTCATGGGAGTTCTCTGTGGGAAGTTTGGCCTAATTCTATCGTTGGTGGGCGTCTGAATGCTCTTTGGTTGTAGGTGAACTATAAATCCCAGCAACTACAACTCCCAAATGTCAAGGTCTATTTTCCCTGAACTTCACCAGTGTTCACATTTGGGCATATTGAATATTCCTGCCAAGTTTGATCCAGATCCATCATTGTTTGAATCCACAGTGCTCTCTGGGTGTAGGCAAACTACAACTCTCAAGGTCAATGCCCACCAAACCCTTCCAGTATTTTCCGTTGGTCATGGGAGTTCTGTGTGCCAAGTTTGGTCCAATTCCATCATTGGTAGAGTTCAGAATGCTCTTTTAAGGTGAACTATAAATCCCATCAACTACAACTCCCAAATGACAAAATCAATCCTCCCATAACACTCCAATAAGAATACATCCTGCATATCAGATATTTACATAACGATTCATAACAGTAGCAAAATTACAATTATGAAGTAGCAATGAAAATAATTTAATGGTTGGGGGTCACCACAACATGAGGAACTGTATTAAGGGGTCGCAGTTTTGGGCTATATGGCCATGTTCTAGAAGCATTTTCTCCTGACATTTTGCCTGCATCTATGGCAAGCATCCTCAGAGGTAGTAAGGTCTACCTTTGAGGTTGCTTGCCATAGATGCAGGTGAAACGTCAGGAGAAAATGCCTCTAGAACATGGCTATATAGCCCGGAAAAACCTACAACAACCCATTGTTATTATTCTACATCGCTGCTTGGAGGTCCACTGGAGTCTCCTTTTCTGGAGTTTTTCAAGGAGAGGGTGAATGGCCATCTGCCAGGAAAGATTTGATTGTGTTTCCCTGTATTTTAGAAGGGATTGGTCTGGATGGCCTTTGGGGGTCCCTTCCTATTCTGTGATTCATTTTATTTCATCCTCAATGGAAAACCGAAACAATGTTGTCAATAGAGTTCTGAATGCGTTAGGGATGCATAGTTGATGGATAATAATAATAATAATAATAATAATAATAATAATAATAATAATAATAGCAACACTTCATTTGTACCCCGCTACCATCTCCCCAAGGGACTCGGTGCGGCTTATATGAGGCCGGGCCCAAACACAACAGTACAAGCAATAATAACAACAATACAAGCAATTATAAACACATTGGCAATAAGATAAACAACATTATCAATAAAACAACACCTAATTAAAAACAGTGGGAAGGCCAAATGTTAGGTTAAAATTGGAAATAATGCTGGGACATGAACGGAAGGTGATACTGGTGCTTGTGAAAGGGCATACGAGCAGACTTAAAGAAATGTAAAGTGCTTTGGAGGACAAAGTGCTATGGGATCATTATTCCGGGAAGGCACACTGGAACAGCCACATGTTCAAGCTCCTCCTGAAGACTGCCAGAGTTGGAGCCTGTCTGATGTCTTTAGGGAGTGAGTTCCAGAGCATTGCAGTGCACCCAAATACCTGGGAGTCACTCTGGACCGTGCTCTGACCTACAAGAAGCACTGCCTGAACATCAAGCAAAAGTGGGTGCTAGAAACAATATCATACGAAAGCTGACTGGCACAACCTGGGGATCACAACCAGACACAGTGAAGACATCTGCCCTTGCGCTATGCTACTCTGCTGCTGAGTACGCATGCCCAGTGTGGAACACATCTCACCACACTAAAACAGTGGATGTGACTCTTAATGAGACATGCCGCATTATCACGGGGTGTCTGCGCCCTACACCACTGGAGAAATTACACTGCTTAGCCGGTATTGCACCACCTGACATCCACCAGGAAGTAGCAGCCAATATTGAAAGGACCAAGGCAGAGACATCTCCAGCTCATCCCCTGTTTGGGTATCAGCCAGCACGTCAACGACTTAAATCTAGAAATAGTTTTCTAAGATCTACAGAGACACTCGCTGGAACACCTCAGCAAGCGAGAGTCCAAAAGTGGCAGGCTCAAACCCAGAACCTCAGCCAATGAGAGACTCCCCCCTGGGCACACAGTAAACTGGGCGACTTGGAAGGCACTGAACAGACTGTGCTCTGGCACCACGAGGTGCAGAGCCAACCTTAAGAAATGGGGCCACAAAGTGAGATCCTCGACATGCGAGTGTGGAGAAGAGCAAACCACTGACCACCTGCTGCAATGCACCCTGAGCCCTGCCACGTGCACAAGGGAGGAATCATAGAATCATAGAATCAAAGAGTTGGAAGAGACCTCATGGGCCATCCAGTCCAACCCCCTGCCAAGAAGCAGGAATATTGCATTCAAATCACCCCTTACAGATGGCCATCCAGCCTCTGTTTAAAAGCTTCCAAAGAAGGAGCCTCCACCACACTCCGGGGCAGAGAGTTCCACTGCTGAACGGCTCTCACAGTCAGGAAGTTCTTCCTCATGTTCAGATGGAATCTCCTCTCTTGTAGTTTGAAGCCATTGTTCCGCGTCCTAGTCTCCAAGGAAGCAGAAAACAAGCTTGCTCCCTCCTCCCTGTGGCTTCCTCTCACATATTTATACATGGCTATCATATCTCCTCTCAGCCTTCTCTTCTCCAGGCTAAACATGCCCAGCTCCTTAAGCCGCTCCTCATAGGGCTTGTTCTCCAGACCCTTGATCATTTTAGTCGCCCTCTTCTGGACACATTCCAGCTTGTCAATATCTCTCTTGAATTGTGGTGCCCAGAATTGGACACAATATTCCAGGTGTGGTCTAACCAAAGCAGAATAGAGGGGTAGCATGACTTCCCTAGATCTAGACACTATGCTCCTATTGATGCAGGCCAAAATCCCATTGGCTTTTTTTGCGCCACATCACATTGTTGGCTCATGTTTAACTTTTTGTCCACGAGGACTCCAAGATCTTTTTCACACGTACTGCTCTCGAGCCAGGCGTCACCCATTCTGTATCTTTGCATTTCATTTTTTCTGCCAAAGTGGAGTAGCTTGCATTTGTCACTGTTGAACTTCATTTTGTTAGTTTTGGCCCATCTCTCTAATCTGTCAAGATCGTTTTGAATCCTGCTCCTGTCCTCTGGAGTATTGGCTCTCCCTCCCATTTTGGTGTCGTCTGCAAACTTGATGATCCTGCCTTCTAGCCCTTCATCTAAGTCATTAATAAAGATGTTGAACAGGACCGGCCCAGGACGGAACCCTGTGGCACTCCACTCATCACTTCTTTCCAGGATGAAGAGGAAGCATTAGTGAGCACTCTCTGTGTTCGTCCACTTAACCAATTACAGATCCACCTCACCGTAGTTTTGCCTAGCCCACATTGGACTAGTTTCCTTGCCAGAAGGTCATGGGGGACCTTGTCGAAAGCCTTACTGAAATCCAGGTACGCTACATCCACGGCATTCCCCGCATCTACCCAGCTTGTAGCTCTATCGAAGAAAGAGATCAGATTAGTCTGGCATGACTTGTTTTTGATAAATCCATGTTGACTATATAATCCTTGCGGCAACACCAGAGGCACTCCAAGTGGCCAGATACTGGCCAAAGGACATTTAATCAACTACCAAACTCACAAATTTCGTATTTTGTCTGTTTGTTTGTTTGTTTTTGTTAAAAATGTAATGCAAATGCTTGGTTGCTGATGGCACAATAAATAAATAGTCATGTTCTAGCAGCATTCTCTCCTTATGTTTCGCCTGCAGAGGATGAATTGGGGCATCCATACTGAATTGCAGTAGTGGGACATTTTATATGTTTTCTCTGCGTGTGCTTTCTCTCTTCCAGAGACCCGATTGCCATGGCTGCGGTGGACAGCTTTCCCCTCCTGCTCCGGGAGATTGGACGCTCCTGCAACTCGTACATCGAGACCTTGGCTCTTGTTGGGGCGTTCTATATAGCCAAGACCTGCCTCTCTCTCCTGGGCGATGCTTACACTTTGATCCGGGTGCATTTCGTTCCCAGGCTGCTCAGAAAGGCCGATTTCGTCAAGCTGTACGGGAAATGGGCCATCGTCACAGGTGAGAGATTTATTTATTATTTATTTTATTTACTTCATTTGTTGACCGCCGCTCTCAGCCCTGGGGCGACTCGCGGCGGTGTACAACATGTAAAAACAGTCTACAAAAACATACAATATCACAACAACCGAATTACACATTAATCTAAATCACACTAATAGATCCGCGCCATCACAACATAGAATCATAGCCAATCTCATAATCCATAGTCCGTTCCAAATGTCATTACCAGATTCGTGTGGGTCTCAATTAAATGCCTTCTCGAATAGCCAGGTCTTTAAGCTCTTACGAAAAGCCATAAGGGAGGGCGCCTGTCTGATGTCAACAGGGAGGGTGTTCCACAGCCGGGGGGCCACCACTGAGAAGGCCCTCTCTCTCGTCCCCGCCAGACGTGCCTGTGAGGCAGGCGGGATCGAGAGAAGGGCCTCCCCAGACGATCTCAAGGCCCTCGTGGGCTCATAGGCCGAATGCGGTCCGAAAGGTATTTTGGGCCGGAACCGTTTAGGGCTTTGTAGGATAACACCAGCACCTTAAATTGGGCCCGGTAGCAGATCGGCAGCCAGTGGAGCTGGGGCAACAAGGGCGTTGTGTGCTCCCTGCGTCCTGCTCCCGTTAGTAACATGGCTGCCGCGCGCTGGACTAGCTGAAGCTTCCGGGCCGTCTTCAAGGGCAGCCCCACGTAGAGAGCGTTGCAGTAGTCAAGGCGGGATGTGACCAGAGCGTGTACCACCGTGGCCAAGTCAGACTTCCCAAGATACGGGCGCAGCTGGCGCACGAGCCGAAGCTGTGCAAATGCTCCCCTGGTCACCCCTTCTCTATGCTATCCTATGTTCACCCTTCCCTATGATATCCAAAGCTTATATATATATGGCTGGAGTTACATTTTAAAATGTACCTGTTCTGACTTACATACAAACTCAACTTAAGAACAAACCTACTGAACTCATCTTGTTTGTAACTTGGGGACTGTCTATATTGCACAGGATAATCATAATATTAAATAATAATTCATTGTATTGTTATCCCCCTCTCTTAATGATCCAAAGCATGTATGTATATATGTGTGTGTGTGGACTGCCTGTATTGCATAGGATAATTATAATAATAATAATAATAATAATAATAATAATAATAATAATAATAATACATATACATAAAATGTAACGTTCGTTTGTGGGATTCGCAGAACTCAAAAACTCCTGGATGAATTGGCACCAAATTTGGACACGATACACCTAACAACCCAATGTATGTTCTTCACTCATGAAAAACAACGAAAACAAAAAGCAGAAAGACGTCTAAACTGCATGTCCACAAAGGAGAAACTGCATACCCAGAAAGAGAGCCATAGCCACGCCCCCTCCTCCTCCTCGCAGGGAAACAGCAGTCATTAAAGCATGAGGAGCCGCGCGCACATGCACAGCCATGCACACACACACACAAGCGAGAGTGGGAACCATGGGAGTGGAGGTGGAGGCTTGCCGCATGGAGCCCCTTCTCTTTCCCTGCTATGTCAGGAGGGCAGTCTCCTCCTCCTCCTCCTTTCCCTATTGGAAGAGGAAGGGGCAGATGAGTGGCAGCGGCAGCAGCGGAGCCCCCAGGCAAGGAAGAAGGGGAGGAGGAGGAGGAAGACGCGAGGAAGGTCGATGGTGCTTGAGTGAAGGACTTCCCTCTCTCCCTCACTCCCTTCCCTTCTTTCCTCCCTTTCCTTCCTTCCTCTCTTTCTTACCTTTTCTTCCCTCCTTCCTTTCCTTCTTTCCCTCTGTCCTTTCCTTCCTGTCCCTCCTTCCTTCTTCCTTTCCTTCCTCCCTCCCTTCCTTTCCTCCTTTTTCCCCTTTCTTCATTTTCTTCCCTCCCTCCTTTCTTCATCCCCCTCCTTCCTTTCCCTCCCTCCTTCCTTCTCCTTCCTTTCCATCCTTCCTTCCTGTCCCTCCTTCTTTCTTTTCCTTCCTTCCCTTCTTTCCCTCCTTCCCTTTTTCCTTCCTTCCTGTCCCTACTTCCTTCCTTCTTTCTTTCCTATTTAAGATATAAATGCAATATTAAATGGAAGGGACAGTCAAGAAGTAATGAGAGAAGGAGGGAAAGAGGGAAGGAAGGAAGGAGGAAGCAAGGAGAGAAGGAAGGATGTAACCAAAGAGCAAAGAAAGGGAGGAAAGAAACAGGTAGAGATGGAAGAAAGAAGAGAAATAGGGAAAGAAAAAGAGGAAAGGAAGGAAAGAGGGAAGGAAGGAGAGAAAGAGGGAGGGAAGGTTGGCCACAGGAGAGAAGAAGGGAAAGAAGGAAGGGAAAGAAGAAAGAAAAATAGAGAAGCAAGGAAGGAGAGAAGGAAATAAAAAAGTGAAAGGAAAAAGAGAGGGAAGGAAGGAGAGAAGGAACGAAAGATAGGGAAGGAAGGAAGAAAGGAAGGATGTAACCAAAGAGCAAAGAAAGGGAGGAAAGAAACAGGTAGAGATGGAAGAAAGAAGAGAAATAGGGAAAGAAAAAGAGGAAAGGAAGGAAAGAGGGAAGGAAGGAGAGAAAGAGGGAGGGAAGGTTGGCCACAGCAACGCGTGGCGGGTACAGCTAGTCTATATAAATAAAAATGTAATGTTCGTTTGTGGGATTAACATAACTCAAAAACCACTGGACGAATTGACACCAAATTTGGACACAATACACCTCTCAGGCCAACAAGTGACCATCAACTCATAAAAACACTGAAAAACATAGCAGAAGGGACTTTAAAAGCCAAAAAAACAAAAATTACATGACAACACATGTGCAAAACCACACACACACACACGCAAACATGTATATACACACACATATACACACACAAAACACATATACATAGACTTGGCCACAGCAACACGTGGCGGGATGGCTAGTAAAAAAATAAATTATATTTGTTACCCACCTCTCCTAATGATCCAAAGCTTATATATCTCTATCTATCTGTCTATCTGTCTGACTGTCTGTCTGTCTATATGGTTGGAGTTACAATTACATGACCAAATGGGGTTGGACTATGGCCATCTGTCAGGAAGGTCTGGATTGTGTTTTCTTACATTGTGGAATGGGTTTGGACTATGGCCATCTGTCAGGAGGGCACACACACACATGTAAACACACATATATACACATATACACAAATATATAAACACACAAAACTCATATACACAGACAGGGCCACAGCAACACATGGCAGGGAACAGCTAGTGTGTGTATATATATATGTGTGTGTGTGTGCGCGCCCGCGTGCGTGTGTGTGTATGCATGTATGTGTATGGCTGGAGTTACACTTAAGAAACGTCCCTGTTTCGACTTACAAATAAATTCAACTTAAGAACAAACCTACAGAAATCTTGTTTGTAACATGGAGGCTGCCTGTATTGCATAAGATAATAATAATAATAATAATAATAATAATAATAATAATAATAACAACAACTAAGCCCTCCTGACAGATGGCCATAGTCCAAACCCATTCCACAATGTAAGAAAACACAATCCAGACCTTCCTGACAGATGGCCATAGTCCAACCCCATTTGGTCATGTAAAAAAACAGAATCCAAGCCTTTCTGACAGATGGTCATAGTTGAAATGCATTCGGCCATGTAAGAGAACACAACCCGAACCCTCCTGACAGATGACCATAGTCCAACCCCATTCAGCCATGTAAGAAAATACAACACAAGCCCTCCTGACAGATGGCCATAGTCCAGCCCCATTCCACAATGTAAGAAAACACAATCCGAGCCTTCTTCCTGACATGGCCATAGTCTATCTGCATTTGGCTATGTAAGAAAAAACAATCTAAGCCCTCCTGACAGATGGCCATAGTCTATCTGCTTTTGGCTATGTAAGAAAACACAATCTAAGCCCTCTTAACAGATGGCCATAGTCGAAACCCATTCTGCAATGTAAGAAAACACAATCCAAGCCTTTCTGACAGATGGCCATGGTCTATCCCCATTTGGCTATGCAAGAAAACACAACTCAAGCCCTCCTGACAGATGGCCATAGTCCAGCCCTATTCCACAATGTAAGAAAACACAATCCAAGCCTTCCTGACAGATGGCCATAGTCTATCCACATTTGGCTATGTAAGAAAACACAATCTAAGCCATACTGACAGATGGCCATAGTCGAAACCCATTCAGCTATGCAAGGAAACACAACCCAACCCCTCTTAACAGATGGCCATAGTCCAACACCATTCTGTAATGTAAGAAGACACAATCCAAGCCTTCCTGACAGATGGCCATGGTCTATCCCCATTTGGCTATGCAAGAAAACACAACTCAAGCCCTCCTGACAGATGGCCATAGTCCAGCCCTATTCCACAATGTAAGAAAACACAATCCAAGCCTTCCTGACAGATGGCCATAGTCTATCCGCATTTGGCTATGGAAGAAAACACAATCTAAGCCCTCTTAACAGATAGCCATAGTCGAAACCCATTCAGCTATGCAAAAAAACACAACCCAAGCCCTCTTAACAGATGGCCATAGTCCAGCCCCATTCCACAATGTAAGAAAACACAATCCAAGCCTTTCTGACAGATGGCCATGGTCTATCCCCATTTGGCTATGCAAGAAAACACAATCCAAGCCTTCCTGACAAATGGCCATAGTCTATCCACATTTGGCTATGTAAGAAAACACAATCTAAGCCATACTGACAGATGGCCATAGTCGAAACCCATTCAGCTATGCAAGGAAACACAACCCAACCCCTCTTAACAGATGGCCATAGTCCAACACCATTCTGTAATGTAAGAAGACACAATCCAAGCCTTCCTGACAGATGCCTGTCCCACAGCTCGCTGATAACGTCCATTGAGTTTCTCAGAGTTTCATTGCTGTCTTGGTTTATTTCAGGTTGCACTTCAGGCATTGGCAAAGCCTATGCCGACGAGTTGGCAAGCTGCGGGGTGAACGTCATCTTAATCAGCCGAAACCGGGAGAAACTGGAAGCGGTGGCCAAAGATCTGGAGGAATCTCACCAGATTGAGACGGCAATCGTGGTGGCGGACTTCAGCCACGGCCGCGAAGTTTACCCGTCCATCGCGAAAGCCCTTGAAGGCAAAGAGATCGGCATCCTGGTGAACAACGCCGGGGTTTTCTACGACCACCTGGGCTGCTTCACCACCCTGAGCGAGCAGCACATTTGGGACTTGATCAACGTGAACGTCGGGGCGGCGAACATGATGGTGCACCTGGTGCTGCCGGGGATGGTGCAGCGCAAGAAGGGCGCCATCGTGAACGTGTCTTCGCTGAGCTGCATCCACCCCTCTCCTGAAATGACCGCTTACTCCGCCTCCAAGGTGAGCCGCCATTGTATCTACGTGTCTGGGTTGACTTTTTGCGGATTGGATTTCCCATGCATTTTCTTTGCAGTTCTTCCTTTTTTCTTTCCTTCTTTCATTCCCTTCTTTTTCTTCCTTACCTCCCTTTCTCCTTTAGTTCTTTCTTCCTCCCCCCTTTATTTTTTTCCTCTCTTCCCTTTCTTCATTATTTCTTTTCTCCCCTGATCTCTCCCTCTTTCTCTCTCTATTTCTTTCTTTTTTCATCCCTTCTTTCTTCCCTCTCCTTCTTTCACTTTCTTTCCTTCCCTTCATACCTTTCCCCCTTTCCTTTCTCTCCTTCCCTTTCTTTCCTTTCCTTCTTTCTTTTCATCTTTTCTTCCTTTCCTTATTTTTTCCTTCCTTTTCTCCTTCTTTCTTTTCTCTCCTTTTTTTCTTTCTTCCTTCTTCCCTCTTTCCTCCCCTTCCTTCTTTCTCTTTGTTTCCTTCCTCCTTCCTTTTTTTTCTTCCTTCCTTCTTTCCTTTCTTCCTTCCTTCCTTTCTTCCTTTTTTCTCTCCTTCTTTTCCTCCTTCCTTCATTCCTTCCTTCCTTCCCTCCCTCATACCTTCCCTCCTTTACTTTCTCTCCTTCCCTTTCTTTCCTTCCTTCTGTCCTTTACATCATTTCTTCTTCCTTCCTTTTATTTTTCTTCCCTTTCTTCATTCTTTCTTTCCTCTCCTAATTTTTCTTTCTTCCTTTCTTCCTTCCTCCCTTCTTTTTGCCCTCTCCTTTCTTTCTTTCTTTTGTTTCCTTCCCCCCATTCCTTTGTCTTCCTTCCTTCCTTCCTTTCTTTCTTTCTTTCTTTCTTTCTTTCTTTCTTTCTTTCTCCTTCCTTCCTTCCTTTCTTTCTTTCTCTCTCCCCTTCCTTTCCTTCTTCTTCTTCCCTTCCCTCATACCTTTCCCCCTTTCCTTTCTCTTCTTCCCTTTCTTTCCTTCCTTCTGTCCTTTACATCATTTCTTCTTCCTTTCCTTTATTTTTCCTTCCCTTTCTCTGTTCTTTCTTTCCTCTCCTTATTTTTCTTTCTCTTTATTCATCCCTTCTTTCTTCCCTCTCCTTCTTTCTCTTTCTTTGCTTCCTCAATTCATACCTTTTCCCCTTTCCTTTTCTCCTTCCTTCCTTCCGGCCTTCCTTCCTTCCTTCCTTCCTTCCTTCCTTCCTTTCCTTCCTCCTTCCTTCCTTTTTCTACCTTCTTTCCTTCCTTTTCTTCCTTCCTTCCCTTTATTTTTCTCCTTCTTCTTTCTTCCTTTCTTTCCTCCCCTTATTTTTTTTTTCTTTTTCCTTCATCCCTTATTTCTTTCCTCTCCTTCCTTCCTTCCCTTCCTTTCTTTCTTCCTTCCTTTCCTTTCTTCTTTTATTTTTTCTTCCTTCCCTCTCTCCATTCTTTCTCTTCCTCTCCTTTTTCTTTTCATCCCTTCTTTCTTCTCTCTCTGTCTTTCTCTTTCTTTGCTTCCCTTCCCTTCATACCTTTCCCCTTTCCTTTGTCTCCTTCCTTTCTTTCTTTCCTTCCCTCTTTTTTCTTCTTCCTTTAACTCTCTTTTTCTTCCTTTATTTTTTCTCATTCCTTTCTTCTTTCTTTCCCCCCTTTTATTTTTCTTCCTTTCCTTTTTCTTCCTCCCTTCTTTCCTTTCCTCTCCTTCTTCTTTTCTTCCTTTCCTCTTCCATCCTTTCCCCCTTTCCTTTTCTCTTCTCCTTCCTTCCCTTCTTTCTTTCTTCCGTCCTTTCCATATTTTCATTTATTTTTTTCTCTTCCTTCTCCATTCTTTCTTTCCTCCTCTAATATTTCTTTCATGCCTTCTTTCTTCCCTCTCCTTCTTTCTCTTTCTTTGCTTCCCGTCATCCCTTTTTCCTTTTCCTTTGTCTCCTTCCCTTTCTTCTTCTTCCTTCCTTCCTTCCTTCCTTCTTCCTTCCTTCCTTCTTCCTTCCTTCCTTCATTTCTTCCTTCCTTCCTTCCTTCCTTCCTTCCTTCCTTCCTTTCTTTCCTTTCTCCCTTTTTTTCTCTTTCTTTCTTTCCCCCTCTTCTTCCCTCTCCTTCTTTCTCCTTTCTTTCTCCCTCTTCCTTTCTTTCCTTTCTTTCTTTCTTTCTTTCTCTTTCCTTTCTTTTCTTCTTCTTCTTCCTTTCCTTTCTTCCCTCCCTTCCTTCCCTTCTTCCTTTCCTTCCTTCTCTTCTTTCTCTTCCTTCCTCCTCTTTCTTCTTCCTTCCCTTTTATTTTTCTTCCTTTCTCTCTTCTTTCTTTCCTCCCCATTTTTCTTTCTTCCCTTCTTTCTTTCTTCATCCCTTCTTTCTGCCCTCTCCTTCTTTCTCTTTGTTTCCTTCCCTCCATTCCTTTGTCTTCCTTCCTTCCCCCCTTTCTTTCTTTCTTTCTTTCTTTCTTTCTTTCTTTCTTTTCTTTCTTTCTTTCTCCCCTTCCTTTCCTTCTTCCTTCCTTTCCTCATACCTTTTCCCCTTCCCTTTCTCCTCTCGCCTTCATTTTCTTTCTCCTCCTTTCCTTTCCCTTCTTTTATCTCTTTCGTTCCTCCCTTCATCACCTAGCAGCAATCCAAACCAGTTCACTCCCTTTCTTTTCCTAGATTTTCTGTTTCTCCTCTACCACAGGCATCCCAGTGTTCCTGACTCTCTCCATTGGTCTGCATGACCCCGCCCACTGCCTCTCCCTTAATATCCACTGTGTAGGATTTTGCCCTGGTCTCGTTGTGTCCTTGGGTACATCTACACTGGAAAAAAAAATAATGCAGTTTGACACTACTTAAACTGCAGATAGCTCGGTGCTTTGGAATTGTGAGAGTTGCAGTTTTACAAGGTCTTGGGCCTCCTGCCAAAGGCCACTGCTGCCTTATTTAACTACAACTTCCAGGATTCCATTGCTTTGAGCCATGGCAGTTTAAGTGGTGTCAAACTGCATCAATTTTACAGTGTAGATGCACCTCTACTTGAGTCACAAAGATGTGTGTTTGTCTCAGGGAGGCTGATCTGCCTGTCTTTCCCTTTGATAGGCGTATCTGGACCATTTCAGCCGAGCGCTTTATTACGAGTACGCTCCCAAGGGCATCTTTGTTCAGAGCTTGATTCCGGGCTTCATCCACACCAAAATGATCAAGCACATCAGCCTCTTCTCCCAAGAGAGCCTCTTCGTGCCTTCTGCAGAGGAGTATGCGCGCCAGGCCATCACCACCCTGGGAGTAGCCAAGAGGACCACCGGATATTGGCCACATACAATTATGGTAATATGACGTATTCCGACGTAATACCCGACGTAATACCCAAATTTGAATACTGGTGGGGTTGGGGGGGGGTGATTTTGTCATTTGGGAGTTGAAGTTGCAGGGATTTATAGTTTCACCTACAATCAAAGAGCATTCTGAACTCCACCGAAATGAAATTGAACCAAAACTTGGCACACAGGGATTTTCAGGCTTGCATACTCTGGTTGCTAGGGTTCTCTAGAAAATATTTTTTTTCATGTCAGGTGCAGCTTGAGAAATTGCAAGTTGCTTCTTGTTGCAAGACAGATCCCTTAAAGCGCCAGACCAGTATTTAGTAAAAGTAAAGTTTATTAGTTCACAACCAAGAGAGTCCAAAAACAAACCAAAAAGGCTCAAAACACTTATTCTTCAGTGTGAAACACAGTATTACCCACAGTTAACCCAAAAAACAGGACCTGGAAAATAACCCAGATTAAACAGGAATATAATCCGGTTTAAACTTAAAGCTATGCAATCAGCAGGAAAAAAGGCACTCCAATCCGCAGCAGGATGTCAACGAATACGAAGGGTCGAACAGAAAGGCCGGAGTTGTCTACTGAAGTCAGTCCAAAAGAGACGTAGTCATCATCGTGAATCCAATCCAGGTCGAAGAGGGAGAAGCCAGCAAACACGATAATCCAGTCTAGGTCATACACAGAGCCAAAACGAAGAACGGCAGCGCAGCAGCTAATGCATAAGATCAACACAAAGGCAGTCCAGAGAAAACCCCACAGTTCCAACCCCCGTAGCCATAGATATAATATTATAATTATATTATTATAATATTATTATTATATTATTATAATTATTATAATTATATTATAATCATAATGTTTGGGAAGACTTCTGTGGATGTAAGTTTAATCCGGGTTTATAATTATAATATTATATATATTATAATTATAATATATATAATATTATAATTATAATCCAGATTAAACTTACATCCACAGAAGTTTTCCCAAACACGTCTTCCCAAACAGCTCTCAAGGACACATGAATACCCATCAACACCTTGCCGACTGCAAGGAACCCCATCTCCCAACCCCACTTTTATTCACAAATCATCCTCTGAACTGGAACCAGCCGACACCCTGTTACCAGCTGAAACCCCTTGCCCCAATTCCTCCTCAGAACTGGAATCAGACAACGCCCCACCAGACCTCCTTTCAGCTGAAGCCCTTTGCTGATCCCTCCAGTCTCTCCATCTTCTATCCAGACCCATAACTCCCCAAGACTCAGCCGGATCCCCACTGTGCCAACCAGAGAACCCCACAAATGTGTCACTACTTGTGGGCTCTTCACAGACGTTCTGAACCTCCCGCACTTTAGTCCAGTCCATTTCTCCATCCTCTGAACTTGCCATACCACTCTCCTCAGTCCCAGACCCATAATTTCCCCCCTCCCTCCTAGAACAGCATTTCCAAATGAGGTCGTAATTCCAGGAACTACTTGAAGGCACGCAATAATAACAACATATCACACCTTTATCAGAATATCAGTTGCAATTATTACTTATTGTATTGCATGCAGTTGACAGATATGAAGGTGTTAAACACCTATTTGATAGTGCCACGTGATACTTGCACAATGTGGGTATTTACATGTATATAGGTTCAAGTACGGTATGTAACAACGTCTCTGATGACATCCTCGCCCATGCCGGCATCCTCTGCTGCATTTTTATGTAACAATGTATGTGCACATTTGTGTCTCATGCCTTTGAG
The DNA here is from genome assembly GCF_025583915.1 of Anolis sagrei ordinatus. Classification (NCBI taxonomy): domain Eukaryota; kingdom Metazoa; phylum Chordata; class Lepidosauria; order Squamata; family Anolidae; genus Anolis; species Anolis sagrei. The sequence continues at coordinate 2,643,373 of NW_026847993.1, read as the reverse complement.
TTGCACCTATTTGATTAATGGCAATCCCATGCATTGCGTAGGGTTTTTGTAAGGTCAGGAATACCCAGAGGTGGTTTGCCTTTGCCTTCCTTTGAAATATACCCCACGGCATCTGTTATAAACTCAAAGAACCTTCGAGTTGGTTCAGAGATAGTCCCAAGGGTCATCCAGTCCATACCACACCTGCTATGACGGGAAACACTATCAAAGCACTCCTGACAGATGGCCATACAGACCTGCAGAGAAGAAGACTCCACTAGACTCTAAAACAGCATGTTCCGCTGCCAAAAAGCGCTTACAGTCAGAAGGTTATTCCTAATGTTTAAGTTGAATTCAGTTGAATTTGAATCCATTCTTCCATTGGGTTGCTGTGAGGTTTTCAGGTTGTATGGCCATGTTTTAGCAGCATACTCTCCTGACATTTCACCTGCATCTGCTAATGGCATCCTCAAAGGTTCTGTTGGCAGTGAAGCAATTGGCGTATGTGTGTGTGTATATATATGTAGCTATATAAATAAAAATGTAATGTTCATTTGTGGGATTAACATAACTCAAAAACCACTGGACGAATTGACACGAAATTTGGACACAACACACCTAACAGTCCAATGAGTGTCCATCACCCATAAACACACACACTCACAAAACCACAGCTGAACAGACTAAAACCCCCCAAAAATACACCATATATACATCCACACATACACTCATATACATATGCACATATTCACACACACACGTATATATTTGCACAAACATACACAAATACATACATACACATACATACATGCACACACATATACATATCCACATTCATACATACATATAAACACACAAATATGCATATAGACAAGCACACACATATACACATATAAACACACAAATACACAAATATATACACACATATATACACAAATATATACACACACATACACAATATGCATGTACACATATAAATACACAAATATATACACCCATATATATACACCCATATATATATATATATATATATGCAAATACACATATATACACAGATATATATATACACACACATATACACACACA
>NW_026847993.1:2601294-2639116 GCF_025583915.1 Anolis sagrei ordinatus | reverse complement strand
CTGCCATAGATGTGGGTGAAACGTCAGGAGAGAATGCTTCTGGAACATGACCAGACAGCTTGGAAAACTCACAGTGATTCCAGCCATGAAAGCCTTCAATAATCTAATTTTTGTTGCATATCTTGCTTTCCAGCTTATGTTTGGACGTCACCTACCAGAATGGCTCTGGTTTTGGGGGATCAAGCGCATCCATCTTTCGGAGAAGAGGACACATTGAGGCGGGGGAAAAGCGTCCTGAACGATCATCCGGAGAGACACGATCACACCTTGCAACTTAAGTGTGGTTGATCCCGACACAAACTCCATGACCAAAGACTTAGAGGGCGTTCTCTGTTTTTGCTTCTTAGCGCATCTTAGAGCAAAGTAGGTAGGAAGGAAGAAACAAACCTGTTTTGGGAGCTGGCTTGCTTTGTCGGAAGGTCAGATTTTTTGATAATGCAACCGGTGATTCTGGTTTGGATGCTTTGGATGCAGAACGAGGCAGCATTAAGAAAGCCAAACGGGGTTCTTAAGCAACTGACCTTCACTGATACGATGAGAATGGGGAAGATGTGAATCTTATTTTCTCTCTTCTTATCATAATAATGTATCTTATATCCAAATGGTGTGCTTCGTATTCAATAAAATATTTTAGTCTCCTTTGATGACAGAAGGTATAAGAAGCTATATAATATTTAAATACAGGCTTTAATAAATATTCGTTTAATTTCCAGGTTGGTTGGGTTTTTTTTGGGATTTTAATATCAATTGAAATTGGAGCATGATCTGATGTTATTTTCGGATATATTCCCATATTTTCGATTGTACCCAATAGACTATTTGAAGTCCATATCAATTCTTTGAATGTGTTTTATGTGTTGTCAAAGGTTTTCATAGCCGGAATCGCTGAGTTGCTGTCAGTTTGTATGGCCATGTTCTAGAAGCATTCTCTCCTGACGTTTTGCCCCCATCAATGGCAGGCATCCTCAGACATTGTGCAGTCTGTTGGAAACTACGCAAATGGGGTTTATATATCTGTGGAATAATGTCCAGAGTGGGAGAAAGAGCTCTTGTATGCTTGAGGAAAGTGTGGGTGTTGCAATTGGCCACCTTGATTAGCACTGAATAGCCTGGCAGCTTCAAAGCCTGGCTGCTTCCTGCCTGGGGGATTCTTTGTTGGGTGGTGTTAGCTGGCCCTCATTCTTTCAAGTCTGGAACTTCCTGTTTTCTAAGTGTTGCTCTTTATTTACTGTCTTGATTCTGGTGTTTTTAAATACTGGTAACCAGATCGGATAGCCTTGCAATTTCAAAGCCTGGCTCTTCCTGCCTGAAGGGATCCTTTGTTGGGAGGTGTTAGCTGACCCTTATTGCCACATGCACAATGGAGGGCCTTTTTATAGGTTGCCGCAAAAAAGTCCTCCATTGTGCATGTGGCAGGGCTCAGGTTGCATTGCAGCAGGTGGTCAGTGGTTTGCTCCTCTCTGCACTCGCATGTCGAGGATTCCACTTTGTAGCCCCATTTCTGAAGGTTGGCTCTGCATCTCGTGGTGCCAGAGCGCAGTCTGTTCAGTGCCTTCCAAGTCGCCCAGTCTTCTGTGTGCCCAGGGGGGAGTCTCTCATTTGGTATCAGCCATTGATTGAGGTTCTGGGTTTGAGCCTGCCACTTTTGGACTCTCATTGCTGAGGTGTTCCAGCGAGTGTCTCTGTAGATCTTAGAAAACTATTTCTTGATTTAAGTCGTTGACGTGCTGGCTGATACCCAAACAGGGGATGAGCTGGAGATGTCTCTGCCTTGGTCCTTTCACTATTGGCTGCTACTCCCGGAGGATGTCAGGTGGTGCAATACTGGCTAAGCAGTGTAATTTCTCCAGTGGTGTAGGGCGCAGACCCTGTGATAATGCGGCATGTCTCATTAAGAGCCACATCCACTGTTTTAGCGTGGTGAGATGTTTTCCACACTGGGCATGCATACTCAGCAGCAGAGTAGCATAGCGCAAGGGCAGATGTCTTCATTGTGTCTGGTTGTGATCCCCAGGTTGTGCCAGTCAGCTTTCATATGATATTGTTTCTAGCACCCACTTTTTGCTTGATATTCAGGCAGTTCTTCTTGTAGTTAAGAGCACGGTCCAGAGTGACTCCCAGGTATTCGGGTGTGCTGCAATTCTCCAGTGGGATTCCTTCCTAGGTGATCCTCAGAGCTCGGGATGCTTGTCTGTTCTTAAGGTGAAAGCACATGTCTGTGTTTTAGATGGGTTAGGGATCAGCTGGTTTTCCCTGTAATAGGCAGTAAGAGCACCTAGAGCTTCGGAGAGCTTCTATTCAACCATCTCAAAGCTCCCTGCTTGAGCAGTGATGGCATGATCATCAGCATAGATGAAGCTCTCCATCCCTTCTGGCAGTGGCTGGTTATTTGTGTAGATGTTGAACATGGACGGAGCAAGCACGCTTCCCTGAGGCAGGCCGTTCTTCTGTTTCCGCCTTCTGCTTCTCTGGCCCTGGAACTCAACAAAAAAGCTCCTGTTTTGTAGCAGGTTTCCTATGAGGCGGGTGAGGTGGTAGTCTGTGTTTTAGATGGATTCATTCAACCTGGGCAGTGCTAAAGGTCTTCTGCGGCAATGCTAAAGTACACTCATAAGAGAACATTGAACGGAGCCTTATGGTGTTTTCCTCCTCCGGATTACTATCCGTAGTTGGACTTTGCTCCAGAAAACAATAAAAAAGGCTGATGGGAATGAGTTCCAGAAACAGCCTTTATTTATTTCCTGCCGGATGTGATTTAGATAATTGCTTTCCCTTTCGCAACGTGCCTTAACGCAGAACTATAGTGTTTGGCAATTCAGCTGAAACTTATTGTATATTGTATTTCAATCCTAGTTTTCAGACAATTGCAGGCTCCTTTTAAATATATATATATTTAAAAGGAGGCTTCTTTTCTGCTGCCTTGAAGACTAGGATTCAGAGCAATGGGTTCAAATGATGGGAAAGGGGATCCCATTAAACATTAGGAAGAAGTTCTTGACCATAAGGAGAAAGTTCAGCAGTGGAACTCTCTGCCTCAGAGGCTTTTAGGCTGGGTGGTCATCTGTCAGGGGTACTTTGATTGTGTTTTTCCTGCTTGGCAGAAGGTGAATTGGGACTGAGTCTAAACCATGACAAGACTCACATAACACAGTTCAAAGCAGATAATGTGGATTATCATCTTCGATTATCTGGATTATATGAGTCTGCTGGGGAAAATTACCGCAGTTGCAGACGGTGGCCAGGAAATCAGAAGACGCTTACTTCTTGGGAGGAGAGCAAGGTCCAATCTCGATAAAATAGTAAAGACATCAGACTGGCAACCAAGATCCATTGCCTAGTCAAAGCCATGGTCTTCCCTGTAGTCACCTACGGATGTGAGGGCTGGACCTTAGGGAAGGCTGAGCGAAGGAAGAGAGATGCTTTTGAGCTGTGGTGTTGGAGGAAAGCTCTGAGAGTGCCTTGGACTGCGAGAAGATCCAACCAGTCCATCCTCCAGGAAAGAAAGCCCGACTGCTCACTGGAGGGAAGGAGACTAGAGACAAAGTGGAAGTCCTTTGGCCACATCATGAGGAGACAGCAAAGCCTAGAGAAGGGAATGATGCTGGGGAAAGTGGAAGGCAAAAGGAAGAGGGGCCGACCAAGGGCAAGATGGATGGATGGCATCCTTGAAGTGACTGGACTGACCTTGAAGGAGCTGGGGGTGGTGACAGCCGACAGGGAGCTCTGGCGGGGGCTGGTCCATGAAGTCACGAAGACTTCATGGACCAGTCTATACTGCCATATAATCCAGATTATCAAAGGCGATAATCCACATTATCTGATTTGAATTGGATTATATGAGTCTATACTGTAGATAATGAACAACAACATGAGTCTACACTGCCATATAATCCAGATTATCAAAGGTGATAATCCACTTTTTCTGCTTTGAACTGGATTATATTAGTCTACACTGCCATATAACCCAGTTTATCAAAGGTGATAATTCACATTATCTGATTTGAATTGGATTATATGCGTCTACACATTGCCATATAATCCAGATTATCTCAAAGGTGATAATCCACATCTGCTTTGAACTGGATGATATTAGTCTACACTGACATATAACCTAGATTGTCAAAGGTGATAATCCACATTATCTGCTTTGAACTGGATATGAGTCTACACTGCCATATAACCCAGATTATCAAATCCGATAATCCACGTTATCTGCTTTGAACTGGATATGAGTCTACACTGCCATATAACCCACATTATCAAATCCGATAATCCACATTTTCTGCTTTGAACTGGATGATATGACTCTACACCGCCATATAATCCAGATTATCAAAGGTGATAATCCACATGATCTGCTTTGAACTGGATGATATTAGTCTACACTGCCATATAATCCAGATTATCAAAGGTGATAATCCACATTATCTCCTTGAACTGGATGATATTAGTCTACACTGCCATATAACCCAGATTATCAAAGGTGATAATCTACATTATCTGATTTGAATGGGATTATATGTGTCTAAACATCGCCATATAATCCAGATTATCAATGGCGATAATCCACATTATCTGATTTGAACTGGATGATATGCGTCTACACATTGCCATATAATCCAGATTATCAATGTGATAATCCACATTATCTGATTTGAACTGGATGACATGAGTCTACACGTTGCCATAGAATCCAGATTATCAATGTGATAATCCACATTATCTGATTTGAACTGGATATTAGTCTACACTGCCATATAACCCAGATTATCAAATCCGATAATCCACATTTTCTGCTTTGAATTGGATTATATGCGTCTACACATTGCCATATAATCCAGATTATCAAAGGCGATAATCCACATTATCTGATTGGAATTGGATTATATGCGTCTACACATCGCCATATAATCCAGATTATCAAAGGTGATAATCCACATTACCTGATTTGAATAGGATTAAATGTGTCTACAGATCGCTATATAATCCAGATTATCAAGGGTGATAATCCACATTATCTGATTTGAATTAGATTATATGCGTCTACACATCACCATATAATCCATATTATTAAAGGTGATAATCCACATTACCTGATTTGAACTGGATTATGAGTCTACACCACCACATAATCCAGATTACCAAAACAGATAATCCACATTACCTGTTTAGAACTGGATTAATGGCGTCTACACAGCCATGTAATCCAGATTATTCAAGGTGATAATCCACATTACCTGATTTGAACTGGATTATATGCATTTACACATCACCATATAATCCAGATTATCAAAGCATACACTCCACATTATCTGCTTTGAACTGGATTATATGAGTCTACACTGCAGATAATCTGGCCAGTTCAAAGCAGATCATCTGGATTATTTGGCCATTCAAGCCACTTGCTTTTCCCTTCTGACTTGCTCTCCCCACTGCACACAATCCCCTTTCCCTATGTTGACAGAAAACAATAAGTCTTCGCGAATTGAGTCCTGGCGGTTGCCGTATTTTCGTTCGACTCGCGACAAAAACAGCTGCGCCGAAATGCAGCCTGGGAAACCGAGTCCCCCTGTCGGCCACTTCCGCGGAGAGGGAGCTCTCAAAGACTACGACTCCCAGGAAGCCTCGCGCTGAATCGTCGCCTGTTAGAGGAAAGCGGCTTCTCTTCAGCGAAGCAGGCCGGAGAGTTGAAGAGCGACCTGAGGCGGGTGCCGAGGAGGAAGGCTGGCAGCTGGCCGGTCGGGGAGAGGCCTGGAGGCTTCTAGGTGAGGCCTACTCTGGTTTGTCGGCCTCGGGGTTTGTTTATTTTGTGAGGGGAGGAGATGAAGGGACGGGGCCTTCCCCGCAGGCCTCTTCTCTTCAGGCCTGTTGGAAGTGAAGGCATCAAAGAGTGTGTATACCCGTGGAATAATGTCCAAGTGTGAGTGCTGCAATGAGCCAGCTTGATTGGCATTGAGAAGCCTTGCAGCTGCAAAGTCAATCAGTGAGGGTGTCTGCATAGAGGTAGCCTGGCTGTCGTTGCCCGATTGGCTTTGAGAAGCCAAAGCCTCAAAGCCTTGATTGGCCTTGAGAAGCCTCCTGGCTGTTGTTGCCAGGAGGCACCCACTGGAATAATGTCCAGGATGGGAGAAAGAAGTCAATCAGTGACGTGGCCTGCATAGAGGTAGCCTGGCTGTTGTTGCCTGGAGGCACCCTCTGGAATAATGTCCAGGATGGGAGAAAGAAGCAAGTGTGAATGCTGCAATGAGCCAGCTTCATTCGCATTGAGAAGCCTTGCAGCTGCGAAGTCAATCAGTGAGCGTGTCTGCCTAGAGGTAGCCTGGCTGTTCTTGCCTGGAGGTACCCTCTGGAATAATGTCCAGGATGGGAGAAAGAAGCAAGTGTGAAAGCTGCAATGAGTCAGCTTGATTGGCATTGAGAAAGCCTTGCAGCTGCAAAGTCAATCAGTGAGGGTGTCTGCATAGAGGTAGCCTGACTGTTCTTGCCTGGAGGCATCCTCTGGAATAATGTTCAGGGTGGGAGGAAGAAGCAAGTGTGAATGCTGCAATGAGCCAGCTTGATTCGCATTGAGAAGCCTTGCAGCTGCAAAGTCAATCAGCGAGGGTGTCTGCATAGAGGTAGCCTGGCTGTTGTTGCCCGGAGGCACCCTCTGGAATAATACCCTGGGTGGGAGAAAGAAGCAAGTGTGACTGCTGCAATGAGCCAGCTCAAATCGCATTGAGAAGTATTGCAGCTGCAAAGTCAATCAGTGAGGGTATCTGCATAGAGGTAGCCTGGCTGCTGTTGCCTGGAGGCACCCTCTGGAATAATACCCTGGGTGGGAGAAAGAAGCAAGTGTGACTGCTGCAATGAGCCAGCTTGATTCGCATTGAGAAGCCTTGCAGCTGCAAAGTCAATCAGTGAGAGTGTCTGCATAGAGGTAGCCTGGCTGTTGTTGCCTGGAGGCACCCTCTGGAATAATGTCCAGGGTGGGAGGAAGAAGCAAGTGTGACTGCTGCAATGAGCCAGCTCGATTCGCATTGAGACGCCTTTCAGCTGCAAACTCAATCAGTGAGGGTGTCTGCATAGAGGTAGCCTGGCTGTTGTTCCCTGGAGGCACCCTCTGTGGAATAATGTCCAGGGTGGGAGGAAGAACCCATGTCCGTTTGAAGCAAGTGTGAATGTTGCTATTAGGTGGAGAGTGTTTTATTTTTTATTAATTAATTAATTAATAATATCCCACTTTAGCTGTCCATACGGAGACTCAAAGCGGCTCACCATCGAAAACATTGCAACTTAAAATATACAAATATACAACAATAAAATAGTATATCATTATATGTTGTTATACATTAACAGTAGTACCATATATATATATATATATATATATATATATATATATAAATTGAAGATTTTATTTACATACAATAAGAACTTACAGTGTAAACAAAACACAAAACAGTGAACATTTTACAAAACACATAGCTCCACCACCAAGGCCTGAACAAGTATCTTTTCCTTTGCCATCTATATATATAAATTTCCTCCTGGCGTCGTATGAGGAAACAAAACTCTAAAACCCCCCAACGAAACTCCACCAAACTTCCCATGCCCCAAGGGCAACCAACAAGGTACAAACTAATCCAGTCAGAAATCAAAAACACACAACAACAACCACAATAAACGGCAAAGCAACTGAGCATGCGCACTGGCGCAAACTCCCTGGCGCGCGCACACACATGGCCCCTCACCCCCCCCCGGCGCGGCACACACGCGCGCGCCCCCCCCCCCCTCCGGTGCGGCACACGCACGCGCGCCCGCGCGCCCCCTACATTTTGCCTAAATAGTAACCATAATGAGCACATCTAGTCTGCTTCCTTCTTTTTGTGTTCCAAAGGAAGCGTAATCCCACCTAAATGGGATTACCAAAATTAAGTAAATATGTATGTTAATCCACCTAATTTCAACCTAAATTATAAGGAAGTCCCAAAACTGCTTGATTACACCGCCACCATTATATATATAGAGACGTTGGAATTGAAGTCTCTGTTTATCCCTATCTGCGTTGTGAGGCAACTTTGGTAGAGTGGATTGCACCAAATGTAAAATCAATGGAGGAGGCAGATTTATAACACAGAGAGAACAAGTTTATTGTTAACAGAGCGTAATTGTTGCAATACTAAGATGTTGAACTTGGCACAAACTTGATGGTTACAATATGGCTTGGTAGAGATAAGTTTTAATATGTCTTGATGTATTGTTATTGCTGTTTTTGCTTAACTGTTGATTTGCTTTGTTATTGCTATGTTATGTTTTCTTATATTGTGTTTGTGGCTTCGGCCTGTGTAAGCCGCATCGAGTCCTTCGGGAGATGCTCGCGGGGTACAAATAAAGTTAATAATAATAATAATAAAATAAGAAAGGAGAGAAAGAGGGAGGGAAAGCAAGAAGGAAGGAATGAGGTAGAAAAGGAAGAAAGGAGAGAAAGAGGGAGGGAAAGAAAAAGGGGGAGGAAGGAAAGTTAGAGAAAGAAGGGAGGAGAGAAGGAAAGAAAAAAGGGAAAGAAGGAAGGAAAGAAGGAGCGAAGGAAGGGGGGAAGATGTAGAGAAAGAGGGAGGGAAGGAAAGATGGAAAGAGAGAAGGAAGAAAAGAGAGACTGCAGAAGAGAAAAAGGAAGAAGGAAGGAAAGAGGGAGCGAAGGAAGGGGATAAGTCCCTGGATCTAGACAGGAGAGAGAGAAGGAAGAAAAGAGAGACAGCAGAAGAGAAAGAAAAAGGGGAAGGAAGGAAAGAGATAGAGAAGGAAGGAAGGAGAGAAGGAAAGACAGGAAGGAAGGAAGGAAACAGGGAGTGAAGGAAGGAGGGAAAGAAGGGGAGATAGGGGAAGGTTGGCCACAGCAACGCGTGGCGGGTACAGCTAGTATATTTATAAATCAACCATTAATCAGGGGACATGAGAGAAGCCTCCTCGCAGGATTGCAAGACATCCGGGCGTCTCCTGGGCAATGTCTTCATAGACGGTTGATTTTCTCACCTTAGAAGCAACCAGAAGCGACTTGCAGCATACAAACAAGCAAACAAAACAACCAACGGACCTTTTCAGGACCAACCATGACAATAATCTCAATCAACATTGAAGGCATGTCAGCTGCCAAAGAACAACTGCTCTATGAACTGTGCCAAGATAAGAAATGCGATGCGCTGTGTGTCCAAGAAACACACAGGGATGAACAACAGAAACGACCCAAAGTTCCAGGAATGGTCTTAGTAGCATCTGAGGATTACCTGAGAAGGAATCCCACTGGAGCATTGCAGCACGCCCAAATACCTGGGAGTCACTCTGGACTGTGCTCTGACCTACAAGAAGCACTGCCTGAACATCAAGCAAAAAGTGGGCGCTAGAAACAATATCATACGAAAGCTGACTGGCACAACCTGGGGATCACAACCAGACACAGTGAAGACATCTGCCCTTGCGCTATGCTACTCTGCTGCTGAGTACGCATGCCCAGTGTGGAACACATCTCACACGCTAAAACAGTGGATGTGGCTCTTAATGAGACATGCCGCATTATCACAGGGTGTCTGCGCCCTACACCACTGGAGAAATTACACTGTCTAGCCGGTATCGCACCACCTGACATCCGCCGGGAAGTAGCAGCCAATAGTGAAAGGACCAAGGCAGTGACATCTCCAGCTCATCCCCTGTTTGGGTATCAGCCAGCACGTCAATGACTTAAATCAAGAAATAGTTTTCTAAGGTCTACAGACACCTCAGCAAGTGAGAGTCCAAAAGTGGCAGGCTCAAACCCAGAACCTCAATCCATGGGTGATACCAGATGAGAGACTCCCCCCTGGGCACACAGAAGACTGGGCGACTTGGAAGGCGCTGAACAGACTGCGCTCTGGCACCATGAGATGCAGAGCCAACCTTAAGAAATGGGGCCACAAAGTGGAATCCACGACATGCGAGTGTGGAGAAGAGCAAACCACTGACCACCTGCTGCAATGCAACCTGAGCCCTGCCACATGCACCATGGAGGACCTTCTTGCAGCAACACCAGAGGCACTCCAAGTGGCCAGATACTGCTCAAAGGACATTTAATCAACTACCAAGCTTGCAAATTTTGTTTTGTTTCTGTTTGTTTGTTTTGTTTTGTTAGAAATGTAATACAATTGTCTGGTTGCCCCTGACACGCTAAATAAAAATAAATACTTGCTAAAGCATATTTAATAAAGACCGACCAGTATGCCTCAAAATCCGATTTGTTAGTCCCACCTCCCCCCGCGAATACCCTCGTTTCCATTGTTAGTTTATCATTTAAGGCTACGCTCCATACCTCCCTATACCTTCAGGTGTTAGATTAATTACTATTTTCCAGTTCCTTGCTATTATATTTCTTGCCACTGTGTGCCTGTGAGGCAGGCGGGATCAAGAGGAGGGCCTCCCCAAATGATCTTAAATTCCTAGAATGTTTGTAAAGGGAGGCACGTTCATATAGGTAATCATAGAATCATAGAATCAAAGAGTTGGAAGAGACCTCATGGGCCATCCAGTCCAACCCCCTGCCAAGAAGCAGGAATGTTGCATTCAAATCACCCCTGACAGATGGCCATCCAGCCTCTGTTTAAAAGCTTTCAAAGAAGGAGCCTCCACCACACTCCGGGGCAGAGAGTTCCACTGCTGAACGGCTCGCACAGTCAGGAAGTTCTTCCTCACGTTCAGATGGAATCTCCTTTCTTGTAGTTTGAAGCCATTGTTTCGCGTCCTAGTCTCTAGGGAACCAGAAAACAAGCTTGCTCCCTCCTCCCTGTGGCTTCCTTTCACATATTTATACATGGCTGTCATATCTCCTCTTCAGGCTAAACATGCCCAGCTCCTTAAACCACTCCTCATGAAGCTTGTTCTCCAGTCCCTCAATCATTTTAGTCACCCTCCTCTGGACACATTCCAGCTTTTCAATATCTCTCTTGAATTGTGGTGCCCAGAATTGGACACAATATTCCAGGTGTGGTCTAACCAAAGCGGAATAGAGCATGGGGAGCATTACTTCCCTAGATCTAGACCAGGGGTCCTCAAGCTAAGACCCGGGGGCTGGATGCGGCCCCCCAAGGTCATTTACCCGGCCCTCACTCTCGGTCAACCTAAGTATGAAACTACTTGAAAGCACACAATAACAACAATAATCCTATCTCATCAGCCAAAAGCAGACCCACACTTTCCATTAAAATACTAATAAGTTTACATTTGTTAAAATTGTTCTTAATTTTAATTATTGTATTGTTTTTATTTTATTTTTTTGCACTACAAATAAAGTATTTGCAGTGTGCATAGGAATTAATTCATGTTTTTTTCGAACTATAATTCGGCCCGCCAACTGTTTGAGGGACTGTGTCCTGGCCCTTTGTTTAAAAAGTTTGTGGACCCCTGATCTAGACACTGCTCCTCTTGATGCAGGCCAAAATCCCATTGGCTTTTTTTGCCACCACATCACATTGTTGGCTCATGTTTAACTTGTTGTCCACGAGGACTCCAAGATCTTTTTCACACGTACTGCTCTTGAGCCAGGCATTGTCCCCATTCTGTATCTTTGCATTTCATTTTTCCTGCCAAAGTGGAGTATCTTGCATTTGTCACTGTTGAACTTCATTTTGTTAGTTTTGGCCCATCTCTCTAATCTGTCAAGATCGTTTTGAATCCTGCCCCTGATTTCACTGTTGTTGTTGTTCATTCGTTCAGTCGTCTCCGACTCTTCGTGACCTCATGGACCAGCCCACGCCAGAGCTCCCTGTCGGCCGTCACCACCCCCAGCTCCTTCAAGGTCAGTCCAGTCACTTCAAGGATGCCATCCATCCATCTTGCCCTTGGTCGGCCCCTCTTCCTTTTGCCTTCCACTTTCCCCAGCATCATTGTCTTCTCCAGGCTTTGCTGTCTCCTCATGATGTGGCCAAAGTACTTCAGCTTTGTCTCTAGTATCCTTCCCTCCAGTGAACAGCCGGGCTTTATTTCCTGGAGGATGGACTGGTTGGATCTTCTCGCAGTCCAAGGCACTCTCAGCACTTTCCTCCAACACCACAGCTCAAAAGCATCTCTCTTCCTTCGCTCAGCCTTCCCTAAGGTCCATCTCTCACATCCGTAGGTTACTACAGGGAATACCATGGTTTTGACTAGGCAATGGATCTTTGTTGCCAGTCTGATGTCTCTACTCTTTACTATTTTATCGAGATTGGTCATTGCTCTCCTCCCAAGAAGGAAGCGTCTTCTGATTTCCTGGCCACAGTCTGCATCTGCAGTAATCTTTGCGCCTAGAAATACAAGGTCTGTCACTGCCTCCACATTTTCTCCCTCTATTTTCCAGTTGACAAGCATTCTTGCTGCCTTAATCTTGGTTTTTTTGATGTTTAGCTGCAACCCAGCTTTTGCGCTTTCTTCTTTCACCTTGATTAGAAGGCTCCTCAGCTCCTCCTCGCTTTCCCCATTTGGTGTAAGTTGGGCCGGAACCATTTAGGGCTTTATAGGCTAAAGCCAGCACTTTGAATAGTTACTTGTGCAATGAGGCTTTTTAAAAAAAATGGAAATAGATCAGAAACCAAACCTGTAATTGCACAGTGTAGTAATTACTTCAAGAAAACTATTTTCTTCTTTTATTGACTATTTATATCTCACCTTTCCCTAGAATGGGACATGAGATGGCTCACGACATGTTCTGTATGATTTTAACCCAAGTACAAACTGTTCCTTCAGATAAAAATGTGGCCTAACTTGAATTTTTTTCTAGCAACTTCAAAGGATGTGTTGGTGCTTTGTTTTTTGTTTTTTACCCCAATCAGAAATACCTAGCTAGTTCAGGTTGTGATTTGTGACTCATTGCCAAAAGTGTCTATAATAATTTAACGAAGCAAGAGACATTGGTTAAAGGAAGACTTGCAAGTCTTGATCTCCGTTTGAATAACTTTATCAGTAAACTTTATCTTTATAAAGACATGAAAAGACGAACATAGGGATTGCATGGTGAATATCACCAAGGTATGTCACTTTCAGCTTTCTCTTTACTTCAGCAGACTTAATTGCCCTGGCTGATAGTATAGCATTTTTTGAGGCATGCAGAGAAAAAATAGAGATCTAATTTTCAAAATTGGTTTATTATATTTATTTATTTATTTACGACATTTATATGCTGCCCTTCTCACCCCAAAGGGGACTCGGAGCAGCTTACAAAATATATATGCATCCAATATATTATATTATTAGCATAATGCGATAACAGTATTAAATATTACTATATTGTATTATACCATTATATTGTAATGATATTAGTAATATTACATGTAATATAAATATGTAATTATAATATATTATTATTAGTAGTATATTGCATTACATTATAATATTATAAATATTATATGTATATAAAATATATTATATTACATTATATTATATTATATTACTAGCCGTTCCTTGCCACACGTTGCTGTGGCCCAGTCTGGTGATCTGGAAAATGAAGTAATGAGAAAGTGTTGGTTTCTAATATATGTAATTTCTTTTTTCTTGTGTGTTAAAAGTATTTCTTGTTGTTTCTTTGTCAGTATTGATGTGGTGAGTGTCTGGTTTGCCTACTCTGGAACATGCAATGTATCATTGTCCTTTTTTAGGGGTCCCTTTCAAATCTATGATACTATATCTGTGTTTGTGTGAATCGTATCTATTATCTATATTTATGACTGGGTGTCTCTTTGTCAGGAGGGCTTTGATTACATTTTCTTGCCCTGGTGAAGGGAGCTGGACTGGATGGCTTTAAATATTTTCTGTTGGTCATGGGGGTTCTGTGTGGGAAGTTTGCCCCAATTCTATTGTTTGTGTGGTTCAGAATGCTCTTTGACTGTAGGTGAACTATAAATCCCAGTAACTGCAATTCTCAAATGTCAAGGTCTATTTCCCCCAAAACTCCATCTGTCTTCATATTTGGACATATGGAATATTTGTGCCAAGTTGGGTCCAGATCCATCATTGTTTGAGTCCACATTCCTCTCTGGATGTAGGTGAACTGCAACTACCAAACTAAAGGTCAATGCCCATCAAACCCTTCTAGTGTTTTCTGTTGGTTGTGGGAGTCCTGTGTGCCACATTTCATTTAATTCCATCATTGGTGGAGTTCAGAATGCTCTTTTATTGTAGGTAAACTATAAATCCCCGTAATTACAACTCCCAAATGACAAAATCAATTTTTTGAGTGAAGGACATGCATTGGGCTAGTAGGTGTCTTGTGGCCAAATTTGGGGGCAGTTCGTCCAGTGGTTTTTGAGTTATGTGAATCCCCACAAACGAACATTACATTTTTATTTATATAAACTAGCCGTCCCCTGCCACGCATTGCGGTAGCCCACATGGGGGTTCTATATGGGAGGTTTGGCCCAATTCTATTGTTGGTGTGGTTCAGAATGCTTTGTGATTGCAGGTGAACTGTAAATCCCAGCAACTACAACTCCCAAATGTCAAGATTCTATTTTCCCCAAACTCCACCAGTGTTCACATTTGGGCATATTGAGTGTTTGTGTAGAGTTTGGTCCAGATCCATCATTGTTTGAGTCCACAGTGATCTCTGGATGTAGGTGAACTACAACTCCAAAACCAAAGGACACTGCCCACCAAACCCTTCCAGTATTTTCTGTTGGTCATGGGAGAACTGTGTGCCAAGTTTGGTTCAAGTGGGGTTCAGAATGCTCTTTGATTGTAGGTGAACTATAAATCCCAGCAATTCCAACTCCCAAATGACAAAATCATATTTTTTTCTAGTGAAGGACATACATTGGATTAGTAGGTGTCTTGTGGCCAAATTTGGGGGCAATTCGTCCAGTGGTTTTTGAGTTATGTTAATCCCACAAACGAACATTACATTTTTATTTGTTTAGATTAACATAGCACAGGAGACAAGATGGAACTGTCCCCTGGCCCTCTCTCTCTTCACTCTTGCCCGGTGCAGTAGTTTGTGATGGGGGGGAGGGGTCCAACTTACCTGTCCGAACGGATATCCTCCTATGAACCAGTTAGGACATTAAGATCATCTGGGGAGGCCCTGGGAGGCCCTGCTCTCGGTCCCGCCTGCATCACAGGTACGTCTGGCGAGGACAAGAGATAGGGCCTTCTCAGTGGTGGCCCCTCGGCTGTGGAATGCCCTTCCTACAGAAATTAGATCGGCCCCCTCCCTATTGGCATTTCGGAGGAAAGTGAAGACCAGGCATTTGAATAGGCAGTGTAATGAACATAGGAATACGGAACAACGGATGATGAGATTGGATCTTGATTTTACTTGAGACGCTAATGAGATGTTATATTGATGTTTAACTGTTTATTATGTTATTATTTTAATAGTTTTTTAAACTGTTTTTATGATATCAAGCATTGAATTTTTGCTATTGTTAACTGCTTTGAGTCGCCCATGGGCTGAGAAAAGCGGTATATAAATGAAGTATATTTATATATATATACACACACACACACATACACGTGTGTGTGTGTGTGTATGTGTATATGTATATATGGAGCCCCCGGTGGCGCAGTGGGTTAAAGCACTGAGCTGCTGAGCTTGTTGATCGAAAGGGCGCAGGTTCGATTCCGGGGAGCGGCGTGAGCTTCCGCTGTCAGCCCTAGCTTCTGCCAACCTAGCAGTTCGAAAACATGCAAATGTGAGTAGATCAATAGGTACCGCTCCGGCGGGAAAGTAACAGCGCTCCATGCAGTCATGCCGGCCACATGACCTTGGAGGTGTCTACGGACAACGCTGGCTCTTTGGCTTAGAAATGGAGATGAGCACCACACCCCAGAGTCAGACATGACTGGACTTAATGTCAGGGGACTACCTTACCTTTACCTTAATATATATATATATATATATATATATATATATATATATATATATATATAGTAAAAGTCCTATAAGAACCTATAGAACTCTTCCAAACTTCCTATATAGGCTTTACTGCTTCTTATACCTATCTAGAGAACAGAATCACATTTTTCTTAAATCATTTTGTTGTTTGTCATTATACTGTAGCAGAACTAATTGATCGATGTAATTTGTATATTTTACAGGTTTGGTTGGACAACAGCAATCCAGCAGGAAAATGCTTCTTGCCTAATTTTATTGTGGATTTAATTTAATCTATCCAGAATGGAGTACAGGACTCAGCTGCTGAATCCTGAGTGACTGGATCTTTTAATCAAAAGATGGAGAAGAAACGTAGAAAGAAATGAGCCTGTTTCTGGGGCTTCATTGGAAAAGACAATGAAGGCACGGCTTTTATTTATCTTGGACAAAAACTTAAGACTTAGCACTTAAAAAGACGGTTTTCTGAAAGGAAAAAAAAGAAAAAAAGAAGAAGGAAAGTGAGACCTGATCCATGGCAAAGCAACATATTAATTAATTGAATCCATGCCATTTGGGAGATGAAACCGCATCCGTTCAGGACCATGAGGCTTGCAAACACCTGGTTGTTTTTGGCTGCAATCTTACTGTGTGGCAAACAGTACCTGACAACCAAACCTGGCAATTCTTCTCATGACAGTCACCTGTGTCCTGAATGCTCTCGTCTGACCCTGAAAGTGGAGTTCTCTTCTACAGTCGTGGAGCATGGTAAAGAATCTTTTATTTTTTATGAGTGACATGTTTTACGGTAGTCATTGGAAATTGCCAAAGTATTTATTTATTTACAACTAGCTTGGGGACCCGGCGCTGCCCAGGTTATTTGAGAAAGGCATTGTGTGGCAAAGCTGTTCTTTATCAGTTATCAGTTAGTGAAGGTACTGCGAATCCCATTGTGCAGTCTTTGTTGGGGGCTGCAGAGTTCTGTGGGAACCGAAGGTTTGGAAAGTACTACACATCCCATCATCCACTGTCTGTCCTTCCCCAAACCTCACCAGGAACTAAAGGGGGTCATGGGGGTTATGTGTGCCAAGTGTGGTCTTGATCAGTCATCGAATGAGGGTCGCAGCGGTCTCGGGAAGTGAGTGGAGGTACTTGAAGTCCCATTATCCATGGTCCTCCCTCCTCCAAACTGCAGCAGGAAGTAGATTGGGTCACGGGGGCTCTATGTGCCAAGTTTGGTCTTTATCGGTCTTTCTTGGGGGCCACAGTGGTCTGTCAGAGCCGAAGGGGTTGAAAGTACTACAAATCCATCATCCTTTGTCCATCCTCCCCCATACCTCACCAGGATATACAGGAGGACATGGGGGTTATGTGTGCCAGGTTTGGTCCAGGTCCGTCGCTCGTGCAAGTCTCTGTGGCCTGTGAAAGTGAAGAGCCAATCAGAAAGCTGCCACATACATTTCTGCCCTCCGCATACATACATACATACATACATACATACAAACAAACATTCACTTTTATTATAGATATAGATATAGATATTTCTACCCCGCCTTTCTCGAACCCGAAGATGACTCGAGGTGGCTTTACAACATAGGCCATTAAAACAATGTAAAAATTACAACAAACATTTAAAACAGAATTATAAAATACGTACATTAAAACCTTTAAAAACATATAAAACCACTACCTTCACTATTAGTCTCGTCATCCAAAAACATCGTCTAAGCCGATCTAGTATTCGATTTCACATAGTTCAGTGTTTATTTATTGCACTAGGTTCCCAAAGGCTTGCTCAAAAAGCAATGTTTTCACTTTTCTGCGGAAAGCCAGGAGGGAAGGAGCTGTTCTAATATCCCCAGGGAGAAAGTTCCACAGCCGAGGGGCCACCACTGAGAAGGCCCTCCGTATTCCATCCTTCTTTTAAAAAGAAGTATAATGATTATAATAATTAAAGTATAACAGGTAGGACAAGTAGGCTAGTATATCATTATATTATATTATAATATGTTACATTATATAATTATTTATTTAATTAAATAATATAATATAGTATAATATAATATAATTATATACTAGCCTACCTGTCCTACCTGTTATACTTTAGTTATTATAATCATTATACTTATTTTATAGTATAATATAATTATACTATATTATATTATATAATTATATAATGTAATATATTATAATATAATATAATGATATACTAGCCTACCTGTCCAAACATATCTCCCCCTATGAACCATTAAGGCAGGGCCGTAGCCAGAAAATTTTTTTGGGAGGGGTTGAAAATTTCGGGGTTTTTTTTTTAAAATTTCACGGGGGGTTGAAACCTGCCTCCTAGCTCACGCTGAAGCAAAGAGCACAGCAGGGGGCAGAGCAACCTGCAATAGCCTGCAGCTCCACCCCTGTCAACCACCTCCACCAAGTCTGGCCTCCTTATTTATTTATTTATTTATTATTCGAACTTATATGCCGCCACTCCCCTGGGGCTCGGAGCAGCTTACAAGAACAGGCTAAAATCTAACACAATTTAAAAACAATTAAAACAATTTAAAAACAGCAATATCAAAGATCAAAGGCCTGTCGAAACAGGTATGTCTTACATGCCCTGCGGAAAGCTGATAAGTCCCGCAAGGCACGGACTTCAGGTGGCAGAGTATTCCAGAGTGATGGTGCCACTGCTGTAAAGGCTCTGCGTCTGGTTGCTGTTAGACGCAAGGTCTTGACATTGGGAATTTCCAACAAATCTTGGTCCTCAGAACGGAGGGATCTCTGGGGTTGGTAGGGGGTGAGGCGGTCCCTCAGGTACATCAGCCCCAGACCATGCAAGGCCTTAAAGGTGAGTACCATCACCTTTAATGAGAGCATTCAACCCCCCCCCCCCAACTTGGTTGCTTTGCTACATTGGCTATTGCTGCAAGTAATGACAGTGTGAATAAATTGTCAATATTTGCTTGAGATAGTGCTTGCAGTTCTGGAGGGACTCTTAATTTTTGCATCTCATAGACTTAGCATGGGGATTTGGTTAACCAGTTAAAATTCATGAGTAAACCAGGGTTTTTTTAAAAAATCTGAAACATTTCGGGGGGGGGGTTGAACCCCTAAAACCACCCCCTCGCTACAGGCCTGGCTTCTGTGGGATTTGGGGAGGTGTTGCTCTCAGTCCCACCACCCTTCGAAGCACGACTGTTGAGGACAAGAGAAAGGGCCATCTCAGTGGTGCAGTTGTTCTCAACCTTCCTAATGCTGCAACCCCTCAATACAATTCCTCATGTTGTGGTGACCCCTAACCGCAACATTATTTTAATTGCTACGTCATAACTGTAATTTTGCTACTGTTATGAATCGTAATATAAATATCTGATATGCAGGATGTAATTTCATTAACTGAACCAAATTTGGTATCAAATTTGAATACTGGTGGGGTTGGGGGGATTGATTTTGTCATTTGGGAGTTGTAGTTGCTGGGATTTATAATTCACCTACAATCAAAGAGCATTCCGAACTCCACCAATGATCAAGTGGAACCAAACTTGGCACACAGAACTCCCATGACCAACAGAAAATACTGGAAGGGCTTGGCAGGCATTGACCTTGAGTTTGGAGTTGTACCTACCTCCAGAGAGCACTGTGCACTCAAACAATGATGGATATGGACCAAACTGAGCATGAATCCTCAATATACCCAAATGGACACTGGTGGACTTTGGGGAAATAAACCTTGACATTTGGGAGTTGTAGTTGCTGGGATTTATAGTTCACCTACAATAAAAGACAATTCTGAACCCACCAACGACAGAATTGGGCCAAATTTCCCACACGGAACCTCTATAACCAACAGAAAATACTGTGTTTTCTGATGGTCTTTGGCAACCCCTCTGACACCCCCTCGTGACCCACCCAGGGGTCCCGACCCCCAGGTTGAGAAATGCTACAGTGGTGGCCCCTCATCTGTGGAATTCCTTACCCAATGAAATAAGAACAGCCTCCTCTAGCCTGTCTTTCAGGAAAAAAATTTAAGACATGGTTATGGGACCAAGCATTTGAGCAATGCAATATTTATTTATTTATTATTTATTTACAGTATTTGTATACTGCTTTTCTTACTCCGAGGGGAACTCAAAGTGGTTTACACATAAGTAAGGGCAAAAATTCAATGCCAGTACAAACAATTACAATTATACACTACAATTAGACATAAACCATGCAATAAAACAACCATTAAAACTATAAAACAGTCTGGAAGCAGGTTCCCTAAGCTTGCTATGAGTGCTAACTCTTATCAGTAGTCAAAATAGAAAGGTTTCCCCAGAAAATTAATTTTCATTTTTTAAGGTATTTTTTCCCAAATCCGCTTATAAGATCATTACATTGGCCTCCACAGTTTTATTTCAATGGAAGCAGAGCAGTAGATTTGGAATTTGAATAATCCACAGTGAAGGTAGTCTGGTTCTGATCAATACTGACACCAAGAAAACACAGAGAAAAAAAAATCAAACTAAATGAAGATGTGAATGTAAATACAATAACAACAACAACACTATTATATGGGAATTGTCTGAAATGGTCCCAAAAGCCAGCATAGTGATCTTGTTTACTGTGTACTAATCTTGTTGTGTATCAAATAATACTATTAAAAATAATATAACAATAATATTATGTAATACTAGCCATCCCTTGCCATGCGTTGCTGTTGCCCAGTCTGTTATATGTATTTTGTGTGTGTGTATATGTGTGTTTGTGTATATATATGTGGTTTTGCCATGTTTTTTTGTTTTTTGGCTTTTTAAGTCCCTTCTGCTGTGTTTTTCGGTGTTTTTATGAGTGATGGTCACTCATTGGCCTAATAAGTGTCTTGTGTCCAAATTTGATGTCAATTCGTCCAGTGGTTTCTGAGTTCTGTTAATCCCACAAACGAACATTACAATTTTATTTATATAGATTGGTACAGAATAATACAGGGTGTCCATAAAGTCTCTTTACTATTTAAATTTCCATAAAGTCTCTTTACTATTTGAAGTTTCTGTACCATTTAAATGGTAAAGAGACTTTATTAACCCTCTGTATAATTCTTAAGCTGAAACCGTCAGTCAATAAGTAAACAATGTAAGCAAAGCTTTAAAGACTGTAATCCTTTAGGCCTGTGCGGTTTCGTTCGTTAATTCGTTAATTCGTTATTAATTCGTTATTTTTGGCATTTCCGAAGCGATATCAAAACATATTCCAAACCCGGAAGGGTTTTTAAATATCGAACCAGCAACCCCCATAGATTTAACGAGCCTCCGCTCGTTTCGTTAATGGGGTGGAGGCTGCTGGAGTGCTGGTGCATGGGAGCCAATCCGGCGCTCCCAAGCAGTGCACCATGGGTCCGTGGCTGTCTGGTTTTGATTGGCCGGCGAGCCCTTTCAAAGCGGCTCCGCGCGGCCCGTAGCTTGCTGCAGAGGGCGAGGGAGTTTGCATTGGGTTGGCTTGGCTAATGGCTAGCAACTGGATTGGATTCATTCCTTGCTGCTGTGAGTGCTGCTTGCTTCATTTGCTGTCTCCCGCCTGTGTTTGGTCCACATTTGGGCCATTTTTTGGTTAATTTTCCATTTAAAAATATTTTTAATATTATTTTAATATTTTTTTTATTTTTAATATTATTTTAATATTATTTTTTAATATTATTTTAATATTATTCTTAAAAAATATTCTAAAAAAGCAAAGACTCTTCTGTTGGTGTGTGCTCTCATTTGCTGTCTGCCTGTGTTGGGTCCACATTTGGGCCATTTTTGGTTAATTTTCCATTTTAAAATATTTTAATATTTTTTAAATACCTGTCTTTTATTCTTAAAAAAATACAAAAAATATTCTAAAAAAAGAAAAGACTGTTCTGTTGCTGTGTGCTCTCATTTGCCCTGTCTCGTGGCTGTGTTTGGTCCACATCAGGGCCAGTTTTTGGTTAATTTTCCATTTCTGAATATTTTTTTAAAATACCTGTCTTTTATTCTTAAAAAAATACAAAAAATATTCTAAAAAAGAAAAGACTCTTCTGTTGGTGTGTGCTCTCATTTGCTGTCTCGTGCCTGTGTTTGGTCCACATTTGGGCCATTTTTTGGTTAATTTTCCATTTTAAAATATTTTTTAATATTATTTTAATATTATTCTTAAGAAATACCAAAAATATTCTAAAAATTCGTTAATATTTACAAAATTTCTTAAATACCAAAACTTTTTTTTGGAAAGTTTTGTAATTATTTTAAATATCGAAACAAAAAAACACCCCAATTACAAATCGATTTTAGAAACAAAATTTTTCTTGATCAAACAGGCCTATAATCCTTGTATTTACTTTAAGTTTACTTTCTGACAATTATCTGCTGCTTTTGCAATGTTGTATATATTACATTCAGTTTCATAATGTAATTGTTGCATAATGCTACATGTGCTTTAGTTACATTGTTTACTTACTGACTTTGGCTGTTTAGTTCTCTTGAGTTTGTGTACAGTTCTTTTCATAATATTGTTGTATTTATATTCACTTTTTTGGTTTGACTAACTTTTTTTCTCTGTGGGTTTTTTTTTTGGGTGTTTTGAATCTTTTTGAGACTGACCTGTATTTTTGTTGTATTAGTATCTGATCAGCGCCAGTCACTTGCAAGACTGTTTGATGTGAATTTTTCTGTGAATTGCCTCCATCCCATATACAAGTATCCTGTATTGCGTACTGTTATCTCAAAGATATTTACCGTAAGCTAAGCTAAATCTATATAAATAAAAATGTAATGTTGGTTCGTGGGATTAACAGAACTCAAAAACCACTGGGCGAATTGACACCAAATTTGGACACAAGGCACCTAACATCCCAATGTATGTTCTTCACTCATAAAAACACTGAAAAACACAGCAGAAGGGACTTTAAAAGCCCCCAAAAGATAAATGACAGAAAGCTACATGACAATACAGAAAAAAGGAAGAAGGAAGGAAGGAAGGGGAGAAAAAAAGAAAGAAAAGAAAGAGAGAGGGAAAGAAAGAAGGAAAGGGAGAAGGAAGGAAGGAAGGAAGGAAGGAAGGAAGGAAGGAAAGAGGTAGAGAAGGAAGAAAGGAGAGAAAGAGGGAGGGAAAGAAAAAGGGGGAAGGAAGGAAAGTTACAGAAGGGAAGAAGGAGAGAAGGAAAGAAAAAAGGGAAAGAAGGAAGGAAAGAAGGAGCCAAGGGTGGGGGTAGATATAGAGAAAGAAGGAGGGAAGGAAAGAGAGAAGGAAGAAAAGAAAAAGGGGGAAGGAAAGAAAGAGATAGAGAAGGAAGGAAGAAGAGAAGGAAAGACGGGAAGGAAGGAAGGGAGTGAAGGAAGGAGGGAAAGAAGGAGAGAAAGGGGGAAGTTTGGCCACACCAAAGCGTGGCGGGTACTGCTAGTATTATTATTAAATTCTATTTGTCTTGTTCTATGTTTCATCTGGCTTTTTCTATATCCTTGTAGAATATATTGTGGCTTTCAATGGCTACTTTTCAGCCCAAGCAAGAAGCAAATTTATTTCAAGGGCACTGAGAAGCAGCGAAATTGAGAACTGGAGGATCATGCCCCGTAACAACCCAGCCAGTGACTATCCCAGTGATTTTGAGGTGATCCAGATCAACGAGAAGCAGAAAGATGGCGTGCAGACTCTTGAAGACCATCCCAATATCAAACGAGTTACCCCCCAAAGAAAGGTCTTTCGCTCACTCAAGTACTCTGAAAGTAAGCATATCCATTCTTTCAGTGTCACAGACTGGAACAGTTATATAAAGTAAACCTTTCTGTTTTTAGATATTGAGTAAAATAATAAATGTACTACTAATAATAAATAGAGTAAAATAATACATGTAATAATAATAATAATAGAGTAAAATAATAAATGTAATAATAATAATAGAGTAAAATAATGGGTTAAAGCACTGAGCTGCTGAGCTTGTTGATCGAAAGGTCGCAGGTTCGATTCCGGGGAGCGGCATGAGCTTCCGCTGTCAGCCCTAGCTTCTGCCAACCTAGCAGTTCGAAAACATGCAAATGTGAGTAGATCAATAGGTACCGCTCCGGCGGGAAGGTAACGGCGCTCCATGCAGTCATGCCGGCCACATGACCTTGGAGGTGTCTATGGGCAACGCCGGCTATTCGGCTTAGAAATGGAGATGAGCACCACACCCCAGAGTCACACATGACTGGACTTAATGTCAGGCGACAACCTTTACCTTTTAACCTTTAATAATGGAGCTCCTGGTGGCGCAGTGGGTTAAACCCCTGTGCTGGCAGGACTGAAGACCAACAGGTTGCAGGTTCAAATCCAGGGAGAGACGGTTGAGCTCCCTCTATCAGCTCCAGCTCCTCATGCGGGGACATGAGAGAAGCCTCCCACAAGGATGAGAAAAATATCAATTCATCCAGGCATCCCCTGGGCAACGTCCTTGCAGACGGCCAATTCTCTCACACCAGAAGCAGCTTGCAGTTTCCCAAGTCGCTCCTGACACAAAAAACCCCAAAATCCTTTAATAATTATAATAAATAGAGTAAAATAATGAATGTAATAATTATAATAACAAATAGAGTAAAATAATAAATGTAATAAAAATAATAACAACAGAGTAAAATAATAAATAACCTTGACTCAAGTATAAGCCAAGGGGGGCTTTTTCAGCCTAAAAAA
The DNA here is from genome assembly GCF_025583915.1 of Anolis sagrei ordinatus. Taxonomy (NCBI): domain Eukaryota; kingdom Metazoa; phylum Chordata; class Lepidosauria; order Squamata; family Anolidae; genus Anolis; species Anolis sagrei. Next base: position 2,614,611 of record NW_026847993.1, on the reverse strand, counting down.
AGGGCTGAAAAACTCTGCTTATACTCGAGTATATACGGTATATTTTCCATATACTCATGGGAGCTCTGACAAATTGTACATTGATTATATTTACAGAAATATCTTATGAAAATTGCATTTTTTATTATGATCGCTTAACATGATAATATTTAGGCAATTTTTTATTGATTTGTATTTTTGTACTTCTGCAGTATCTAGCTTAGAGCTATGCTTTGGAATTTTGCACTATCAAAAACACTGACAGAGCAAATTAGATGAACAAAAAGGACACATTCAAGGCAACATGGTTCTCATTTATCTTTTACGTAAATTAAACCAACAAGGAAAACAGCTGCCGTAACCCATGAGTCTGTCCAGAAAGGATGTATGCATTAGAACAAATAATTACAAAGGGATTCACTTGCATTTCCAGACCATGAAAACATAGCTCCTGCCCTGTGTAAACATTGTTAGTGTATTTGTTTTTGTTCTATTTTTCTCATGTTAATCTCTGTTCAATAAAAATAATGCAAAGAGAAAAAAGGAGCCAGTAAGAGCATGGCATTTAGTGAATGACTTGTCCAGGTCTCCAGCCACACTGAAGTGCATTGGAATGTTGGTTTACGTATTACATTGTTACATTTATATATACTTGTATGTAGGTGTTCCTATGTCTTGTTGTGTCTATATACATAGTAGACATGGGCAATCCATGGTTCTAAAGGGTTCTAAAGTACTTACAAAACTAAAGTTCTAGTGGTGAAAACTAGGGGGTGCTGATACTTTGTTTCTACAGTGTTGCTAAAGTTCTGGTGGTGAAAATTTCAGAACTCTTAACAAAACTTTCAAAAATTCATTATTTCATTATTGGCGATATTTTTTTTCGCAGAACAATTAGGAACTGCCATTTATAAGAAAATTTTGAAACTCAGTTCTTGTGGGTTTTTTCGGGCTATATGGCCATGTTCTAGAGGCATTTCTCCTGACGTTTCACCTGCATCTATGGCAAGCATCCTCAGAGGTGAGGTCTGCTGGACTGGGAAAAAAGGGGTTTATATATCTGTGGAATGACCAGGGTGAGACAAAGGGCTTTTGTAAGTTGGGCTAGGTGTGAATCTTTCAACTGACCACCTTGATTAGCATACAATGGGCTGACTGTGCCTGGAGCAAACTCTTCTTGAAGGGTGATTAGATGTCCCTGCCTGTTTTTCTCTCTGCTGTTTTTGCTGTTGCAATTTTTGAATTCTTTAACACTGGTAGCCAGATTTTGTTCATCTTCATGGTTTCTTCCTTTCTGTTGAAATTGTCCACATGTTTGTGGATTTCAATGGCTTCTCTGTGTAGTCTGACATGGTGGTTGTGAGAGTGGTCCAGCATTTTTGTGTTCTCAAATAAAATGCTGTGTCCAGGTTGGTTCATCAGGTGCTCTGCTATGGCTGACTTCTCTGGTTGGAGTAGTCTGCAGTGCCTTTCATGTTCCTGGATTCTTGTTTGGGCGCTGCGTGTGGTGGTCCCTATGTAGACTTGTCCACAGCTGCATGGTATACGGTAGACTCCTGCAGAGGTGAGAGGATCCCTCTTGTCCTTTGCTGAACGTAGCATTTGTTGGATTTTCTTGGTGGGTCTGTAGATAGTTTGTGTGTTGTGTTTCCTCATCAGCTTCCCTATGCGGTCAGTGGTTCCCTTGATGTATGGCAAGAACACTTTTCCTCTGGGTGGATCTTCATCTTTACTCTCGGCTTGTTCTTGGTCTTGCAGCTCTTCTGATGTCTGAGGTGGAGTATCCATTGGCCTGGAGAGCCCAGTTGAGGTGGTTCAGTTCATTTTGGAGGAGGTGGGTTTCGTTAGAAATTTTTACCACCAGAACTTTAGCAACACTGTAGAAGCAAAGCACCAGTGCCCTCTAGTTTTCACCACCAGAACTTCAGTTTTGTAAGTACTTTAGAACCATTTAGAACCATGGATTGCTCATGCCTAATACATAGACACACATGAGATGGTGTGGAATTTGTTACTGTATTTCCCTGAAAATAAGACTGGGTCTTATATTAATTTTTTTTTTGCTCCAAAAGATGCATCAGGGCTTATTTTCAAGGGATGTCTTATTTTTTCATGTACAATGAACTATATTTATTCATGTGCGACAATCTACACCTGTTTACATAGGCATTTATTTCTCCTCCACAGGTGCCCACTTGGGTATTTACAAATACTCATTTTTAAATTATATTACACTATGTAACATGATTTTTGTCCCAGGGTTATAAATGTTGTTTCCTAATTGGTTCTATCATAAAAACATGGGAAAAGTTTATTAAACCGCCAAAACTTTGTTTTTGCGGGAGGGACATCCTGCAGCACATTTTGCTATAGTTTGTCAATGAATATCTGATAGAGTCTCAACCAATTCTACATAGTTTGTGGCAGCCACAAAATACTTTCAAAGCAAGTACCACATAACTAAACAGGAAATAACACTTTCAAACTAGGAAAATATTTTTTTTCAAATTTTGTTACATGGTGTTATCATTTATTTTAAGTATTAATGTCAATAATATTATTTTAATTATATATTACAACTAGCCTGGGTGCCCGGCATTGCCCGGGTTATTTGAAAAAGTATTTTTTTTTAATTTTACAAAATGCACAAGGTTCTGGGTGAACTACAACTCACATCATTCCAGGTTAACCTCTTAAAATTCCCATCAGTGTTTAAAATTTGTCATGTTGGGCAAGTTTTCTCTCTAGATGCATTTCTTTGGAAGCTTTTAAACAGAGGCTGGATGGCCATCTCTTGGGGGTGCTTTGAATGCAATATTCCTGCTTCTTGGCAGGGGGTTGGACTGGATGGCCCAGGAGGTCTCTTCCAACTCTTTGATTCTATGATTATCGGTGGGGTCCGTGTGGTCACTGGCTGCAGGATAAAATACAAAATTTCGGGGGAAACAGGATAGTAGAATACTTCTTTTCATGTCTAAAAGTTATCTCTGTGACTTTTCTATCTCTAGCGGATCCGGCGTTCCCCTGCAATGATACCAGATGGACACAAAAATGGCAGTCATCTCGGCCTCTGAGAAGAGCAAGTTTGTCTTTGGGTTCTGGATTTTGGCATGCGACAGGCAGGCATTCGAGCAGGCGCTTGCTGAGAGCAATACCACGACAAGTTGCTCAGACACTTCAAGCAGATGTCCTCTGGCAAATGGGCTTCACAGGTAGTCTTTGGTTTGTGGAGCTTATTACCCATAATCATGGAAAAGATGCAGTTGATATATTTTTCCCAAAGTGGTAATTTTGTTACAAGAGTTCAGGAATTCAGTTTCAGTGGATGGTCTAGTATTATGGAAATGGTCCACGCTCTTGTTACATCCCGAATAGATTACTGCAACGCACTCTATGTGGGGTTGCCTTTGAAGACTGTTCAGAAACTTCAATTAGTTCAGTGGGCGGCAGCCAGATTAGTCACTGGAGCGTCATACAGGGAGCATACCACCCCTCTGTTATGTCAGCTCCACTGGCTGCCGATCCAGTTCCGAGCACAATTCAGAGTGCTGGTCTTGACCTACAAAACCCTATACGCCTCCGGCCCAGCGTACCTGTCCGAACGCATCTCCCTCTACGTCCCACCTCGGAGTTTGAGATCTTCTGGGGAGGCCCTGCTCTTGACCCCACCTCTATCACAAGTGAGATTTGTGGAGACGAGGAGTAGGGCCTTCTCGGTGGTGGCCCCTCACCCGGGGAAATTAGGTCATCGACATCCCTTCTCTCTTTCAGAAGGAAATTAAGAACATGGTTGTGGGACCAGGCTTTCGGGCAATCTGGCGGTTAGATAAGGACAATGACGACCAGAATCGATAGTACTTGACAATGTGGAATGAATTTACGGACTCTGAGATGGCGAACGTTGAGCATTAGATTGTTTTTATTGTTTTATTGATTTTGATGTATAAACTGACTGTCTTAATTGTTATAATTGCTGTTTACATGTTTTATCCATTGTTATGTTTATGCTGGCATCGAATTGTGCCTTTGTAAGCCACACTGAGTCCCCCCTCGGGGGTTGAGAAGGACGGGGTAGAAATGCATAAAATAAATAAAATAAATAAATGACGATAGTTCATAATGATAGGAAAGGGAATGACTTTATGTCAGGGGTCCTCAAACTTTTTAAACACAGGGCCAGATCACAGTCCCTCAAACTTGGAGGGCTGGATTATAATTTGAAAAAAAATTGAATGAATTCCTATGCACACTGCAATATCTTATTTGTAGTGCAAAAAACACTTTAAAACAATACAATGATTAAAATGAAGAACAATTTAAACAAATATAAACTTGAACCAGAAGCATTAGTGTGGGCCTGCTTTTGGCTGATGAGATGGGATTGTTGTTGTGGTTGCTGTGCTTTTCAGACTTAGGTTGACCATGAGTGAGGGCCAGGTAAATGATCTTGAAGGCCCGTATCCGGCCCCCGGGCCTTAGTTTGAGGACCCCTGCTTTATGTGCAGGTCTGGAGACATACAATGTTGGGATAATCTCTTGTAAATATATATAAATAAAAATTTAGTGTTCGCTTGTGGGATTAACAAAACTCAAAAACCAGTGGGCGAATTGACACCAAATTTGGACACAATGTACATATCAGGCCAATGAGTGACCATCACTCATAAAAACACTGAAAAACACAGCATAAAAGACTTAAAGAGCCAATACATTACAACGCATGAGCAAAACCACACACACACATATATATACAAACATACATATACACAAATATATACACACATATATACACACACAAAGCACATATACACAGACTGGGCAACAGCAACGCATGGCAGGGGATGGCTAGTGTTAAATAAAAGCAAACAATTTGCTGGATATAAAGTAGAAGAAAAATGATATATTTATACAGAAAGTAATAAAAAAGAAGCTGGAAATCCAAAACTAATTTATGTATATGTTGGTGTTTTTAGTTATTGGTAGGAGATGTATGCCTAATATGTTGTTGAAGGCTTTCATGGCTGGAATCACAGAGTTGCTGTGAGTTTTCCGGGCTGTATGGCCATGTACCAGAAGCATTCTCTCCTGACATTTCACCCACATCCTCAGAGGTTGAGGGGAACGTTGGAAACTAGGCAAGTGGGTTCATATATCTGTGCAATGTCCAGGGTGGAAGAAAGAACTCTTGTCTGCTTGAGAGAACTGTAAATGTTGCAAATGGCAACCAGAGAAGAATCAGGGCCAGCTAATCACCTCCCAACAAAGGATTCCCCCATCCAGGAATCAGTCAGGCTTTGAAGCTGCAAGGCCATGAAATGGTAATCAAGGTAGCCAATCGCAACATTCACACTTGCCTCAAGCAGACAAGAGCTCTTTCTCCCACCTGGACAGATATATAAATCTCACTTGCCTCGTTTCCAACAGACTTCACTGTTGCACTCCAGGACAGGAAAAGCCCTCTGACTTTAAACACCACACGTTTAATAGGAAAACAATCCTTTTATTGGAGATAATTAAAAAGCAGCAAAGTAAAAAGCACTTTAAAGAAATAGGTAAATCCAATTAGGTAAGAAGATAAGAAGGAACAAAATAGTCCAGGGTAAAGCTCAGCAAAGTCCAAGAAAACAAAGTCTACGCTTCTCTAATATAATCCAGAAAAACATTAATCCAATGCATGAGTATATAGTCATAAAATCCAAGTAAACAAAGTATAATATTAATAATTATTTATTTATTAGCCTTCTCTCCTAAGTAACCGCATTGTCTGTTTACCATGTGATTTCATATAGGAGCTGGGGTGAAAGTGGCTGTCTTTGACACTGGGCTGAGCGAGAAACATCCTCACTTCAAAAATGTAAAAGAGAGAACAAACTGGACAAATGAGAGAACATTGGATGACGGTGAGTTTCATTATTTAGTTTGCGTCACTCAAAATGAAGTACAGTATTATGATTTAATGATAGGTGGGTGAAGGAAGAATCACAGTATGGTTGGTCTCGTACAAGACCTTGAATGCTCTCATAAGTTAAGTAAGCACTTCTGTAAATCTCTTAAAATGTTAATTGGCACTAGCAATTGGCTGCAAGCCATCATGTTGAGCTTTTGTTGTAATCTGCTTTATATTATGTTCAATAGGTTTGGGTCATGGAACTTTTGTAGCAGGTGTGATCGCAAGTATGAGAGAATGCCAAGGTTTTGCTCCTGACTCAGAGCTGCACATATTTCGCGTTTTCACCAACAATCAGGTATGCTGTATATGTTCCCCTCAATAAAAATCTTATGGAATGAGAGATACAATAGGATTTGTTCTCTCTAGAGAATCTTTCTTTCTGGGATTTTCAGATTAATGTTTTGAAAAGTCTGTATTTTGCAATTCTCTAATAATAATAATAATAATAATAATAATAATAATAATAATAATAATAATTGTTTATACCCCGCTTTTTCTCTCAAAAAAAGAGACTGATACAATACTGGTACAATACAACGTAAAACCAAAAAACATACAAGCATTAAAATAGAATTAAATATTACCAGTATTAGAAATAAACAGTTAAAGCAATTAAATGAGATGCTCTTTCTTAACATACAGTTTGAAATATTTACTCCAAAAGCCCTATTTGGAAATGTAAAATTTATGATCAGAATATATATATATTGCCTCCATTGAAACATTCTTTTGTGAGGTGGAGAGGTGGAGGTTATGTGTGTAGTTTTTTTTTAATGTTTTCCTCCTTAAATATTAATCAGTGTTAACATGATTTTTGCCTCATATAGGTCTCATACACCTCTTGGTTTCTGGATGCCTTTAACTATGCCATTTTGAAGAAAATAGATGTATTAAACCTTAGTATTGGAGGGCCCGACTTCATGGACCACCCCTTTGTTGACAAGGTCAATATAATTATATGTTGTATGTCAACCTGTTCAGTGTGTGATTGTGTCTGATGTTTCTGATGTTCATGCTGATGTTCATGATGGGAATGGGGATGATGTTCCTGATGGTGGGCTGGGGTCTGTTGTCTTTGGGGACGAGGGTTCACTGGGTCCTGAGTTAAGTTCAGACGAAAGGCCCGAACTGTCCCAGGAGGACTCACAAGGCCACATTCTTGGGAGGGGCCCTTCACAGCTTTTCTCAGAGCAACTGTCTGAAGATGATTTATTTACTATATTTGTATACTGCTCTTCTCAGCCCTGGGGCGATTTGTCAGGTGCAGAAGCTAATGAGAGAGAAGATAATGAAATTTTAGATAGAAAGCAGAGTTTTAGTAAACAGAGGCAGAGTCTGCAGAGACTGAGAGGATCAGTCTGTCTACAGCAGCGATTCTCAACCTGGGGGTTGGGACCCCTGGAGGGGTCGCGAAGGGGTTTCAGAGGGGTCGCCAAAGACCATCAGAAAACACAGGATTTTCTGTTGGTCATGGGGGTTTGTGTAGACAGTTTGGCCCAATTCTATCGTTGGTGGGGTTCAGAATGCTCTTTGATTGTAGGTGAACTATAAATCCCAGCAACTACAACTCCCAAATGTCAAGCTCTATTTCTCCCAAATTCCACCAGTGTTCACATTTGGAAATATTGAGGATCTGAAGTTTAGTCCAGATCCATCATTGTTTGAGTCCACAGTGCTCTCTGGATTTAGGTGAACTACAATTCCAAAACTCGAGGTCAATGCCCACCAAACCCTTCTCGTATTTTCTGTTGGTCATGGGAGTTGTGTGTTCCACGTTTAGTTCAATTCCATCATTGGTGGAGTTCAGAATGCTCTTTGATTGTAGGTGTACTATAAATCCCAGCAACTACAACTCCCAAATGACAAAATCAATACATCCCCCCTCCCCCTGCAACCTCACCAGGTATTTGTGCCACATTTGGTCCATTAAATGAAAATACATTCTGCAAATCAGATATTTACACAACGAGCCATAACAGTAGCAAAATTACAGTTCTGAAGTAGCAACGAAAATAATTTTAAGGTTGGGGGTCAGCACAACATGAGGAATTGTATTAAGGGGTCATGGCATTAGGAAGGTTGAGAAACACTGGTCTACAGCAAAAGAGAGATAACAAACATTTATCTGGTGTTAAGGTCAAGAGAAGTGCTTTCCTTTATAATGATTCATGGGAGGTAATTGCCCCAGTCAAGTCAACGTTGGAATTTGATCATGATCTTGCTTCCAAGTGCTCTTAGTTTCATGTACCAAGTTTTTGCCAAGTTTAAGATTTCTCTATGATATTTTTCATGCTGTCTTGTTCCATGGATTAAAGTGCTAGTTTCATGGATTTTTATGTACTTATGTTTTCCCTTGAAGTTTATGGGCTATTTTAGTTTACCAAGCTGATGGGGTGTTTAAGGTCAGAGGTGTTCCTGCTTTGGTGTACGACATTATATTTGATAGATTACTTATCTCAGGTGGTAAAGGTCTTCATACTAGTTGATTTTATGTTGATATGCTGCTTTGGGAACACAGCAGAAATACAATGCTGAACTTGATAGATCAGTACATCTCGTCTTGTATCTCTAAGGTTTTTGTAAATGTACTAGCGGTCCCCTGCCACGCGTTGCTGTGGCCCAGTCTGGTGATCTGGAAAATAAAGTAACGAGAAAGTGTTGGTTTCTAATATATGTAATGTCTTTATGCTTGTGGGTAAACAGTATTTCTTGCTGTTTCTTTGCCAGTGTTGATGTGGAGATTGTCTGGTTTGCCTACTTTGGAACATGCAACATATCATTGTCCTTCTTTAAGGGTCCCTTTAAAATCTTTGATACTCCATCTGTCATATATGTATATGTTTGTGTGTGAATGGCTGGATGGCCCTTTGTCAGGAGGGCTTTGATTATGTTTCCTTGCCCTGGCGAAGGGAGTTGGACTGGATGGCCTTAAGGCAGTATTTCTCAACGTGGGGTTTGGGACTCCTGGAGAGTTGCAAGGGGGGCCAGAAGGGTCACCAAAGGCCACCAGAAAACACAATATCTTCTGTTGGTCATGAGGGTTCTGTGTGGGAAGTTTGCCCCGATTTTGTCATTTGTGGGGTTCAGAATGCTCCTTGATTGTAGGTGAACTATAAATCCCAGTAACTACAACTCCCAAATGTCAAGGTCTATTTCTCCCAAACTCCATCTGTGTTTATATTTGGACATATTGAGTATTTGTGCCAAGTTTGGTCCCAATCCATCATTGTTTATCCACAGTGCTCTCTAGATGTAGGTGAACTACTACTCCAAAACCCAAGGTCAATGCCCACCAAACCCTTCTAGTGTTTTCTGTTGGTCAGAGGAGTCCTGTGTGCCAAGGTTGGTTCAATTCCATAGTTGATGGAGTTCAGAATGCTCTTTGATTGTAGGGGAACTATAAATCCCAGCAACGACAACTCCCAAATGACAAAATCATAATTTTTGTGTGATAGTCACTCCATATGTAGTGAGACGTTTTGTTGCCAAATGTGGTGTGATTTCGTTCATTGGTTCTTTTGTTTTTAAGGTACTCATTATGCACAGAGCATTTTTATATATATAGATGTGTTGCCTTTTATATATTCAATGCATAATGCTTATGCAAAATCAGAGCATTAAGACACAATGACTTAAATTGTGTCTTTCCTTTTCATAAATCGTAGGGTTCTTTCCATTCACCTGCCTGTTTGAAGAAACTCTGAAAACTTAGATGAAAGCTAAAATATAATCTTGCGATGTTTTGGTTATTTGGTTTGGAAAAAAAGAAAATTTATGGGACGGGGGGTATGATCAAAGTGTATAAAATGAGGAGAAAGAGGAGAAATACTCTTCTCTCCTAATAGTAGAACTAGATATCATTCAGTAAAGCAGTTCTAATTTTCTAGGTGTGGGAACTGACAGCCAACAATGTGATCATGGTTTCTGCTATTGGGAACGACGGCCCTTTATATGGGTAAGTCCCTCTGTAACCTTCTGCTAATGATGTGCCCGTGCGGAGTAACTTCCATTGATTACATATTTTTTCTTGTTCATAAATAATGTAAAAAGACCTCCTCCTCCCCACAAATAACAATAATGGTGGCAAGAGTGCCTTCCCTCTAAGTAAATTGGTACTTTGACTTCTCTTCAGGAATATTGATCCTTCAGATGTGAGCTTAAACTGCAGCATGGATAATTATTAATTAATTAAACTGTTCAACGGAGAAAAAGTTTCGGGCCTGAAAATAGCTGTTCTTTTATGATTTTGGGGTGCTGAAAACGAAAACGACATTTAAAAATGTATATTGGCTCTAGTTTTTATGATATAAGCAATCACGTGATGACATATGGTTGAAAAAATGCATTTGCGACTTACACTATGGAAGATTCTAGAATACTCTAGAAAGTTTGATGACACAGTATTAGTGCCGTGTGCAAAAGCCAGAAAGCCCTATATAAGGCCAGACTTTTGAACGGTGAGGGTCAGTCAGTTGAAGACTGAGACAGTATCGTTAAACATCGTTTTACATTGTTCTTTTTACTGTAGTTCTGCCTCGCACGTGTGTAAATAAAGCACTATGGAAAAAAGATATCAAGGCAAATGGACTCCGTCAATGCTGTCAGACTACTGCTGGAGCATTGGAAGAGACAATCCTTTCCTTGAATACAAAAGAAAAGTCAAGAGAAGCAAACAGGATAAAAACTAAAGTCACGATTAAAGCGACATTTAAACTTTCAGACTTTTCAACTGCATGTTGTTGTTCATTCGTTCAGTTGTCTCCGACTCTTCGTGACCTCATGGACCAGCCCACGCCAGAGCTCCCTGTCGGCCGTCACCACCCCCAGCTCCTTCAAGGTCAGTCCAGTCACTTCAAGGATGCCATCCATCCATCTTGCCCTTGGTCGGCCCCTCTTCCTTTTGCCTTCCACTTTCCCCAGCATAATTGTCTTCTCTAGGCTTTCCTGTCTCCTCATGATGTGGCCAAAGTACTTCAACTTTGTCTCTAGTATCTTTCCCTCCAGTGAGCAGTCGGGCTTTATTTCCTGGAGGATGGACTGGTTGGATCTTCTCGCAGTCCAAGGCACCCTCAGAACTTTCCTCCAACACCACAGCTCAAAAGCATCGATCTTCCATCGCTCAGCCTTCCCTAAGGTCCAGCTCTCACATCCGTAGGTTACTACAGGGAATACCATGGCTTTGACTAGGCGGATCTTTGTTGCCAGTCTGATGTCTCTACTCTTTACTATTTTATCGAGATTGGACATTGCTCTCCTCCCAAGAAGTAAGTGTCTCCTGATTTCCTGGCCACAGTCTGCATCTGCAGTAATCTTTGCACCTAGAAATACAAAGTCTGTCACGGCCTCCACGTTTTCTCCCTCTATTTCCCAGTTGTCAATCATTCTTGTTGCCATAATCTTGATTTTTTTTATGTTTAGCTGCAACCCAGCTTTTGCACTTTCTTCTTTCACCTTGATTAGAAGGCTCCCCAGCTCCTCCTCACTTTCGGCCATCAGAGTGGTGTCATCTGCATATCTGAGGTTGTTAATGTTTCTTCCAGCAATTTTCACCCCAGCTTTGCATTCATCAAGCCCCGCACATCCTCGCATGATGTGTTCTGCATACAAGTTGAAAAGGTTGGGTGAGAGGATGCAGCCTTGCCGGACGCCTTTCCCAATCTTGAACCAGTCTGTTGTTCCGTGGTCGGTTCTGACTGTTGCTACTTGGTCCTTGTACAGATTCCTCAGGAGAGAGACAAGGTGGCTTGGGATGCCCATCCCACCAAGAACTTGCCCCAATTTATTATGATCCACACAGTCAAAGGCTTTAGAATAGTCAATGAAGCAGAAATAGATGTTTTCTGAAACTCCCTGCCTTTCTCCATTCTCCAGCATCCGGATATTGGCAATCTGGTCTCTCGTTCCTCTGCCTTTTCTAAACCCAGCTTGAACATCTGGCCACTCTCGCTCCATGTCTTGCTGGAGTCTTCCTTGCAGGATCTTGAGCATTCCCTTCCTGGCATGAGAAATAAGGGCCACTGTACGGAAGTTTGAGCAGTCTTTCGCATTTCCCTTTTTTGGTATGGGGATATAAGTTGATTTTTTCCAGTCTGATGGCCATTCTTGTGTTTTCAGACTTTTCAACTGCATTAGGCCTACTAATATAGTTTCTTGCTGCACAAACATAAACAATAGACTAATTAAATAAATATTTCTCATGTATAAACTATTGGCAATATAATTTGACTAAAATTTAGTAAATATTCACGGTTTATATACATGCAGTAAGGTTAGGCACATTATCATAATATTAACGAATTACCTATTGTGGAGAAAATTGAAATAGCTGTTGCATAAAAACCAGAGCCAATTAACACATTTAATTATTATATTTGAATTCAGCATGTTAAATTTATTAAGAAATGGCACATTTCGTTTACGTAACTGAGAAAAACTGAAAATTTGTAGAACAGTGAATTGGAAATGTTTGCCAAAAGAATTAGTGATCTTCTTTAGCTGTGTGCGCGCCTCTTGTCTCATCTCACATCATAATCTTGAGGGTTAAAGAAAAAGGTTATGATGGGGTGGGGGTGAGGGTGAGAATTTTGAATGTTGTCCTCATCTCCTTGCAGAAGTACAGACAGAGATATGTTAAATAGATAAACAGCAAATATAAATACTCATTTCAGCACGCTCAATAATCCTGCTGACCAAATGGATGTGATTGGTGTGGGCGGCATTGACTTTGAGGATAACATTGCCCGGTTCTCATCAAGGGGAATGACCACCTGGGTAAGCATTTCCACAAAACCTTTATATATTTTTTTGCACCAAGCTACTGTATAGGTCAGAAGTGATACATACAACACAATAGCCCACTTGTACACAGAAAGAAAAATAAATCAGTTCAGCCAATAATGTGACTGGTGAAACTTATTATACAGTTCCAAAACATAGCATTCACAAAACAATATTATATGTGTTTGGTACAGTCACTCAAAAAAGTATCAACGCTGTATGTTCTTGCATTGAGTTGAACTTAAATCCGTAGTCCACGACTGGTTTTGGCCTCACTCCAGGCCTTCCTCTGGTGGGCTAAAATTATATATATACTAGCTGTCCCCTGCCACGTGTTACTGTGGCCCACATGGGGGTTCTGTGTGGGAAGTTTGGCCCAATTCTATCGTTGGTGGGGTTCAGAATGCTCTGTGATTGTAGGTGAACTATAAATCCCAGCAACTACAACTTCCAAATAGATTCTATTTTCCCCAAACTCTACCAGTGTTCCCATTTGGGCATAATGGGCATATTGAGTATTTGTGTATAGTTTGGTCCAGATCCATCATTATTTGAGTCCACAGTGATCTCTGGATTTAGGTGAACTACAACTCCAAAACCAAAGGACACTG
>NW_026847993.1:2557124-2597451 GCF_025583915.1 Anolis sagrei ordinatus | reverse complement strand
GACAAGAGAAAGGGCCATCTCAGTGGTGCAGTTGTTCTCAACCTTCCTAATGCTGCAACCCCTCAATACAATTCCTCATGTTGTGGTGACCCCTAACCGCAACATTATTTTAATTGCTACGTCATAACTGTAATTTTGCTACTGTTATGAATCGTAATATAAATATCTGATATGCAGGATGTAATTTCATTAACTGAACCAAATTTGGTATCAAATTTGAATACTGGTGGGGTTGGGGGGATAGATTTTGTCATTTGGGATGTGTCGTTGCTGGGATTTATAGTTCACCTACAATCAAAGAGCATTCGGAACTCCACCAATGATGGAATGGAATCAAACTTGACACACAGAACTCCCATGACCAAAAGAAAATAGTGGAAGGGTTTGGTAGGCATTGACCTTGAGTTTTGGAGTTGTAGTTCACCTACATCCAGAGAGCACTATGGACTCAAACAATTATGGTTCTGGACCAAACTTGGCACAAATACTCAATCTGCCCAAATGTGAACACTGGTGGATTTTGGGGAAAATAGACCTTGACATTTAGAAGTTGTAGATGCTGGGATTTATAGTTCACCTATAATGAAAGATCATTCTGAATCCCACCAACGACAGAATTGGGCCAAATTTCCCACATGGAACCTCTATAACCAACAGAACATACTGTGTTTTCTGATGGTCTTTGGCAACCCCTCTGACACCCCCTCGTGACCCACCCAGGGGTCCCGACCCCCAGGTTGAGAAATGCTGCAGTGGTGGCCCCTCATCTGTGGAATTCCTTACCCAATGAAATAAAAACAGCCTCCTCTAGCCTGTCTTTCAGGAAAAAAATTTAAGACATGGTTATGGGACCAAGCATTTGAGCAATGCAATATTTATTTATTTATTATTTATTTACAGTATTTGTATACTGCTTTTCTTACTCCGAGGGGAACTCAAAGTGGTTTACACATAAGTAAGGGCAAAAATTCAATGCCAGTACAAACAATTACAATTATACACTACAATTAGACTTAATTGTGCAATAAAACAACCATTAAAACTATAAAACAGTCTGGAAGCAGGTTCCCTAAGCTTGCTATGAGTGCTAACTCTTATCAGTAGTCAAAATAGAAAGGTTTCCCCAGAAAATTAATTTTCATTTTTTAAGGTATTTTTTCCCAAATCCGCTTATAAGATCATTACATTGGCCTCCACAGTTTTATTTCAATGGAAGCAGAGCAGTAGATTCGGAATTTGAATAATCCACAGTGAAGGTAGTCTGGTTCTGATCAATACTGACACCAAGAAAACACAGAGAAAAAAAAAATCAAACTAAATGAAGATGTGAATGTAAATACAATAACAACAACAACACTATTATATGGGAATTGTCTGAAATGGTCCCAAAAGCCAGCATAGTGATCTTGTTTACTGTGTACTAATCTTGTTGTGTATCAAATAATACTATTAAAAATAATATAACAATAATATTATGTAATACTATCCATCCCTTGCCATGCGTTGCTGTTGCCCAGTCTGTTATATGTATTTTGTGTGTGTGTATATGTGTGTTTGTATATGTGGTTTTGCCATGAGTTGAAATGTTTTTTTTTTTTGGCTTTTTAAGTCCCTTCTGTTGTGTTTTTCAGTCTTTTTTTGAGTGATGGTCACTCACTGGCCTGATACGTGTCTTGTGTCCAAATTTGATGTCAATTCATCCATGGTTTCTGAGTTCTGTTAATCCCACAAACGAACATTACAATTTTATTTATATAGATTGGTACAGAATAATACAGGGTGTCCATAAAGTCTCTTTACTATTTAAATTTCCATAAAGTCTCTTTACTATTTGAAGTTTCTGTACCATTTAAATGGTAAAGAGACTTTATTAACCCTCTGTATAATTCTTAAGCTGAAACCGTCAGTCAATAAGTAAACAATGTAAGCAAAGCTTTAAAGACTGTAATCCTTGTATTTACTTTAAGTTTACTTTCTGACAATTATCTGCTGCTTTTGCAATGTTGTATATATTACATTCAGTTTCATAATGTAATTGTTGCATAATGCTACATGTGCTTTAGTTACATTGTTTACTTACTGACTTTGGCTGTTTAGTTCTCTTGAGTTTGTGTACAGTTCTTTTCATAATATTGTTGTATTTATATTCACTTTTTTGGTTTGACTAACTTTTTTTCTCTGTGGGTTTTTTTTTTGGGTGTTTTGAATCTTTTTGAGACTGACCTGTATTTTTGTTGTATTAGTATCTGATCAGCGCCAGTCACTTGCAAGACTGTTTGATGTGAATTTTTCTGTGAATTGCCTCCATCCCATATACAAGTATCCTGTATTGCGTACTGTTATCTCAAAGATATTTACCGTAAGCTAAGCTAAATCTATATAAATAAAAATGTAATGTTGGTTCGTGGGATTAACAGAACTCAAAAACCACTGGGCGAATTGACACCAAATTTGGGCACAAGACACCTAACAACCCAATGTATGTCCTTCACTCATAAAACACTGAAAAACACAGTAGAAGGGACTTAAAAAGCCCCCAAAAGCTAAATGACGAAAAGCTAAATGACAATACAGAAAAAAAGGGAAGAAAGAGGGAAGGAAGGGGAGAAAAGAAAGAAAGAAAGAAAGAAAGAAAGAAAGAAAGAAAGAAAGAAAGAAAGAGGGAGGGAGGGAAAGAAAAAAGGAAAGGGAGAAAGAAGGAAGGAAGGGAGGGAGGGAGGGAGAGAGAAGGAAGGAAGGAAGGAAGGAAGGAAGGAAGGAAGGAAGGAGGTAGAGAAGGAAGAAAGGAGAGAAAGAGGGAGGGAAAGAAAAAGGGAAGGAAGAAAAGTTAGAGAAGGAAGGAAGGGGAGAAGGAAAGAAAAAAGGGAAAGAAGGAAGGAAAGGGAGCAAAGGTAGAGAAAGAGGGAGGGAAGGAAAGAAGGAAAGAGAGAAGGAAGAAAAGAGACAGAAGAAGAGAAAGAAAAAGGGGGAAGGAAAGAAAGAGATAGAGAAGGAAGGAAGAAGAGAAGGAAAGACGGGAAGGAAGGAAGGGAGTGAAGGAAGGAGGGAAAGAAGGAGAGAAAGGGGGAAGTTTGGCCACACCAAAGCGTGGCGGGTACTGCTAGTATTATTATTAAATTCTATTTGTCTTGTTCTATGTTTCATCTGGCTTTTTCTATATCCTTGTAGAATATATTGTGGCTTTCAATGGCTACTTTTCAGCCCAAGCAAGAAGCAAATTTATTTCAAGGGCACTGAGAAGCAGCGAAATTGAGAACTGGAGGATCATGCCCCGTAACAACCCAGCCAGTGACTATCCCAGTGATTTTGAGGTGATCCAGATCAACGAGAAGCAGAAAGATGGCGTGCAGACTCTTGAAGACCATCCCAATATCAAACGAGTTACCCCCCAACGAAAGGTCTTTCGCTCACTCAAGTACTCTGAAAGTAAGCATATCCATTCTTTCAGTGTCACAGACTGGAACAGTTATATAAAGTAAACCTTTCTGTTTTTAGATATTGAGTAAAATAATAAATGTACTACTAATAATAAATAGAGTAAAATAATACATGTAATAATAATAATAATAATCAATAATAATAGAGTAAAATAATAAATGTAATAATAATAATAATAGAGTAAAATAATGGGTTAAAGCACTGAGCTGCTGAGCTTGTTGACCGAAAGGTCGCAGGTTCGATTCCGGGGAGCGGTGTGAGCTTCTGCTGTCAGCTCTAGCTTCTGCCAACCTAGCAGTTCAAAAACATGCAAATATGAGTAGATCAATAGGTACCGCTTCTGCAGGAAGGTAAGACACTCCATGCAGTCATGCCGGCCACATGACCTTGGAGGTGTCTATGGACAACGCCGGCTCTTTCGGCTTAGAAATGGAGATGAGCACCACCCCCAGAGTCAGACATGACTGGACTTAATGTCAGGGGACAACCTTTACCTTTTACATAAAGGAGCCCCCGGTGGCGCAGTGGGTTAAACCCCTGTGCTGGCAGGACTGAAGACCAACAGGTCGCAGGTTCGATTCCGGGGAGAGGCGGATGAGCTCCCTCTATCAGCTCCAGCTCCTCATGCGGGGACATGAGAGAAGCCTCCCACAAGGATGATAAAAACATCAATTCATCCAGGTGTCCCCTGGGCAACGTTCTTGCAGACGGCCAATTCTCTCACACCAGAAGCAGCTTGCAGTTTCCCAAGTCGCTCCTGACACAAAAAACCCCAAAATCCTTTAATAATTATAATAAATAGAGTAAAATAATGAATGTAATAATTATAATAACAAATAGAGTAAAATAATAAATGTAATAAAAATAATAATAACAACAGAGTAAAATAATAAATAACCTTGACTCAAGTATAAGCCAAGGGGGGCTTTTTCAGCCTAAAAAAAGGGCTGAAAAACTCTGCTTATACTCGAGTATATACGGTATATTTTCCATATACTCATGGGAGCTCTGACAAATTGTACATTGATTATATTTACAGAAATATCTTATGAAAATTGCATTTTTTATTATGATCGCTTAACATGATAATATTTAGGCAATTTTTTATTGATTTGTATTTTTGTACTTCTGCAGTATCTAGCTTAGAGCTATGCTTTGGAATTTTGCACTATCAAAAACACTGACAGAGCAAATTAGATGAACAAAAAGGACACATTCAAGGCAACGGTTCTGGCCCAACTTATCTATCCGAACGTATCTCAGCCTATCAGCCCACCAGGACCCTAAGATCTTCCGGAGAGTCCCTTCTCTCTATCCCTCCAGCTTCAGAAGTGCGGCTGGCAGGAACGAGAGATAGGGCCTTCTCTGTGGTGGCCCCCCGGCTTTGGAACACCCTCCCTATAGAGGATACGATCAGCCTCTTCGCTGATGGCATTTAGGAAGAAACTTAAAACATGGTTATTCAAACAAGCCTTCGGCTAATCTGTGGAAACCGATTCGAATCTAGGTGACCTTGGACAGATATATGGACAACGAATTGTGGACTGTGATTCAACTTGAGACATATGGGATTATTATTGGTGGCCCAATAATTTGCTATTGTAATTTGTAATTGTATTTTGTATATGTTTTTAAACTGGAGATTGATTTTAAATGCTGTAAACCGCAACTGAGTCGCCGATCCAGGCTGAGAAGTTAGCGGTATATAAGTGTACCAAATAAATAAATAAATAAATAAATAAACATGGTTCTCATTTATCTTTTACGTAAATTAAACCAACAAGGAAAACAGCTGCCGTAACCCATGAGTCTGTCCAGAAAGGATGTATGCATTAGAACAAATAATTACAAAGGGATTCACTTGCATTTCCAGACCATGAAAACATAGCTCCTGCCCTGTGTAAACATTGTTAGTGTATTTGTTTTTGTTCTATTTTTCTCATGTTAATCTCTGTTCAATAAAAATAATGCAAAGAGAAAAAAGGAGCCAGTAAGAGCATGGCATTTAGTGAATGACTTGTCCAGGTCTCCAGCCACACTGAAGTGCATTGGAATGTTGGTTTACGTATTACATTGTTACATTTATATATACTTGTATGTAGGTGTTCCTATGTCTTGTTGTGTCTATATACATAGTAGACATGGGCAATCCATGGTGCTAAAGGGTTCTAAAGTACTTACAAAACTAAAGTTCTAGTGGTGAAAACTAGGGGGTGCTGATACTTTGTTTCTACAGTGTTGCTAAAGTTCTGGTGGTGAAAATTTCAGAACTCTTAACAAAACTTTCAAAAATTCATTATTTCATTATTGGCGATATTTTTTTTCGCAGAACAATTAGGAACTGCCATTTATAAGAAAATTTTGAAACTCAGTTCTTGTGGGTTTTTTCGGGCTATATGGCCATGTTCTAGAGGCATTTCTCCTGACGTTTCGCCTGCATCTATGGCAAGCATCCTCAGAGGTGAGGTCTGCTGGAACTGGGAAAAAAGGGGTTTATATATCTGTGGAATGACCAGGGTGAGACAAAGGGCTTTTGTAAGTTGGGCTAGGTGTGAATCTTCAACTGACCACCTTGATTAGCATACAATGGGCTGACTGTGCCTGGAGCAAACTCTTCTTGAAGGGTGATTAGATGTCCCTGCCTGTTTTTCTCTCTGCTGTTTTTGTTGTTGCAATTTTTGAATTCTTTAACACTGGTAGCCAGATTTTGTTCATCTTCATGGTTTCTTCCTTTCTGTTGAAATTGTCCACATGTTTGTGGATTTCAATGGCTTCTCTGTGTAGTCTGACATGGTGGTTGTGAGAGTGGTCCAGCATTTTTGTGTTCTCAAATAAAATGCTGTGTCCAGGTTGGTTCATCAGGTGCTCTGCTATGGCTGATTTCTCTGGTTGGAGTAGTCTGCAGTGCCTTTCATGTTCCTGGATTCTTGTTTGGGCGCTGCGTTTGGTGGTCCCTATGTAGACTTGTCCACAGCTGCATGGTATACGGTAGACTCCTGCAGAGGTGAGAGGATCCCTCTTGTCCTTTGCTGAACGTAGCATTTGCTGGATTTTCTTGGTGGGTTTGTAGATTGTTTGTATGTTGTGTTTCCTCATCAGCTTCCCTATGCGGTCAGTGGTTCCCTTGATGTATGGCAGGAACACTTTTCCTCTGGGTGGATCTTCATCTTGACTCTCGTGGCTTGTTCTTGGTCTTGCAGCTCTTCTGATGTCTGAGGTGGAGTCTCCATTAGCCTGGAGAGCCCAGTTGAGGTGGTTCAGTTCATCTTGGATTTTGAAAGTTTTGTTAGAAATTTTTACCACCAGAACTTTAGCAACACTGTAGAAGCAAAGCACCAGTGCCCTCTAGTTTTCACCACCAGAACTTCAGTTTTGTAAGTACTTTAGAACCATTTAGAACCATGGATTGCTCATGCCTAATACATAGACACACATGAGATGGTGTGGAATTTGTTACTGTATTTCCCTGAAAATAAGACTGGGTCTTATATTAATTTTTTTTTTGCTCCAAAAGATGCATCAGGGCTTATTTTCAAGGGATGTCTTATTTTTTCATGTACAATGAACTATATTTATTCATGTGCGACAATCTACACCTGTTTACATAGGCATTTATTTCTCCTCCACAGGTGCCCACTTGGGTATTTACAAATACTCATTTTTAAATTATATTACACTATGTAACATGATTTTTGTCCCAGGGTTATAAATGTTGTTTCCTAATTGGTTCTATCATAAAAACATGGGAAAAGTTTATTAAACCGCCAAAACTTTGTTTTTGCGGGAGGGACATCCTGCAGCACATTTTGCTATAGTTTGTCAATGAATATCTGATAGAGTCTCAACCAATTCTACATAGTTTGTGGCAGCCACAAAATACTTTCAAAGCAAGTACCACATAACTAAACAGGAAATAACACTTTCAAACTAGGAAAATATTTTTTTTCAAATTTTGTTACATGGTGTTATCATTTATTTTAAGTATTAATGTCAATAATATTATTTTAATTATATATTACAACTAGCCTGGGTGCCCGGCATTGCCCGGGTTATTTGAAAAAGTATTTTTTTTTAATTTTACAAAATGCACAAGGTTCTGGGTGAACTACAACTCACATCATTCCAGGTTAACCTCTTAAAATTCCCATCAGTGTTTAAAATTTGTCATGTTGGGCAAGTTTTCTCTCTAGATGCATTTCTTTGGAAGCTTTTAAACAGAGGCTGGATGGCCATCTCTTGGGGGTGCTTTGAATGCAATATTCCTGCTTCTTGGCAGGGGGTTGGACTGGATGGCCCAGGAGGTCTCTTCCAACTCTTTGATTCTATGATTATCGGTGGGGTCCGTGTGGTCACTGGCTGCAGGATAAAATACAAAATTTCGGGGGAAACAGGATAGTAGAATACTTCTTTTCATGTCTAAAAGTTATCTCTGTGACTTTTCTATCTCTAGCGGATCCGGCGTTCCCCTGCAATGATACCAGATGGACACAAAAATGGCAGTCATCTCGGCCTCTGAGAAGAGCAAGTTTGTCTTTGGGTTCTGGATTTTGGCATGCGACAGGCAGGCATTCGAGCAGGCGCTTGCTGAGAGCAATACCACGACAAGTTGCTCAGACACTTCAAGCAGATGTCCTCTGGCAAATGGGCTTCACAGGTAGTCTTTGGTTTGTGGAGCTTATTACCCATAATCATGGAAAAGATGCAGTTGATATATTTTTCCCAAAGTGGTAATTTTGTTACAAGAGTTCAGGAATTCAGTTTCAGTGGATGGTCTAGTATTATGGAAATGGTCCACGCTCTTGTTACATCCCGAATAGATTACTGCAACGCACTCTATGTGGGGTTGCCTTTGAAGACTGTTCAGAAACTTCAATTAGTTCAGTGGGCGGCAGCCAGATTAGTCACTGGAGCGTCATACAGGGAGCATACCACCCCTCTGTTATGTCAGCTCCACTGGCTGCCGATCCAGTTCCGAGCACAATTCAGAGTGCTGGTCTTGACCTACAAAACCCTATACGCCTCCGGCCCAGCGTACCTGTCCGAACGCATCTCCCTCTACGTCCCACCTCGGAGTTTGAGATCTTCTGGGGAGGCCCTGCTCTTGACCCCACCTCTATCACAAGTGAGATTTGTGGAGACGAGGAGTAGGGCCTTCTCGGTGGTGGCCCCTCACCCGGGGAAATTAGGTCATCGACATCCCTTCTCTCTTTCAGAAGGAAATTAAGAACATGGTTGTGGGACCAGGCTTTCGGGCAATCTGGCGGTTAGATAAGGACAATGACGACCAGAATCGATAGTACTTGACAATGTGGAATGAATTTACGGACTCTGAGATGGCGAACGTTGAGCATTAGATTGTTTTTATTGTTTTATTGATTTTGATGTATAAACTGACTGTCTTAATTGTTATAATTGCTGTTTACATGTTTTATCCATTGTTATGTTTATGCTGGCATCGAATTGTGCCTTTGTAAGCCACACTGAGTCCCCCCTCGGGGGTTGAGAAGGACGGGGTAGAAATGCATAAAATAAATAAAATAAATAAATGACGATAGTTCATAATGATAGGAAAGGGAATGACTTTATGTCAGGGGTCCTCAAACTTTTTAAACACAGGGCCAGATCACAGTCCCTCAAACTTGGAGGGCTGGATTATAATTTGAAAAAAAATTGAATGAATTCCTATGCACACTGCAATATCTTATTTGTAGTGCAAAAAACACTTTAAAACAATACAATGATTAAAATGAAGAACAATTTAAACAAATATAAACTTGAACCAGAAGCATTAGTGTGGGCCTGCTTTTGGCTGATGAGATGGGATTGTTGTTGTGGTTGCTGTGCTTTTCAGACTTAGGTTGACCATGAGTGAGGGCCAGGTAAATGATCTTGAAGGCCCGTATCCGGCCCCCGGGCCTTAGTTTGAGGACCCCTGCTTTATGTGCAGGTCTGGAGACATACAATGTTGGGATAATCTCTTGTAAATATATATAAATAAAAATTTAGTGTTCGCTTGTGGGATTAACAAAACTCAAAAACCAGTGGGCGAATTGACACCAAATTTGGACACAATGTACATATCAGGCCAATGAGTGACCATCACTCATAAAAACACTGAAAAACACAGCATAAAAGACTTAAAGAGCCAATACATTACAACGCATGAGCAAAACCACACACACACATATATATACAAACATACATATACACAAATATATACACACATATATACACACACAAAGCACATATACACAGACTGGGCAACAGCAACGCATGGCAGGGGATGGCTAGTGTTAAATAAAAGCAAACAATTTGCTGGATATAAAGTAGAAGAAAAATGATATATTTATACAGAAAGTAATAAAAAAGAAGCTGGAAATCCAAAACTAATTTATGTATATGTTGGTGTTTTTAGTTATTGGTAGGAGATGTATGCCTAATATGTTGTTGAAGGCTTTCATGGCTGGAATCACAGAGTTGCTGTGAGTTTTCCGGGCTGTATGGCCATGTACCAGAAGCATTCTCTCCTGACATTTCACCCACATCCTCAGAGGTTGAGGGGAACGTTGGAAACTAGGCAAGTGGGTTCATATATCTGTGCAATGTCCAGGGTGGAAGAAAGAACTCTTGTCTGCTTGAGAGAACTGTAAATGTTGCAAATGGCAACCAGAGAAGAATCAGGGCCAGCTAATCACCTCCCAACAAAGGATTCCCCCATCCAGGAATCAGTCAGGCTTTGAAGCTGCAAGGCCATGAAATGGTAATCAAGGTAGCCAATCGCAACATTCACACTTGCCTCAAGCAGACAAGAGCTCTTTCTCCCACCTGGACAGATATATAAATCTCACTTGCCTCGTTTCCAACAGACTTCACTGTTGCACTCCAGGACAGGAAAAGCCCTCTGACTTTAAACACCACACGTTTAATAGGAAAACAATCCTTTTATTGGAGATAATTAAAAAGCAGCAAAGTAAAAAGCACTTTAAAGAAATAGGTAAATCCAATTAGGTAAGAAGATAAGAAGGAACAAAATAGTCCAGGGTAAAGCTCAGCAAAGTCCAAGAAAACAAAGTCTACGCTTCTCTAATATAATCCAGAAAAACATTAATCCAATGCATGAGTATATAGTCATAAAATCCAAGTAAACAAAGTATAATATTAATAATTATTTATTTATTAGCCTTCTCTCCTAAGTAACCGCATTGTCTGTTTACCATGTGATTTCATATAGGAGCTGGGGTGAAAGTGGCTGTCTTTGACACTGGGCTGAGCGAGAAACATCCTCACTTCAAAAATGTAAAAGAGAGAACAAACTGGACAAATGAGAGAACATTGGATGACGGTGAGTTTCATTATTTAGTTTGCGTCACTCAAAATGAAGTACAGTATTATGATTTAATGATAGGTGGGTGAAGGAAGAATCACAGTATGGTTGGTCTCGTACAAGACCTTGAATGCTCTCATAAGTTAAGTAAGCACTTCTGTAAATCTCTTAAAATGTTAATTGGCACTAGCAATTGGCTGCAAGCCATCATGTTGAGCTTTTGTTGTAATCTGCTTTATATTATGTTCAATAGGTTTGGGTCATGGAACTTTTGTAGCAGGTGTGATCGCAAGTATGAGAGAATGCCAAGGTTTTGCTCCTGACTCAGAGCTGCACATATTTCGCGTTTTCACCAACAATCAGGTATGCTGTATATGTTCCCCTCAATAAAAATCTTATGGAATGAGAGATACAATAGGATTTGTTCTCTCTAGAGAATCTTTCTTTCTGGGATTTTCAGATTAATGTTTTGAAAAGTCTGTATTTTGCAATTCTCTAATAATAATAATAATAATAATAATAATAATAATAATAATAATAATAATTGTTTATACCCCGCTTTTTCTCTCAAAAAAAGAGACTGATACAATACTGGTACAATACAACGTAAAACCAAAAAACATACAAGCATTAAAATAGAATTAAATATTACCAGTATTAGAAATAAACAGTTAAAGCAATTAAATGAGATGCTCTTTCTTAACATACAGTTTGAAATATTTACTCCAAAAGCCCTATTTGGAAATGTAAAATTTATGATCAGAATATATATATATTGCCTCCATTGAAACATTCTTTTGTGAGGTGGAGAGGTGGAGGTTATGTGTGTAGTTTTTTTTTAATGTTTTCCTCCTTAAATATTAATCAGTGTTAACATGATTTTTGCCTCATATAGGTCTCATACACCTCTTGGTTTCTGGATGCCTTTAACTATGCCATTTTGAAGAAAATAGATGTATTAAACCTTAGTATTGGAGGGCCCGACTTCATGGACCACCCCTTTGTTGACAAGGTCAATATAATTATATGTTGTATGTCAACCTGTTCAGTGTGTGATTGTGTCTGATGTTTCTGATGTTCATGCTGATGTTCATGATGGGAATGGGGATGATGTTCCTGATGGTGGGCTGGGGTCTGTTGTCTTTGGGGACGAGGGTTCACTGGGTCCTGAGTTAAGTTCAGACGAAAGGCCCGAACTGTCCCAGGAGGACTCACAAGGCCACATTCTTGGGAGGGGCCCTTCACAGCTTTTCTCAGAGCAACTGTCTGAAGATGATTTATTTACTATATTTGTATACTGCTCTTCTCAGCCCTGGGGCGATTTGTCAGGTGCAGAAGCTAATGAGAAAGAAGATAATGAAATTTTAGATAGAAAGGAGAGTTTTAGTAAACAGAGGCAGAGTCTGCAGAGACTGAGAGGATCAGTCTGTCTATAGCAGCGATTCTCAACCTGGGGGTTGGGACCCCTGGAGGGGTCGCGAAGGGGTTTCAGAGGGGTCGCCAAAGACCATCAGAAAACACAGGATTTTCTGTTGGTCATGGGGGTTTGTGTAGACAGTTTGGCCCAATTCTATTGTTGGTGGGGTTCAGAATGCTCTTGATTGTAGGTGAACTATAAATCCCAGCAACTACAACTCCCAAATGTCAAGCTCTATTTCTCCCAAATTCCACCAGTGTTCACATTTGGAAATATTGAGGATCTGTGTCAAGTTTAGTCCAGATCCATCATTATTTGAGTCCACTGTGCTTTCTGGATTTAGGTGAACTACAACTCCAAAACTCAAGGTCAATGCCCACCAAACCCTTCCAGTATTTTCTGTTGGTCATGGGAGTTCTGTGTGCCAAGTTTAGTTCAATTCCATCATTGGTGGAGTTCAGAATGCTCTTTGATTGTAGGTGAACTATAAATCCCAGCAACTACAACTCCCAAATGACAAAATCAATACATCCCCCCTCCCCCTGCAACCTCACCAGGTATTTGTGCCACATTTGGTCCATTAAATGAAAATACATTCTGCAAATCAGATATTTACACAACGAGCCATAACAGTAGCAAAATTACAGTTCTGAAGTAGCAACGAAAATAATTTTAAGGTTGGGGGTCAGCACAACATGAGGAATTGTATTAAGGGGTCATGGCATTAGGAAGGTTGAGAAACACTGGTCTACAGCAAAAGAGAGATAACAAACATTTATCTGGTGTTAAGGTCAAGAGAAGTGCTTTCCTTTATAATGATTCATGGGAGGTAATTGCCCCAGTCAAGTCAACGTTGGAATTTGATCATGATCTTGCTTCCAAGTGCTCTTAGTTTCATGTACCAAGTTTTTGCCAAGTTTAAGATTTCTCTATGATATTTTTCATGCTGTCTTGTTCCATGGATTAAAGTGCTAGTTTCATGGATTTTTATGTACTTATGTTTTCCCTTGAAGTTTATGGGCTATTTTAGTTTACCAAGCTGATGGGGTGTTTAAGGTCAGAGGTGTTCCTGCTTTGGTGTACGACATTATATTTGATAGATTACTTATCTCAGGTGGTAAAGGTCTTCATACTAGTTGATTTTATGTTGATATGCTGCTTTGGGAACACAGCAGAAATACAATGCTGAACTTGATAGATCAGTACATCTCGTCTTGTATCTCTAAGGTTTTTGTAAATGTACTAGCGGTCCCCTGCCACGCGTTGCTGTGGCCCAGTCTGGTGATCTGGAAAATAAAGTAACGAGAAAGTGTTGGTTTCTAATATATGTAATGTCTTTATGCTTGTGGGTAAACAGTATTTCTTGCTGTTTCTTTGCCAGTGTTGATGTGGAGATTGTCTGGTTTGCCTACTTTGGAACATGCAACATATCATTGTCCTTCTTTAAGGGTCCCTTTAAAATCTTTGATACTCCATCTGTCATATATGTATATGTTTGTGTGTGAATGGCTGGATGGCCCTTTGTCAGGAGGGCTTTGATTATGTTTCCTTGCCCTGGCGAAGGGAGTTGGACTGGATGGCCTTAAGGCAGTATTTCTCAACGTGGGGTTTGGGACTCCTGGAGAGTTGCAAGGGGGGCCAGAAGGGTCACCAAAGGCCACCAGAAAACACAATATCTTCTGTTGGTCATGAGGGTTCTGTGTGGGAAGTTTGCCCCGATTTTGTCATTTGTGGGGTTCAGAATGCTCCTTGATTGTAGGTGAACTATAAATCCCAGTAACTACAACTCCCAAATGTCAAGGTCTATTTCTCCCAAACTCCATCTGTGTTTATATTTGGACATATTGAGTATTTGTGCCAAGTTTGGTCCCAATCCATCATTGTTTATCCACAGTGCTCTCTAGATGTAGGTGAACTACTACTCCAAAACCCAAGGTCAATGCCCACCAAACCCTTCTAGTGTTTTCTGTTGGTCAGAGGAGTCCTGTGTGCCAAGGTTGGTTCAATTCCATAGTTGATGGAGTTCAGAATGCTCTTTGATTGTAGGGGAACTATAAATCCCAGCAACGACAACTCCCAAATGACAAAATCATAATTTTTGTGTGATAGTCACTCCATATGTAGTGAGACGTTTTGTTGCCAAATGTGGTGTGATTTCGTTCATTGGTTCTTTTGTTTTTAAGGTACTCATTATGCACAGAGCATTTTTATATATATAGATGTGTTGCCTTTTATATATTCAATGCATAATGCTTATGCAAAATCAGAGCATTAAGACACAATGACTTAAATTGTGTCTTTCCTTTTCATAAATCGTAGGGTTCTTTCCATTCACCTGCCTGTTTGAAGAAACTCTGAAAACTTAGATGAAAGCTAAAATATAATCTTGCGATGTTTTGGTTATTTGGTTTGGAAAAAAAGAAAATTTATGGGACGGGGGGTATGATCAAAGTGTATAAAATGAGGAGAAAGAGGAGAAATACTCTTCTCTCCTAATAGTAGAACTAGATATCATTCAGTAAAGCAGTTCTAATTTTCTAGGTGTGGGAACTGACAGCCAACAATGTGATCATGGTTTCTGCTATTGGGAACGACGGCCCTTTATATGGGTAAGTCCCTCTGTAACCTTCTGCTAATGATGTGCCCGTGCGGAGTAACTTCCATTGATTACATATTTTTTCTTGTTCATAAATAATGTAAAAAGACCTCCTCCTCCCCACAAATAACAATAATGGTGGCAAGAGTGCCTTCCCTCTAAGTAAATTGGTACTTTGACTTCTCTTCAGGAATATTGATCCTTCAGATGTGAGCTTAAACTGCAGCATGGATAATTATTAATTAATTAAACTGTTCAACGGAGAAAAAGTTTCGGGCCTGAAAATAGCTGTTCTTTTATGATTTTGGGGTGCTGAAAACGAAAACGACATTTAAAAATGTATATTGGCTCTAGTTTTTATGATATAAGCAATCACGTGATGACATATGGTTGAAAAAATGCATTTGCGACTTACACTATGGAAGATTCTAGAATACTCTAGAAAGTTTGATGACACAGTATTAGTGCCATGTGCAAAAGCCAGAAAGCCCTATATAAGGCCAGACTTTTTAACGGTGAGGGTCAGTCAGTTGAAGACTGAGACAGTATCGTTAAACATCGTTTTACATTGTTCTTTTTACTGTAGTTCTGCCTCGCACGTGTGTAAATAAAGCACTATGGAAAAAAGATATCAAGGCCAATGGACTCCGTCAATGCTGTCAGACTACTGCTGGAGCATTGGAAGAGACAATCCTTTCCTTGAATACAAAAGAAAAGTCAAGAGAAGCAAACAGGATAGAAACTAAAGTCACGATTAAAGCGACATTTAAACTTTCAGACTTTTCAACTGCATTGTTGTTGTTCATTCGTTCAGTTGTCTCCGACTCTTCGTGACCTCATGGACCAGCCCACGCCAGAGCTCCCTGTCGGCCGTCACCACCCCCAGCTCCTTCAAGGTCAGTCCAGTCACTTCAAGGATGCCATCCATCCATCTTGCCCTTGGTCGGCCCCTCTTCCTTTTGCCTTCCACTTTCCCCAGCATAATTGTCTTCTCTAGGCTTTCCTGTCTTCTCATGATGTGGCCAAAGTACTTCAACTTTGTCTCTAGTCTCCTTCCCTCCAATGAGCAGTCGGGCTTTATTTCCTAGAGGATGGACTGGTTGGATCTTCTCGCAGTCCAAGGCACTCTCAGAACTTTCCTCCAACACCACAGCTCAAAAGCATCGATCTTCCTTCGCTCAGCCTTCCCTAAGGTCCAGCTCTCACATCCGTAGGTTACTACAGGGAATACCATGGCTTTGACTAGGCGGATCTTTGTTGCCAGTCTGATGTCTCTACTATTTACTATTTTATCGAGACTGGACATTGCTCTCCTCCCAAGAAGGAAGCGTCTTCTGATTTCCTGGCCACAGTCTGCATCTGCAGTCATCTTTGCACCTAGAAATACAAAGTCTGTCACGGCCTCCACATTTTCTCCCTCTATTTCCCAGTTGTCAATCATTCTTGTTGCCATGATCTTGGTTTTTTTATGTTTAGCTGCAACCCGGCTTTTGCGCTTTCTTCTTTCACCTTGATTAGAAGGCTCCTCAGCTCCTCCTCGCTTTCGGCCATCAGAGTGGTGTCATCTGCATATCTGAGGTTGTTAATGTTTCTTCCAGCCATTTTCACCCCAGCTTTGCATTCATCAAGCCCCGCACATCCTCGCATGATGTGTTCTGCATACAAGTTAAAAAGGTTGGGTGAGAGGATGCAGCCTTGCCGGACGCCTTTCCCAATCTTGAACCAGTCTGTTGTTCCGTGGTCAGTTCTGACTGTTGCTACTTGGTCCTTGTACAGATTCCTCAGGAGAGAGACAAGGTGGCTTGGGATGCCCATCCCACCAAGAACTTGCCAATTTATTATGATCCACACAGTCAAAGGCTTTAGAATAGTCAATGAAGCAGAAATAGATGTTTTTCTGAAACTCCCTGCCTTTCTCCATTCTCCAGCATCCGGATATTGGCAATCTGGTCTCTCGTTCCTCTGCCTTTTCTAAACCCAGCTTGAACATCTGGCAACTCTCGCTCCATGTCTTGCTGGAGTCTTCCTTGCAGGATCTTGAGCATTCCCTTCCTGGCATGAGAAATAAGGGCCACTGTACGGAAGTTTGAGCAGTCTTTCGCATTTCCCTTTTTTGGTATGGGGATAGAAGTTGATTTTTTCCAGTCTGATGGCCATTCTTGTGTTTTCCATATTTGCTGCAACTGCATTAGGCCTACTAATATAGTTTCTTGCTGCACAAACATAAACAATAGACTAATTAAATAAATATTTCTCATGTATAAACTATTGGCAATATAATTTGACTAAAATTTAGTAAATATTCACGGTTTATATATATGCAGTAAGGTTAGGCGCATTATCATAATATTAACGAATTACCTATTGTGGAGAAAATTGAAATAGCTGTTGCATAAAAACTGGAGCCAATTAACACATTTAATTATTATATTTGAATTCAGCATGTTAAATTTATTAAGAAATGGCACATTTCGTTTACGTAACTGAGAAAAACTGAAAATTTGTAGAACAGTGAATTGGAAATGTTTGCCAAAAGAATTAGTGATCTTCTTTAGCTGTGTGCGCGCCTCTTGTCTCATCTCACATCATAATCTTGAGGGTTAAAGAAAAAGGTTATGATGGGGTGGGGGTGAGGGTGAGAATTTTGAATGTTGTCCTCATCTCCTTGCAGAAGTACAGACAGAGATATGTTAAATAGATAAACAGCAAATATAAATACTCATTTCAGCACGCTCAATAATCCTGCTGACCAAATGGATGTGATTGGTGTGGGCGGCATTGACTTTGAGGATAACATTGCCCGGTTCTCATCAAGGGGAATGACCACCTGGGTAAGCATTTCCACAAAACCTTTATATATTTTTTTGCACCAAGCTACTGTATAGGTCAGAAGTGATACATACAACACAATAGCCCACTTGTACACAGAAAGAAAAATAAATCAGTTCAGCCAATAATGTGACTGGTGAAACTTATTATACAGTTCCAAAACATAGCATTCACAAAACAATATTATATGTGTTTGGTACAGTCACTCAAAAAAGTATCAACGCTGTATGTTCTTGCATTGAGTTGAACTTAAATCCGTAGTCCACGACTGGTTTTGGCCTCACTCCAGGCCTTCCTCTGGTGGGCTAAAATTATATATATACTAGCTGTCCCCTGCCACGTGTTACTGTGGCCCACATGGGGGTTCTGTGTGGGAAGTTTGGCCCAATTCTATCGTTGGTGGGGTTCAGAATGCTCTGTGATTGTAGGTGAACTATAAATCCCAGCAACTACAACTTCCAAATAGATTCTATTTTCCCCAAACTCTACCAGTGTTCCCATTTGGGCATAATGGGCATATTGAGTATTTGTGTATAGTTTGGTCCAGATCCATCATTATTTGAGTCCACAGTGATCTCTGGATTTAGGTGAACTACAACTCCAAAACCAAAGGACACTGCCCACCAAACCCTTCCAGTGTTTCTCAACCTGGGGGTCAGGACTCCTGGGGGGTTTCGAGGGGGTGTCGGAGGGGTCGCCAAAGACCATCAGGATACACAGTATTTTCTGCTGGTCATGGGAGTTCTGTGTGGGAAGTCTGGCCCAATTCTATCATTGGTGGGGTTCAGAATGCTCTCTGATTGTAGGTGAACTATAAATCCCAGCAACTACAACTCCCAAATGTCAAGGTCTATTTTCCCCAAACTCCAACAGTGTTCACATTTGGGCATATTGAGTATTCGTGCCAAGTTTAGTCCAGATCTATCATTGTTTGAGTCCACAGTGCTTTCTGGAGATAGGTGAACTACAACTCAAGACCAATGCTCACCTAACCCTTTCATTATTTTGTGCTGGTCATGGGAGTTCTGTGTGCCAAGTTTGGGTGAATTCCATTGTTGGAGGAGTTCAGAATGCCCTTTGATTGTAGGTGAACTATAAATCCCAGCAACTACAACTCCCAAGGTCCAGAGAATAAAATACATCCTGCCTATCAGATATTTACATGACGATTCATAACAGTAGCAAAATTCCAGTTATGAAGTAGCAACGAAAACACTTTTAGTGTTGGGGAGGTCACCACAACATGAGGAACTGTATGAAGGGGTCGTGGCGTCAGGAAGGTTGAGAACCACTGGATTAGAGCATTTTGAGTTAAGAGCTTGGTTACAGAATTAAACTCTTAACTCAAGATATCACTGTAGCTCACTTTCCTGCATAATTTTCTCCTCAAGGAACTGCCGGGAGGTTATGGCAGAGTTAAGCCAGACATCGTGACCTATGGCTCTGGAGTGAGAGGTTCTGGCATGAAAGGCGGGTGCCGTTCACTCTCTGGTACCAGCGTGGCCTCCCCTGTGGTGGCTGGGGCAGTCACACTTCTGGTGAGGTAAGGAATCGGTGAAAATGTTTGCTTGTGTAGTGATATATGTAAAGAACCCTTACCTTATTAGAAGCCAGGGTGCAGGGCCTGGAAAAAGCCTGTAGGCCGAGAGGGATAAGTAATGGACAAGGCGAAACATCAGTGGCCATTTTAGAGTAGGGAAGACACCATCTTAGAGATTTTCAGAGAGGGGGGCGTGTCTTAGGCCTAGTCAAAAAGCCAGCAGGGAATGGCTGGGATTGGTGGAGAAAAGGGGGGCGGAGTTTAGAAGCTGAGAGGAAAAAAGGAGCATTTTAAGTTGGTTGGAGTTTGGGGTTTGAAGAGAAAGGGAGTTTAGAAGTGTAGTGGTGTGAGAGTTAGGAAAAAAGGCCTAAGTCTGGTCAGGGGGTAGCTAAAGCAAACTGACAGCTATTAGGAGAATAGCTGGGTAGTAGCAGGATAGAATCAGGCTAGATTTATCTGGGCTACTGAAGAATCTCTGGCAGAGACACAGTCCTGTTGGGATTCTTGTTTTGTTTTGGAGGGAGAGAAGAAACTCTTTTGTAACAAAGATAGAACCATTCTTGTAACCATCACGCTTTTAAGACACAACTTTCTGTAACAGCCAAGATATTGAAGCATTTGTTCCTGTTCTAATTAATAAACTTTGTTGATTATTGTTCATCAAAACCTGACTCAAGTGTCCCTCTATGCTTGAAGATTCCCAAAGCAACTTCAATCAGTTTTGAAGAAACGAATGGTGGCAGCATTGATAAGTGATCTGAATAGATCTTTATTATTTGGTCTCCAGCGAATGAGATCAATCTGCTAGGTCCTTTACAATTGGTTTGCAGCGGTGTGGATCTTTATAATTTGGTGGCAGCGAGTGAAATCTGTTTTATCGGATCGCTATAATTGGTGGCACAGTGGTGTGGATCATGTAACACCTAAATCCAGTACATTTTAAGATAATCCTGAGGTAAATTTTTACCAAAAATTGACATTTTGAAATTACCTCAGAGAAAGAACATCATTAGCGCCATTTTGAAATACAATAGACACCATGGCACCTCCCAAAGCAAAGAAGGGCACTTCTGAGGAATCAGAAAGAAAGTGAGATAAATGGTTCCTCCTAAAAACAAGAAAGCTGGAACTTAGAGAACATGAGAGAACTCCTAACTTAAGTCAGCAGCGGACAGTTACTGCAGAAGAACAAAAGGAGGCTGAGAAAGAAAGCATGGCTGATTTAAAGAGGGAACATGAGAAGTTGACTATGGCAATACAAAAGTTGAATCAAAGCCATGTACATGAAGCATACATGATTGTGAAAGGTACAGAGTTGCTGAAGAGTTCCGCAAATCTAGTTTTGTTAATGGCGACATGTTTGAGGGAAGGAGGAGATTTAGACAGTGCTATAGAAGTTGTGGCACAGGCTGTTAAGTGGCACCAGGAGTTTCAGCCAGGGACTCCAGGCCATTTGTCCCTCATCAAGAGAGCCAAGGTCCTAGCTGAGGTTGCTAGAAAGGATGAGAAGGTGGCTCAGGAGGGTGAGAAAGACAAAGATGGCGGAGCTGACTCTGGGCTGGATGGCGAGGCTAAGGGAGTGGTACAGAAAGTTACCAAGGGGCCCGTCACGGTTGCCAGGGAAGCGAGAGCCAGTGAAGAGAATATAGAAACAAGTGAGATCTGATTTATCGATCTGTTAGGATCTTTATAATATACATAAGCAAAACCTGTGAAATATGATCGGAGTTGGGAGTCCAACAACATTGGGAGGACCTTACCTCCCTTTCGCCTGGATTATTTATTTATTTACAACATTTATATGCCGCCCTTCTCACCCCAAAGGGGACTTGGAGTGGCTTACAAGATATATAAACATACAATATATTGTATTATTAGCACAGTACAATATCAGTATTAAATATTACTATATTGTACTATACCATTATATTGTAATTTTATTAGTAATATTACATGTAATATAAATATATAATTATAATATCACTAGCCATCCCCTTTCACGCGTTGCTGTGGCCCACATGGGGGTTCTGTGTGGGAGGTTTGGCCCAATTCTATCGTTGGTAGGGTTCAGAATGCTCTGTGATTGTATAACTACTACAACTCCCAAATGTCAAGATTCTATGTTCCCCAAACTCCACCAGTGTTCACATTTGGGCATATTGAGTATTCGTGTAGAGCAGGGGTCATCAAACTTTTTAAACAGAGGGCCAGGTCACAGTCCCTCAAACTGTTGGAGGGCCGGATTATAATTTGAAAAAAAAGCATGAATGAATTCCTCTGCACACTGCACGTATCTTACTTGTAGTGCAAAAACACTTTAAAACAATACAATAATTAAAATGAATAATAATTTTTACAAATATAAACTTATTAATATTTCAATGGGAAGTGTGGCCCTGCTTTTGGCTGATGAGATAAGATTGTTGCTGTGGTTGTTGTTGTGTGCTTTCTGGTAGTTTCAGACTTAGGTTGACTCTGAGCGAGGCCTGGGTAAATGACCCCCGGGCCTTAGTTTGAGGACCCCTGGTGTAGAGTCTGGTCCAGATCCATCATTTTTTGAGTCCACAGTGATCTCTGGATGTCGGTGAACTACAACTCCAAAACCAAAGGACACTGCCCACCAAACCCTTCCAGTATTTTCCGTTGGTCATGGGAAAACTGTGTGCCAAATTTGTTTCAATTCCATCGTTTGTGGTGTTCAGAATGCTCTTTGATTGTAGGTGAACTATAAATCCCAGCAACTACAACTCCAAATAACAAAATCAATTTTTTTGAGTGAAGGACATACATTGGGTTGTTAGGTGTCTTGTGTCCAAATTTGGTGTCAATTCGTTCAGTGGTTTTTGAGTTCTGTTAATCCCACAAACGAACATTACATTTTTATTTATATAGATATTATTACTATTAGTATTATATTGCATTACATTATAATATTATAAATATTATATGTATATACAATATATTACATTACATTATAATATTATAAATATTATATGTATATACAATATATTACATTACGTTATATTATATGGTCTTATTTATAATAATTTACACATTTTTAATAAGCTTGTGAGACAAGCGTATTCGCTTCCTTCTTTTCTCTCCCTCTTTTGTTGTTTCGACAAGTGTAGTCAAAGATTTGGAGCAGCTGCTGTTTATCTTGTTTATTGTAGACAGGCCCATGCAGCAACAGTAGGATCAACTTTAGAGCAGAATCCAGCTCTTTCCCAGCTCAGAGTTAATTTTGTTTTGTATTGCAAACACCTTGCTGCAATTGAATACTTGTAGGCCTGTGTTTCTCTAGACCTCCTTCTCTGTCCTCTCAGTGACAATGTGGCTTAAAAAAGGTCCAACTAGACAGAGGATAGGGAAAAGGGAGGTACGGGAAGGTGTACGGTGACTTTTTGAAAGAGGATTCCTTGTCAGAGGTTTTGATAACTGAATAGGCCTGTAATTAAGTTCTCAAAGATGCATTTCCAGAAATAAAATCAATTATTTAAACCAGACAATGATTTTACTGTGATCGTAATACTATCTGCATGTTTAATAGTGTAATATTATATAATGGTTGTCATTTTTAGCACAGTTCAGAAGCGTGAAATGGTGAACCCGGCTAGCATGAAACAGGCCCTGATTGCCTCGGCCCGCCGGCTTCCGGGAGTCAACATGTTTGAGCAAGGCCATGGCAAACTGGACCTTCTCAGAGCCTATCAGATTCTCAACAGTTACAAACCACAGGCCAGGTGAGGCTTTTTCAAAAACAAACTCGGAATAAGTCCTTGCGTTGAGATGTCTTTCCTTCAAGAAGACATCTGTGGCAATGATAAAGGAAATCGGCTTTCTGCTTTTTTCCAGTTCTGGTTTAGTTCGTAATTAAAAAGGGTGTTGCTAGGACATAAGGCAGAGACATCTGAAAGGTTTGAGAATGAAAACACAAAATGACATCTTTGGTTGTTAACACGAGAAGATAGTGGGAAGGACCGATTATATTTTTATTATTAGGCACATCAAATAATATTTTAATATTTTGACCATGATAAATGCTTGGAAAAACACTAAAAGCAAGGGATCTTTTTTATTGGATTGTATAAGTAGAGTATGACTTGTCACCATTATATTACAGAGGAATCTATAAGGGGAGTATTAAACATAATAAAATTATTTGAAAAGATATCAGGTATAGCAAATGCTCCCACTCCTTCCTCCAGATTCTCTTATACTCGAGTATAAGCTGTCCTGAATATAAGCCGAGACACCTAATTTTACCACAAAATACTGTGAAAACCTATTGACTTGAGTATAAGACAAAGGTTGGGAAATGCAGCAGCTACTGGTAAATTTCAAAATAAAAATAGATACCAATAAAATTACATTAATTGAGGCATCAGTAGGTTAATATTTACATAAACTGTAATTTAAGATAAGACTGTCCAACTCTGATTAAACCATTATTCTAACTTTCCTCAATGTAAATGTGCTTACGTATCCTTCCAATAATAACAAAGAGAGTAAAATAATAAATGTAATAAATATAATAATAATAATAATAATAATAATAGAGTAAAATAATGGAAATAATAAAGAGCATAATAATAGAGTAAAATAACAAATAATAATGGAGTAAAATGATGTAAATGTAAAATAACAATAATAATAGGGTAAAATACTAAATGTAATAATAATAATAAATAGAGTATAATAATAAATGCAAAAAAATAATATTAGAGTAAAATAATGTAAATGTAATAATAACAATAATAATAGATTAAAATAATAAATGTAATAGTAATAGAGTAAATAATAAATATAATAACAATAATAAACAGTAAAATAATAAGTGTAATAATAATAAATACAGTAAAATAATGTAAATGTAATAACAATAATAATAGGGTAAAATAATAAATGTAATAATAGGGTAAAATAATAACTGTAATAATTATAATAGTGTAAAACAACAAATGTAATAAAAATAATAACAATAAATAGAGTAATATAATAGAGTAAAATAATAAATAACTGACTCCACTATAAGCTGAGGGGAGCCTTTTCAGCCTTAAAAAAAGGTTGAAAAACTCAGCTTATACTCAAATATATATGGTAATTTGAATCCAGTGTCCCATCTCAATTTGGCTGAACAATTGTTGGAGCCAATTGCTGGTGTTAATGGCTACCAAATCCTCTGCTTCTGCTGAGTTTGGTTATCATCTTTGGATTTGGTCTTTCCCTTGACATTTAATATTCTTCATGTTCACTCTTCCCATGACTTTGTAGATATATATAGCACCAGTTTAAAACTTTAACATTTAATCTTTCTGGTTGTATTTTATGTTGTTTTGACATCTAAGACGTTTACTTTGAGGCCCCAGGTGCATTCATATTGTTCCTAGGAAGGCAATCATTCAAAAGAATAGGATTTTAGGGGCGCCCAAGCCACATTTCTTTGTGTATGTTTTGCCTGCCCTAACCTTTTAATGGCTGCATGTTCCTATTTTTCCTGATTGTTTAGTTTGAGTCCAAGCTACATCGACTTGACGGAATGCCCTTACATGTGGCCTTACTGCTCCCAGCCTATTTACTATGGAGGCATGCCAACCATTGTGAACGTTACTATCCTTAATGGAATGGGAGTCACCGGCAGAATTGTGGATAAGGTACGCTTTGAAAGGTTGAGCAATTGAAGGCTATTCGTTGTGTTTTCCAATCTCAAGTATATTAATGGACTAGATTTTTTTTAAAGGTGTGTGTTTGCCAAACTTTTCTTCCATCCTCTTGTCCTGCCCTCTAAATAAATAAGGATATAGAAAACAACAGTGAATGGAGCAGAAAGATATGCATCAGAGCAGATCAAGGCTTCCCAGCGAAGAGAATTGAGGGTTTTTTTTGTCGTGTCAGGAGTGACATGAGAAACTGCAAGTCGCTTCTGGTGTGAGAGAATTGGCCGTCTGCAAGGATGTTGCCCAGGGGACGCCCGGATGATTTTGATGTTTTTATCATCCTTGTGGGAGGCTTCTCTCATGTCCGCATGAGGAGCTGGAGCTGATAGAGGGAGCTCATCCGCCTCTCCTCGGATTCGAACCTGCGACCTGTCGGTCTTCAGTCCTGCTGGCACAGGGGTTTAACCCACTACTCCACCGGAATTGAGTGATGCAGCGGCACAAACCCAATTAGAAATGCATTGTAAAGTTGCTGCAGATCTTTTCTGTCTTTATTTCTATCCTGTCTTTATTTATTTATTATTTATTTAAACCCTTTATATTCCATCCTTCTCACCCTGAAGGGGACTCAGGACGGAGCATAGCATATACACGGCCAACATTCAATGCCAGGACACAGATTCACATACAATACATAAATATTAAAAAGCATTTATCAAAATATTAAATTCCCCCTTTTAAAACTATCCCAGTCTTCTGTGCCAAATCTAATTGGCCTGTTTCCTATTCTGCTTTATTGCCCTGTCCTATTATTTCCTATTGCTGTTTTATTGCCCTGTCCCGAAAGCTTGGTCCCACAGTTTTTACCATCCTTCTAAAGGACAGGAGGGAGGGGGCCGACCTGATCTCACCAGGAAGGGAGTTCCATAGCCGGGGAGCAATCACCGAGAAGGCCCTGTCTCTCGTCCCCACCAATCGTGCCTGTGACAATGGCGGGACAGAAAGCAGGGCCTCCCCAGAGGATCTTAATCTCCGCGATGGTTCATAGGGGGAGATGCGTTCGGACAGGTAATTTGGGCCGGGGCCATTTAGGGCTTTATAAGCCAAAGCCAGTGTGCAGGTACAGCTGTACCAGGAGCTCCAATTTTGTTGCTTTGCATTGAATGTTTGTTGTAGTCCTAAGTTTCAGGGACTCTGCAGATAGGTGGCTTCTTTTGGCTGCAATCATAGGGCAAGCCACCTGTCAATTATAGTTAGGTTCCCTGGTCCCGCCCCCTTTTTGGGTTTTGGAGGAAATAGGAGCCATTTTGGGTTCAGTCCACACAGAGAAGCCTTTCATGCAGGACATAATACCAAGAGCTCCTGTAGAAAGCTTCGTCTTCTACAGCTTGGCTGGGGTTATACAGCCCTACAGTTCCTTTGCTGAAGGACTTCAGTCAGCCATCACGGAAACCTGAATTCTTTTTCCCCCTGGAAGTCTACAAAGCTCTGCTTGGTAAGGGTCACTCGCGGAAGCCAGAAGCAGTTGGTACCGGGTGCAGGGGCTCCACGCCAACAGAGGCAAAGACAGACTGCCCAGGTTAGAAGTTAAGGATTTCCCCATTAGTTACAGTTATGAAGATAGTGCCTGTTCCCTGTGGACAAGCTTGAGAGAGAGCCAATAGACTGTTAAGAAAGCCTTAAAGTACCTGTTTGTTTTCATCAATAAAGAACTTTGTTGAACCTTTAAGCAATCTAAAGACTCTGTTTTAAGGAAATCCAAAGGCCTTTAATCTGAGGCAGCCCCGGCATCCCGTTGGGCACACGGAATTTATGTCCTGTCTACAGTCTTATGCACAGGCCCAACGTGCGACAGCACACATCTTGTTGTGTGCCCGGTAGCAAACTGGCAGCCAGTGGAGCTGGCGTAACATGGGAGTTGTGTGCTCCCGGTATGCCGCCCCAGTTATTAACCTGGCTGCCTCTCGTTGGACTATTTGAAGCTTCCGAGCAGTCTTCAAAGGCAACCCCAGGTAGAGTGTGTTGCAATAGTCTATCCTATATGTAACGAGAATGTGGACCACCGTGGCCAAGTCTAACTTCCCAAGGTACGGGCGCAGCGGGCGCATGCAGCTGTGGATAAGTCTACATAGGGACCACCAAACGCAGCATTGCCCAAACACAAATCAAGGAACATGAAAGGCACTGCAGACTACTTCAACCAGAGAAGTCAGCCATAGCAGAGCACCTGATGAACCAACCTGGACACAGCATATTATTTGAGAACACAGAAATGTTGGACCACTCTCACAACCACCATGTCAGACTACACAGAGAAGCCATTGAAATCCACAAGCATGTGGACAATTTCAACAGAAAGGAGGAAACCATGAAAATGAACAAAATCTGGCTACCAGTATTAAAAAAACTCTAAAATTACAACAGCAAAACAACAGAGGGGAAACAAACAAGGACATCTAATCACCTCTCAACAAAAGATTCCCCAGGCATTGCCAGGCCATCAAATGCTAATCAAGGTGGTCAGTTGAAACATTCACACCTAGCTCCAGAAGACAAGAGTCGTTTGTCCCACCCTGGTCAGTCCACAGATATATAAACCCATTTTTCTAGTTCCAACAGACCTCACTACCTCTGAGGATGCTTGCCATAGATGCAGGCGAAACGTCAGGAGAGAATGCCTCTAGAACATGGCCATATAGCCCGAAAAAACCTACAACAACCCGGACTGAATATTATTTCTACTTTAAGTGTTATACACAAAAAAGGGGTAGACAGTGCCACTGCAATTTCCACTGTCCACCTGCTTCTAGCCCTGCTCTCCGTTTTAAATATTTGCCCATTAGTGAACTAACCGGCTTTCTGTTTTTATTCTGCACAGCCTGAATGGCAGCCATATTTGCCCCAGAACGGAGATTACATCGAGGTGGCTTTCTCCTACTCCTCGGTCCTGTGGCCCTGGTCGGGATACCTTGCCATTTCCATCTCCGTTGCAAAGAAAGCGGCTTCTTGGGAAGGCATTGCGCATGGACACGTCATGATCACCATCTCCTCTCCATCAGAAAATGAGGTGAGTTTACCTCTTTTCCCCCCACTGCTCAATAAAACCTTCAGTCGATGGTGTTTTTTTAGGCACAGTTCTAACGTGGGCCACAATGCCTTTGGAAGTCAAGCATATTCTCTCAGCATATGCATAACAGCCTTTATGATTTGTGCACTGCAAGATATTTATTTAGTGTCAAAAGCACTGCATAAATAAGTATAAAGCTGATAAAAATAGGAGCACAAGCGCTGAAATAATTTTTATGGGCAACAGCAACCACATTATTTTTATTTTTATTTTATTTCAAACATTTTCACCCCACCCTTCTCAACCCCTAGGTTTCCAATTGGCAACAATTTGATGCCGCATATAAAATACAAACAGCAATTATAACAGTTAAAAACATAAACATTAAGACATAAAAATTAAAACAGTATACTTACAGTCCATTAAGCTATTGCCAGTCTGGTGGCTGTTTATCTAGCCATATACTATTGAGTACTCCGTTTAACTTATCCAAATCCATTCCCAAGCCATAGTAATTTTTCAATTGTCCTTTCTGCCTAATTGCCCGAAGACCTGGTCCCACATACACATTTTTACCTTTTTTCTAAAGGTGAGGAGGGATGATGATCACTTAATTTCCCCTGGAAGTGAATTCCACAGGCAGGGGGCCACCACCAAGAAGGCCCTGTCCCTCGTCCCCACCAAATGTGTTTGAGACAGAGGCAGGGCCGATAGCAGGGCCTCCCCAGAAGATCTTAAACTCCTAGGTGAGACATAGAAGGAGATACGTTCGGACAGGTACGAACCGTATAGGGTTTTATAGGTCAAAACCAGCAGTTTGAATTGTGCTTGGAATCGGATTGGCAGTCGGTGGAGCTGACACAACAGGGGGGTGGTATGCCCCCTGTATGACACTCCAGTAAGTAGCCTAGCTGCCACCCATTGGACCATTTGCAGTTTCTGAACATTGTCTGTAGCTTCAAACAATTCTTCCTCTGTGCATGAAGCAGGGCATTGTGGACAAGCATACAGATACGAAGCTGTTTGTTCTGTTCCACAGTTGCACAAGGTGGAGGATTCTTCTAGGTCAGCATTTCTCAACCTGGGGATCATGACCCCTGGGGGGGGGGGTCGCAAGAGGGGTAGCAGAGGGGTCACCAAAGACCATCGGAAAACACAGTATTTTCTGTTGGTCAAGGGACTTCTGCGTGGGAAGTTTGGCCAAATTCTATCATTGGTGGGGTTTAGAACACTCTTTAATTGTAGGTGAACTATAAATCCCAACAACTACAACTCCCAAATGTCAAGGTCTATTTTCCCCAAACTCCACCAGTGTTCACGTTTGGGCATATTGAGTATCCATGCCAAGTATGGTCCAGATCCATCATTGTTTGAGTCCATAGTGCTCTCTAGATGTAGGTGAACTACAATTCCAAAACTCAAGGTCAATGCCCACCAAAGCCTTTCAGTATTTTCTCTTGCTCATGGGAGTTCTGTGTGCCTAGTCTGGCTGAATTCCTTCATTGGTGGTGTTCAGAATGCTCTTTGATTGTAGGCGAACTATAAATCCCAGCAACTACAACTCCCAAATGACAAAATCAACCCTCCCCCAACCCCACCAGTATTCAAATTTGAGTTTATTGGGTATTTGTGCCAAATTTGGTCCAGTGAATGAAAATACATCCTGCATATCAGATATTTACATTACAATTCATAACAGTAGAAAAATTACAGTTATGAAGTAGCAATGAAAATAATGTTATGGTTGGGGGTCACCACAACATGAGGAACTGTATTCAGGGGTCACAGCATTAGGAAGGTTGAGAAACACTGTTCTAGGTAGTGCCATTTTGCCAGGTTGTCTTTTGATCTGCCCACTCCACTTCTGATTCTGTTCATGTGTTGTCATTGTCATTTCCTAATTGGTTGTATTATAAAAACTTGAAAAAAGTTTATTAAACTGCCCAAACTTTGATTTTGCGGGACGGACATATTGCAGCACATTCCACTATAGTTTTTCAACTAATCTCATCAAATCTCAACTAAGCAACAAAATAAAGTTTCTGGAGCAGAACAACTACTTTCAAAATAAGTACAATGCTGCACAATTAAACAGAAAATAATATTTTCAAACGAGGAATAATAATAATAAATGTTACCTAGTGTTATCAACATAGCCTTGGGCAAAATAATGGGTTCTCTTTGGGGAAAGAATTCCCAATAGACTTAATTTTTTGTTTCCTTTTTCTCTCAGTCAAAAGCTGGCGTTGAACAGACTTCCACCGTGAAACTCCCCATCAAAGTGAAGGTGATCCCGACTCCCCCTCGCAGCAAGCGCGTCCTGTGGGATCAATATCACAATCTCCGCTACCCGCCGGGATATTTCCCGAGGGATAATTTAAGGATGAAGAATGACCCCTTAGACTGGTGGGTTTGTTTCTAAGAAATGAATAGCGACAAATTATGCGTAATTGGCAAAATAGAAAGTACAGTACGACCCCTGCACCACCTGCA
This sequence comes from Anolis sagrei ordinatus, assembly GCF_025583915.1. Taxonomy (NCBI): domain Eukaryota; kingdom Metazoa; phylum Chordata; class Lepidosauria; order Squamata; family Anolidae; genus Anolis; species Anolis sagrei. Next base: position 2,567,090 of record NW_026847993.1, on the reverse strand, counting down.
GGAAATGCTTTCTAGGACTTTGTGTTGATATGTGAAGCCATGGGAAATATTTATGATTTTATTAAACAGGCTGCCATAGAGTCATGCTGGAGTAGGAGAACACTTTTTCTAGACATCTCTTGAGTTGTCCATTGTGATTCAATGTTCCATTTAATGGATGGCTTTCACAGTATTCAACCTTATTTCTCTCACAGTTAGCAGCAACTTCTCGTTGCACGTGGGGGGGGGGGGCACAGTCAATGCCAGCTAGCTTATTATTTATTTATTTATTTACTAGCTGATCCATCATTGTTTGAGTCCACAGTGCTCTCTGGATGTAGGTGAACTACAATTCCCAAACTCAAGGTCAATGCCCACCAAACCCTTCCAGTGTGTTCTGTTGGTCATGGAAGTCCTGTATGCTATGTTTGGTTGAATTCCATCATTGGTGGAGTTCAGAATGCTCTTTGATTGTAGGTGAACTATAAATCCCAGCAACTACAACTCCCAAATGTCAAGGTCTATTTCCCTTAAACTCCATCTGTGTTCATATTTGGGCATATGGAATATTCGTGCCAAGTTTGGTCCAGATCCATCATTGTTTGAGTCCACAGTGCTCTCTGGATGTGGGTGAACTATAATTCCCAAACTCAAGGTCAATGTCCACCAAACCTTTCCAGTTTTCTGTTGGTCATGGGAGCCCTGTTTGGCCCAATTCCATCATTGGTGGAGTTCAGAATGCTCTTTGATTGTAGGTAAACTATAAATCCCAGCAACGACAATTCCCAAATGACAAAATCAATTTTTTTGAGTGGAGGACATAAATTGGACTGTTAGGTGTGTCCAAATTTGGTGTCAATTCCCCCAGTGGTTTTTGAGTTCTGATGGTAGCACAAACTAACATTACATTTTTATTTATATAGATTTATTTGGCCAGCCATATGACCATTTAAAATGCAACAGACCTAAAGAAAAGAGCACATTTCCTGAAAGAAGGAAAATAATAATAATAACAACAACAACATTTTATTTATTTGAGCAGTCATATGATCATTTCAAAATACAACAGACCTCAAGAAAAGAGCACATTTCCTGAAATAAGAACCAGGAAAATAATAATAATAATAATAATAATAATAATAACAACAACAACAACAACAACAACAACAACAACAACAATAAAAACAACTATGAACAAAATCTGGCTACCAGTATTAAAAAACTCTAAAATTACAATAGCAAAACAGCAGAGAGGAAACAACCAGGCACATCTTAACACCTCTCAACAAAACATTCCCCCAGGCTCAGCCAGGCCTTCAAATGCTAATGAAGGTGGTCAGTTGAAACATTCACACCCAGCTCCAGCAGAGAAGAGCTCTTTGCCCCACCCCAGCCATTCCACAGATATATAAACCCATTTTCCTAATTCCAACAGACCTCACTACCTCTGAGGATGCTTGCCATAGATGCAGGCGAAACGTCAGGAGAAAATGCCTCTAGAACATGGCCATATACCCCGAAAAAACCCACAAGAACCAAGTACTGTTATTAAAACACAGCAGACCTCAAGAAAAGACCACATTTCCTGAAATAAGAACCAGGATATTTGTGCCAAATGTGATCCAGTGAATGAAAATACATCCTGCATATCAGATATTTACATGACAATTCATAACAGTAGCAACAGTTACAGTTGTGAAGTAGCAACAAAATAATTTATGGTTGGGGGTCACCACAACATGAGGAACTGTATTAAGGAATTGCGGCATTAGGAAGGTTGAGAAACACTGGTCTAGATAATATGCAAAGTATTTACTTGAGTAATAAACATGTTTTCGTAGTTCCTGACTTTCCACAAGGATTTAATGTGCGTGTTTTGTTTTGTAATTAATTGGTCATGGAGGCAAACATGGGATGAGTTTGCAAATCTAATTGCTGACATATGAGTATAGAAACCCTGCTGTGAGATGGCAATCTAGTTAAGGCAAGGGAATGCTCATTTGATGTTTTGCTTGATCTATGTTGTCACAAATAATGCACTTAAAAGGCTCTGTAGGCCTTGCCTCCTCTTATTTTTTTTGGCAGTTTATAAGCCAGGGATAACATTTATGTATTGACACTGCACAGTAGTTGTTTTCGCATATAGATAGCACAATTGCATCTCTTTTCCTCCCAGTGTTGGTGGGCTTACATGGGATGCGTGTGATAGGATTAGTCTGGAATCATTCACAGAACATATTTCGCATGTTAATTGAAAGCAATCTGATAGAAACATAAATTCTATATTTCCTCTTAGGAATGGTGATCACATCCACACCAACTTCAGGGATATGTACCAACACCTGAGAAGCATGGGGTATTTTGTTGAAGTCCTGGGTTCACCGTTTACCTGTTTCGATGCTAGTCAGTATGGTAAGTAATTGGAAACTTCCTTGTCTTGACTCAGCTCAACGTACATCTTCATTGTTTTGGCTGCAAAGCTTAGAAGACTTGAGAAATGCCAAAATAGACTCTGATTTTGATTGAGTTCATCTGTAGGAACCAATGCCTTCCTACAAGGTGTGGCTGATGGGTGTTGCAGTTCAGCTTTTCATTTGGATCGCTGAAGTTTGCCCACTGTTGTTGTGTGTAATTGAAGTGAGTACACACAGTTGTGAAATACGTAGGCTTGAAATATGTCATATTAATTATTGCTTTCAAATCCACCTTTCATTTGTTTTGGACATGAAAGTATATCGGGGAATTATTTTGTGCTAGCTGTACCAGCCATGCATTGCTGTGGCCAACCTTCCCTCCCTCTTTCTCTCCTTTGCTCCCTCTTTCCTTCCTCTTCCTTCCTTCTCTATTTATTATTATTATTATTATTATTATTATTATTATTAAACTTTATTTGTACCCCGCTAGCATCTCCCGAAGGACTCGATGCGGCTTACAAAGGCCAAGGCCTCAACACACAACATAACAATACAAAACCTAAAGCAAATTAAAACACTAGGGCTGGGCGGTTTCGTTTCGTTAATTCGTAATTCGTTAATAATTCGTTAATTTTTTCAATTACAAAACGATAACGAACCATTCTGGAGCAATTATTAAAAAAAACGAATTTTCAAAAACGTTTTGTAAATGCTTCGTATTTCGATATTGTATTCGTTTCGTTATTGTTTTGAGGTCGTTTCGTTATTATTTCTGCATGTCTGGGCCAGTTTTATGGTTTAATTAGTGAAAAAAAATTATAATATCACACCAACAGTCAACAACAGAGGGAGAGGGAAGCTTCAGAAGGTTTTGGAGGTTTTTTAGCGTATTTCGCGGTCGCGTCCGCCATTAACGAATCGATTCGTTATTGTATCGGAAATCGATTCGTTAATTTTTTACCATTTACGAAATTTCGTAAATATCGAACTTTTTAAAAGGAAAATTTTGTAATTATTTTAAATATCGAAACAAAAAAAAACCCCCAAATACAAATCGATTTTAGAAACAAATTTTTCCGTTGTTCAACAGCAAATTAAAAACAATTAAAGCAATATTAAACAACAAGCAATAAACAATACATCAAGACACAATAAAACTGGGCCGGGCCAGAGTAATGGGTACAGATTAAAAGTGCTGATGTGACAGGTGATATGTAAGGGTTATAGGGTGCCTGGGGGCTATTATCCTCAATAAAGGAGGGATGGACGTGGCATCTTTCCCCCAGGGGATTGCTTCTTGCCCTCTTATAGGAAACTGGAACTCCCAAAAACCCAAAACACTGTAAAATTGCTCAAAATAAGTTTTATTTATCACAAAGTCATTTCTTTAAAGCAATGAGCTGGAAAACTTCAGAGGGTGAAGGAAAACATACTTTACAGTCTCAATTAGTCCTGGGTCCAAGGGGTTTGAAGCTGAGAAGCCTCACCAGGTTTCCTCTTCCTCAATGGCTGTGAATGCCGGAGCAAACCACAACCCCAGTTCAGATGGCCTATGTTTTGAAGATTCAGGATCTTCCTTTGGTGCCAAAAGAACCGGCTTGAAGGCGCTGGGTCTCCTCAATGTTATCCAGGATGATCTGGACATAAAGCATGAGTCCCCAGGGTAGAAAACCTCAGAACTGGTGCTAAGAGGTAACTTAAATCAGGGTCCTTAAGAATGAAGTCTTTTACTCACGTCCATGTGGTATGATCTCTGAAGGCAGAATGAAGAGAAAGGAAGTTCTCCCCTCTTGCAGGAAGAGGTGGAGCCAAACAGTACTGATTGACAGCTATAAGTAACCAATCCATACAACTGTACATAAGCAGGATAAAAGAGCAGGATTAAGCATGATACAACAGTTCTTGTCTAACAACTAACAGTTCTATATATAGGTGGCGCCACTCGCGCCGTCACATAAGGATTATAGGGTAAGTGCAGTGTGCAGTGTGCAGCAATCTTAATTCTAATAAAGTGCTTTTGGGATTTGTTATTGGAGATTCCTATTCTGGAAAGGCACATCGGAACAGCCAGGTCTTCAAGTTCTTTCTAAAGACTGCCAATGTAGGGGTCTGTCTAAGATCTTTAGGGAGGGTGTTCCAGAGTCGGGGGGCCACCACAGAAAAGGCCCTGTCTCGCGTCCCCACCAAACGCGCCTGCGACGCAGGCGGAATCACGAGCAGGGCCTCTCCGGATGAACGAAGTGAGCGCGTGGGTTCATAAACGGAGATGCGGTCACGCAGGTAGGATGGTCCCAAACCGTTTAGGGCTTTGTAGGTAAGCACCTGCACCTTAAATTGGGCTCGGAAAATAAACGGCAGCCAATGGAGCTCCTTGAACAGGAGGGTTGACCTCTCTCTGTAAGGAGCGCCAGTTAACATCCTGGCCACTGCCCGTTGAACCAGTTGGAATTTCCGAGCCGTTTTCAAGGGCAGCCCCACGTAGAGCGCATTACAGTAGTCCAATCTAGAGGTGACCAAGGCATGGACCACCCCGGCCAGATCAGCCTTTGTGAGGTACGGTCGCAGTTGGCGCACGAGTCTCAATTGTGCAAAAGCCCTCCCGGACACCGCCGACGCCTGAGCCTCAAGCGTAAGCGATGAATCCAAGAGGACTCCCAAACTGCGGACCTGTGGCTTCAGGGGGAGTGTAACCCCGTCCAACACAGGTTGCCACCCTATACCCCGATCAGGTTTACGATCGACCAGGAGGACCTCTGTCTTATCGGGATTGATCTTCAGCTTGTTCCTCCTCTCCCTTTTCCTTCCTTGTTCTCCTTCATTCCTTCTTCGTCTCTTTCATTCCTCCCTTTAATTTTGATGCACAAAGAAGGTCCTTCTGGCTCCTTCCTCCCTCTTTCTCTCCTTTCTCCTCCTTCCTTTCCCTCTTTCCTTCTTTTTTTCTTTCCTTCTCTCCATCCTTCTTTCCTTCCTTTTTTCTTTTCTCTTTCTCTTCCTTCTCTACCTCTTTCCTTCCTTTGCTTTTTGCTTCCATCCTTCCTTCTTTCTTCTTCCTCCCTCTTTCTCCTTTCTTCTCTTTTCCTTCCTCTTTCCCTCTTTTTCCTTTTTTCCTTCTTTCTCTCCTTCCATTCTCCCAAGAAGCAGGAATGTTGCATTCAAATCACCCCTGACAGATGGCCATCCAACATTCCTGCTTCTTGGCAGGGGGTTGGACTGGATGGCCCATGAGGTCTCTTCCAACTCTTTGATTCTATGATTCTATACAGCATTTAAAACCTATGGCCGGGCCAAATGTAATAATTAAAATTTAAAATTTAAAATGCTGGGCATGAACAAGGTAGGATAAACTAGGATAGGGTTTTCAGAGAGAGAAAGATGAGGGCGCACAAACAATCCTAAATCAATATTAAAGTGCATTTGAGGACATATTGCTAAGAGTTTTCCTTATTCTGGGAAGGCACACTGGAACATGTTATTGCTATTGTTATTGTTTATTGCTTATTGTGTATTTTTCTGTTTTTGAGTTTATTTTAACTGTTTTGTATTGACTATTCGTTATCGCCTTTGTTTATTGATGTGCTGTGGGCTTGGCAGGAAAAACGAAATGCAAAGATACAGAATGGGGGATGCCTGGCTCGAGAGCAGTACGTGTGAAAAAGATCTTGGAGTCCTCGTGGACAACAAGTTAAACATGAGCCAACAATGTGATGTGGCGGCAAAAAAAGCCAATGGGATTTTGGCCTGCATCAATAGGAGCATAGTGTCTAGATCTAGGGAAGTAATGCTACCCCTCTATTCTGTTTTGGTTAGACCACATCTGGAATATTGTGTCCAATTCTGGGCACCACAATTCAAGAGAGATATTGACAAGCTGGAATGTGTCCAGAGGAGAGCAACTAAAATGATAAAAGGTCTGGAGAACAAGCCCTATGAGGAGCGGCTTAAGGAGCTGGGCATGTTTAGCCTGAAGAAGAGAAGGCTGAGAGGGGATATGATAGCCATGTATAAATATGTGAGAGGAAGCCACAGGGAGGAGGGAGCAAGCTTGTTTTCTGCTTCCCTGGAGACTAGGATGCAATGGAACAATGGCTTCAAACTACAAGAGAGGAGATTCCATCTGAACATGAGGAAGAACTTCCTGACTGTGAGAGCCGTTCAGCAGTGGAACTCTCTGCCCCGGAGTCTGGTGGAGGCTCCTTCTTTGGAAGCTTTTAAACAGAGGCTGGATGGCCATCTGTCAGGGGTGATTTGAATGCAATATTCCTGCTTCTTGGCAGGGGGTTGGACTGGATGGCCCATAGGTCTCTTCCAACTCTTTGATTCTATGATTCTATGTAAGCTGCACCGAGTCCCTTGGGGAGATGGTAGTGGGATACAAATAAAGTATTATTATTATTATTATTATTATTATTATTATTATTATTATTATTATTACCTTCATATGGGTCTCCCCGAAGGGCTTCTTGGCTGGGGCTGAAGACCCATCCTGTTTGCTGCCGGTGGTTTTGCTCCAAAACCCAAACCAAAGGCCCAAAGTTCTTGGGCCTGCGGGGGCCTGCCAGGGCTTGCACCAGAGCACTGAGTAAGCAGCGCTCCTTACTCGGCGCTCAGGTGCAGGCCCTGGCAGGCCTGGGCACATAGGCCCAAAGCGTCCGGGCCTGAAAGGACCTCCACTCCGCGCTCGGGTGCAAGCCCTGGCAGGCCCCAGCCTGGCAGTTGATCTGAAAAGCAGGCTTGGAGCCGGTACCTGCTCCTACCTGCCTTTTGTATCAAGTTTATTTTCGTTCCAGGAGGGGCCTTTCCGTTCCATGCCATCTGAATGGACGGAACAAAGTGAAAACATGAATCAAACAAATGATACAGATACCAGGCTCATGACTATTAGCTAGTCCTTGAGGATTCTGAATGCCTTTCCCTCATGTATACACAGGGACCCTGCTAATGGTGGACAGCGAAGAAGAGTATTTTCCCGAAGAGATCACTAAACTGAGGAGGGATGTGGACAATGGTCTGTCTCTCATAGTATTCAGCGATTGGTACAACACTTCGGTGATGAGGAAAGTCAAATTTTACGATGAAAACACAAGGTATGGAGTTTGGGAAGCCGTGCGAGCTGTTTGCAATTTGGAGACAATTTATTTTCCGGCAATTTTGGGACTAGTAAACCAAGCAGAACACTAAAGGAATGAATCCCTGTAGTGCTATCTACACTTCTGAGAAGGAATGCACTTCTAATTGGCTTTGATGAATCAATTTAAAGAGCACTGTGACTATAATCAATGCCTCCAGGCAGTTTTAAAAATATTAATTATTGGGAGTTATTAGGAGACACCTGTTCAACCCCACAACTATTGTCTTGTGGAGTTCCTCAGGGTTCAATATTGTCTCCCATGTTGTTTAACATCTACATGAAGCCGCTGGGGGAGATCATCCGGAGTTTCGGGATACGGTGTCATCTGTACGCGGATGATGTCCAACTCTGTCACTCCTTTCCACCTGCTACTAAGGAGGCTGTCGAGGTCCTGAACCGGTGCTTGGCCGCTGTGACGGTCTGGATGAGGGCGAACAAATTGAAATTGAATCCAGACAAGACAGAGGTACTCCTGGTCAGTCGCAAGGCCGAACAGGGCATAGGGTTACAGCCTGTGTTGGATGGGGCCGCACTCCCCCTGAAGACGCAGGTTCGCAGCTTGGGTGTGATCCTGGACTCATCGCTGAGCCTGGAAACCCAGGTTTCAGCGGTGACCAGGGGAGCATTGCACAATTAAAACTTGTGCGCCAGCTGCGCCCGTACCTTGGGAAGCCTGACTTGGCCACGGTAGTCCATGCTCTGGTTACATCCTGTATAGACTACTGCAACGCTCTCTACGTGGGGTTGCCTCTGAAGACTGCTCGGAAGCTTCAAATGGTCCAACGATCGGCAGCCAGGATGCTAACAGGAGCGGCACTCAGGGAGCACACAACTCCTCTGTTGCGCCAGCTCCACTGGCTGCCAATTTGCTACCGGGCACAATTCAAAGTGCTGGCTTTAGCCTTTAAAGCCCTAAACGGTTCTGGCCCGACCTACCTGTCTGAATGCATCTCCTCCTATGAACCAGTTAGGACATTAAGATCGTCCGGGGAGGCACTGCTCTCGATCCCGCCGGCCTCACAAGCACGCCTGGCGGGGATGAGAGACAGGGCCTTCTCAGTGGTGGCCCCTCGGCTGTGGAACGCCCTTCCTGCAGATATTAGATCGACCCCTCCTTGCTGGCATTCCGGAGGAAAGTAAAGACCTGGCTGTTTGAACAGGCATTCGACTAAGCAGTGTGATTGATTGACTATCGGAACACGGAATATCGGATAACGAGTTTGGATTCTGATTTCATTGATGAGACCTGATGGATTTGTTATATTGATGTAGTGATGTATTGATATTGATGTTTAATGATTTGTGATGCTATTGCTTTTAAATGCTTAATGATTTTGTATTGTGTATACCTAAATTGTTGTAAACCGCTCTGAGTCGCCTAAGGCTGAGAAGAGCGGTATACAAATAAAGTAAATAAATAAATAAATAAATAAATAAATAAATAAATAAATAATCCATATCAATTTGCAAAAACCGGAGATAGGAAGTGTTGTTCAAGAAGAGGCATTTTTTTCCTGTGCAAGAGCAGGGGGGATATTTCTTCTAAAATGATGGTCTTGTTCAGATGTGGCCACAGACCAACAGTTACATTAATCCCACAAACAAACATTTCATTATATATATATATATATATATATATATATATATATATATATTTCTGCATATGCACAAATATATACACACACATATACGCATACACACACAAAACACATATACACAGACTGGGCCGCAGCAACATGTCTGAATGTGATGTTCTTGATAGTGGCTCTCTTGGCCATGGATATTGAGTGATGGAATGAATCTGATTTGGTATGAGAAAAATTGTGGGCTTTTCAGGACTAGAAAGTGGTGATGTGTTATGGATTCTCCCCTTTATTTCTCCTTTTTTTACAGGCAATGGTGGATGCCTGATACCGGGGGAGCCAATATTCCGGCCTTGAACGATCTTCTCTCCGTCTGGGGCATGGCTTTCAGTGATGGGCTTTACGAAGGGGATTTTACCATGGCGAGCCATGAAAGTAAGTAAAAAGAAGGCTTTGTGTTTATTTCACAACAATGGCTGATCATGTGATTAAGAATTCGTTTTGGAATGATAACATTTTGCCAAATTGAAGATGGGAAATTTATTTATTTTATTTATTTCCTTAAAAAACAAATATAAAAAAACCAAAAAATAAATTAAATTAAAAATTAAAAAAAGAAGGGGGAAATGGAGTGCTTGTCTTATGTATAAACCTTTTTCAGAGGTATAACACCCCTATCTTGTTCATGCCCAGCATTATTTTTTAGACTTCAATTACATTTGGCCCAGCCATAGATTTTAAATGTGCACTGTATTTTGTTTAATGTTTATGCTATTTGTGTATGAAATTTATTTTAATTGCTTTGTATTGTGTCTGTTATTGCTTGTATTGATGTATTGTGGGCTCGGCCTCATGTAAGCCA